>NW_020769320.1:6376099-6449666 GCF_900518735.1 Pseudonaja textilis | reverse complement strand
ATACTTCGAATCTTACGCGGGAGAAAACCCGAACAACCAAAGATCCACATACAAATACCCGCGAGAACCTCAGAAAACAAACATACACACATATATATACACTACACACACACACACACATATATATACACACACACACACATATACATATACGTGCCTATATCTACATGTAAAACTGTGTATATGGGAAACAGTATCTAAGAGTCCCCAAGAAGGGAAACCCCCAAGCGCTTCAAGCAAGAAATATTCTGGATCCCTGGTCCCCAACAAGGGAAACCAGCTATACAGGGCCTGGATGGATCCTTTCCTGTCAAAAACGTCCCGCTGTTTGAAATGGCACTTGCGGCTTCACTCCAATGTAACGATCCAAAAGCAATTGCAAAAAGAAAAAAATTCCTGTTTAAGGACTAGCCTGCTTATCCAACGCCAGCAAGATGAAAGAGAAATAATGGCAGGGAAGTGGAGTGGGAAGGTACCTGTCCCGGTCCCCAAGAAGGGAAACCAGCGGGGAATGCCACCTGTAATATTTAGGCGCGAACTTGAAGCCAGCCGTTGAAAACGGCAGGAAGGCAGAATCTCTGGTGTTAATTGCCTGAGCAGTTTAACGAGCCGCTGCTGCTGACTCTCTAAATTGTCAGATAAATGATCCTGTCAGTTGAAATGGCAAGAAATGAGCCGCAGCTAAGAATGCTCTGCCAAGATCGCAGAGATAAGACGATCGGGGGATTAGATAAGCTAATTGCCTGAAGCGGCCGTCTCAGGCTGCCTGCGGAGTGGCAGGCTCCGCCAGCCACAAAGAACTGCTCTCAAATTGATCGGGGGGATGACCTAATAGAGCCACAAGCCTTGAAATCGCCAAATTAATTGGGGAAAAATTTACAAGCCGAATTAACCCAAGAGCAAACCTGAATTTTGACCAGCTGAATCAGAAAAAAACGTTCCAGTCAGGGAGTGCACAACCTCTTACCAAGAAGGCTGAGCTAAAACCGGGGGACGCTGGGGAGGTGTCCCGTGGAGGAGGAGGAGCATCCCGGAGTTTTAAGCCCAGCCTTTCCAGAAGAGACGGAAGCACCTCCCACTTCTGGATCCTCTGAACAGCTCATGGGAGAAATCACCTATCGCTATTGGGTAATCTGTAATTAAGATGAACATCTTACCAAAGATGCTTTTTTTTATTCCAGACATTACCAATATTGGCAACCGATAATCCATTTAAACAATGGCAAAAGATATTTCAAAGTTTATATAGCAAGGGAAAAAAACAAGAATTAGATACAAGCTATTGAAAAACCCTAAGGACAGAGGTTTGGGTTTACCAGACTTGAAATTGTATTTTGATGCATGCTGTCTGGCCTGGTCAAAAAAGTGTGTGAATCTCCAGAACAAGCGGTTACTTGAATTAGAGGGCCATGAATTATGGTTTGGATGACATCATTACCTATGGTATGACAAAGCTGAAGTTAATATTGAATTTAATAATCACTTTGTTAGATGTGCTATACTACCGGTTAGTGTCAAGAATAAATATAAAACAAGGTTCTCTATCAAGTTGCCTCTTTGGGGGTCCTTCCAGGAAGTTTTTTAAAGAAAAGAAATGGCGGCAAAGCGGTGGACATACGGTAAAATACTATTTTTCAACTCCGGTAACTGTACACTAAAGTCAAGTAAAGAACTTGAATCTGAAGGTTATGTTTACCATTGGTTTACATATCAAGAACTGAAAGAAGGATGTAGACTAGATAAAAAGAGTTATGGGTTTGATTTCATTAAAAATCAATTTGTAATCTTACTGTGTGGTTGTGATGAACATATTATTGCGAAGATTTATGTTATTGAAATTGCATTTGGAAAGTGAACATGTAAAACATTGTATGCTTCAGTGGGCAAGGAATTTTGGATATAACTTGATGCTTGAACGATGGGAAAATATGTGGATGAAAGATTTTTATTATTTTATTCTACAAAAAAATAAAATTCTAGTCGCAACTGGTAGTATGTTTTTACCTCAGTAAAAATGCACTTCAGAACAACCTATATTGTGTATGTTGTTAAATTTATCAAACTTTGATTTGAAAATTACAAGTCCTTAGCCACAGATTCTTGCATTTAATCTATTTCGGTTTGTAACCTTCTCGCTTTTAGTTCAGAGTTTAGTTCAGATATTTACTTATTTTGGAAGTCTGACAGAGAAACATCATTTTTATATTATAAAGCTCTATTTCAGTGTTATAAAAATATTCTGTGTTCCCATTAAAAGAGCCATATCACCAGAGACATCTTAAGCATACATTTATTTATATTTGATTTACTTTAATGGATATATAGGCAACTCCAATTGTGAACAATGCATGTGATATGAACCCTGGCTCTTGAAAGAAAAATCAGTAGGCTAGAGTGCCAAATGAATTGTAATTTAATTATACCCAATTTGCAGGATAAAGTACTCATGAAAGTTAATGCTCCATTCACTACTTTTAAATGTCCTGAATAGCTATACAGAACTCAGCCAGGTGAATCATTGAAACAAATAGAAATGTTAGACTCTTCAATCCTGAAGAAACATATATTAAGCTACACCACTTAAAAACAACTTAATATCAAAGTATATAAACAACTAAACATTGTTTTAACATAGCACGAAGAGTAAAAAACTTACCGCAAGCTACTACAAGGCAGTGTGATGAACCTGAACATTGCCAGAAAAACTCTTAATGGGAGGAGGGTGAATACATAAAGGAAAGCATCCAGGCACAAAAAGATTCCAAAAATCATCAACTACAGAGGAAAGAAAGAGAAAGAAATACAGGGTTTAACCAAGTTTCATACTGAGCTTAATTACATGTAAAACGGATAGAACTATAATCATAAGCATCTTCAGTAAAACAGGGCAGTTTACATAAAATTATACATAAATACAAAATTCTATTCAAGGCCTGGCAAAACCAGTAGATTTTCACAATTTAATTAGAAGCAAGGAAGGTGCCCCTCTCCAGACAGGAAGTTCCAATGTGACACCAGACAAGAGACATTCAGCAAAAACTCTCTTTCTAAGCCATTGGCATGTGAACTTTGCAGATTTTCATGCCTTCAGTGACCCTAATCTTTATTCAGTAGATGAAGCATTCTCAGATATAGTGTCATATCATCAGCCTTGATCTTCTATATATGTTCAAATAGTTATAAAATTTACAGAACTCATTTCAAATATCAAATATCAAATATCTTTCCTTCAAACATTTTCTTCTTATACAACAGAATAACATTTTGTCTATTTAGAAAACATAAATCCATATCCAAAAGCAACTTTCCTATTGCGATCATAATTCTTAGACAACTCCTAGCATTTTTACACAGTCCTCATCCATCCATCCTGAAAGGACCTGCCCCAGCTGGTCCTTCAGGAAAGCAAAATTCTTGACTCCATTGAGTTGAATCAAAAGAACTTTTATTGAGAGAATGTGGTTGCAGTAAAGTCAGGCAAAATCTGAAAAAGCCCACACAAAGTTCAAAGTAATTCTTTCCTGCCCCTAAACCCAACCCTCCTGACCAGCAGCCAATGTGATGCCGCAAGGTTGTTTTGAGAACAATGAGGTGCTAGGCAGATAACGGTTCGCTCTCAGTGCATGATGGTCTTGAAATCAGACTGGAATTGGCTGAGAGGGAATCTGATCTGTCTCTGAAGACAATTCCCAAGCAGTTTGTCCATTCTGAAGCTGACCTGGCTGAAGCCATTTTTTTTCTTGTCTCAAATTGCCACAAACTTTGAAAGGGGGAAGGGAAGGAGACTGGCTACAAGTCAAAAGTAAAAGTTTTCTTGTGGGAACCAAGGTCATCCCAACAGATGGCAGAGGAGTGGCCAAGCAACCTCCCAGCTATCTTTATTGGACAATGTGATTGGTGACACCTAGTAGGGAACAATTGTGCTTTTAATTAGGGGGGAAACCTTTAGAATTGGTTTTCACTAATTGTGTTCAATTAAAATGTTCTTTGAGGAGTTCTGCTTTTGGTGGATGTATTATTTGGAACCTTGACATTAAAACAACTCTCGTAAATTTCCGGTATAGGCTACTCACCTGATCTTCGAGGGAGCAGAGAAGGCTGTGGAAATGGAGAAGGATGGGGAAGAAGTCGCCGGGGCCAGAGTGAAACCCTGCAAACAGTGGCACCGCTGAAGATCACCCTCCCAGCAGTGACCTGGCTGAAGGTCCAAATGGAGGCACAGGCCAAGGACCTGTACCAGACTGAGGAGAACCTCAGGCACCAGGCCTCCATCCAGGGGGGCTTGGAAGGGAGTGCCCATTGACCTTGTCAATGGGAGTGGTGTCAGTGTGGCCTTCGCCCTGCATTGGAGAGCGAGGGGATCCCTTGAACTAGATGAATCTGGGGAATGGAGATACCTAACAGCTTTCCCCAGCCAGATGATGGAGAACCCGCAGGAGAGGTTCGACCAGATGAGCATTGAAGGCATGGAAAAGCCATGTAGGTTCGAACCATCTAGAGTGGTCCTGAGCCGACCTACCCTGACATTCCCACCCTGCCACGGTCTGGCTCCAGCTGCAGTGACTTGATCAGTTAGTGCTCTCCTGATGATGTTGGCGCAGTTGAGTCTGGGCCCACAGCAAAGCCCACCATGCCATCGTTGGTTGGCGAACATGCCTTGCCACCTACATCACCATGGGCGGGACCCACACCATGGGCATCCTACCCCAGGGCTGGCTGGGTCCTGGGGCAGTGGCCTCCAGCTTAGAGAAGACCTCAACCTCTTCTTCCTCCTCCTCCTTGCCCAGCCACCCCTCCACCAATGAAGGCCGCCTTCTACAGGGACCCAGACAGGCATGTATTCTTCCTGAACCAGGTGTGGGCTAATATAGATGATCATGCCATGGACTATCCCAGCGACCAAGCCATGGTCCTAGCAGTGATCGCAAATTTGGAAGGGGAAGCAGCTGAATGCATGACCCAGCTCCATGATGAGGATGCATCAGAGGTGGGAAACAATGACAATTTCCCACAGGAATTGAGGGCTAGGTTCAAAAACAACTCCTAGGTCTTGCAAACTGAAGGAAAAATCTGAGAAATCAAGCAAAGGGGCCACCCCCCCAAGGAATATGTCCAAGAATTTCAGAGTGGCTAGGAAGCTGTGACAGTGGCCAGAGGGGCTACTGGTCCATTTCTTTAAGGAGGGCCACATATGCTGTTACTAAGGGCTCCCTGACTGAATCCAGGAATGGTATTGGATGGCGGTGGCAATGGACCTTGAACTCAAACGGTACAAGAAATGTGGAGTCACAGAGCAAAAACCAAAGACCCAACCGGAGAAACACCAGCTTGGAAGGCAAACTACCCCTGGCCAAGGTACAGAGCCTCTAGCACAGGGGTCACCAAACTTTGGGACCTTGGGGACCACTAAACTCATAATTTTAAATCCCGCAGACCAGAGACCTTGGGAAAAACTCCCAAAAAGTCTGCAGGGAAATTCCCCACCCCGTTTTCCTACTGATCGAACATTTTTATTTGGCATCACAGATACCATCTCCAGCTCCGTTCTCAGGGAGAGGGCGGAGGGAGGGAGGGAGGGACTGACTTTTGGCTTCCTGCAAGGAAAGCAGCAGAAGCAGCAGAAGTCTTTCTTTCTCTCCCCCAACTCCGCCAGAAATGAGTCTTTGTGAGACTTGAAGCAACGGTGCAGCCTCTTGGAGCAGGATGTCTTGCAGGGTCCCAAAGACTCATTTCTGGCCTAGATTGGGGGAGAGAAAGAAAGACTTTTTCTGCTTTTGTTGCAGCAAAGAAAGAAGAGGAAAGAAGTGCCCAAGTGAGGAGCGTGGGTTGAGTGGGGCAAGCTCCCCCCTCTGCCCTTTCCTCCCTTCCCCTCACTACCTCGTGTTGTTCACAAAGCAAGCAGCACAAGCCTTGTGTTCCCACAGGCCATGTGGCGCATCCTTGTGTTCCCGTGAAGCCTGGATTAATTGCTTAAGGGGGTCCTTTGGGGGTGACTTTTCTCTGAGGACCACCAAACTTTTCTCACAGACCACCAGGGGTCCCCAGCCCACTGGTTGGCGACCACTGCTCTAGCAGAGCCTTGGAACTGCCCATTAACTGCTTTCATTGTGGCCAGCAAAGTCATCGGGCAGCCGATGGCCTAGCCCCAGCTCCCCAGTCGAGGGGGAAACACCAGAGCCAGCCAAGCCAAAGAAGTGCCAATGAAAGGTGAGAAAGGGAAGTTTACCCACCAAGCTGTGGAGGTTTCCCCTACCCCAGGTGAGGGAGAACTCCAGCTCGGGACACCCAGCAGCCTGCACCCTACGGCAGCGATGACGAGAGCGAGGATAACCCGATAGTAAGCAAAGCCATCCGCCCCTTCACCATCCAGTCAAGACTTGTAGTACAATAATCTGGGGCCCAGGGGGACGTGGAAGCCATAATAGACTCAGGATGCATTCATTGCCTGATGAGCCTGCAATCTGCCCTGAAGTTAGGGATCGGGGCAAAACCCCTGACCTGGCCCAAAAGGTTCGAGCAAGTCAATGGATTGTTGCTAGGAGGAGCCCTTGCCACACTCCTCCAAGACCCAGTGTGGCTAGAGATGGGCAAGCACTGGGAAATCATCTGCTTTGTAATGGCACCAAAAATGACTGAGGCAATGATCCTGGGACTGTTCTGGTTAGACAAATGGCCCCCCACCATTTGGTGAGAAGGGGGAGAAAGAAAGCTAAGACTAGGAATACGCCCTCTCCCCTCCTTGTGCTGCTGAAGGAGGAGCTGTCCAACAGCTGAAAGGCACTAAGCAAAGCAAGAAAGCTAAAGCCGTGTCAGAACAACTCCCAGACGCTCCCCAAATCTCCAAGGAATACTGAAACCTAGCAGACGTTTTCAGCGAGGCAGAATGCAATACTCTTCTCCCCCATCGCCCCAGTGTCTGCGCAATAGAGATTGTGCCAGGGGCAAAACTATCCAAGCCAAAACTGTACTCCATTTCTCCTAAAGAAATGAATGAATTGAGAGAGTACATTGATAAAAACCTAGTGAGAGGATTCATACAACCACCGAAATCAAGGGTGGCTGCGCCCATGCTTTTCAAAGAGAAAAAAGATGGCACCTTCAGACAATGTAGAGTTTAGAGGAATTAATGCAGTCTGCATTTAATATATGTACCCACTCCCCCTCATGAAAGACATATTAGCCTGCCAGGCAGAGGAAAGTCTTCACCAAACCTGCGAGACCTGCGAGAAACATATTACTGGGTGAGGGTTAAGGAAGGGGGCAAATGGAAAACAGCATTCAATTGTCCCTTAGGGAATTTCCAATTTAAAGTGATGCCTTTTGGCCTCCAAGGGCCACCTGGTGTATTTATGCAACTGATCAATGAGGTGCTGAATGAGCACCTGTACAAAGGGATCCTCATATATTTAGATGATATTCTCATCTTCAGTGAAGCAGAGCACATCCAACTGTGCCAGATAATAAAGAAACTCCTTGTGGCAAATCTATATGCCAAACTATCCAAGTGTGAATTCCACAAGAACAGCCTAGACCTGGGGTCTGCACTTTGCTTTGGTGGCAAAGTGAGCCCCATGAAGAGTGGCATCAGCCATGAACTCCGTAGCAGCCACAATTTTATTGAGGTCCTGATGGGCCCGGATATCTGAAGTTGGGATCCTGTCCTGCAACTATTTAAACCATTTAAGTAACGTTCTGATGAAGAACAAAGCTGCAGTAGAAGCTTTGACAGGCCAGGCAGCCGCCTGGTGAGACCTCTGGAGCGAGTGCTCGATCCATTTTTCCTCCGCCTTAAAAGACTTCATCTGGATCAGAAGGGGCTGAAGAGGAGGAGACCAAAGCCGCCACCGGTGCATTCATTGAGGGTACATGAAAGGTCTTGGTGAACTCGGGGCCAACATTGAAGAACCTGTGGTCTGAAGACAGGAGGTTGGGCCCTGAGGCAGGTAACTCCAGCTGTTTCCGAAAGACCTTCAGAAAGAGCCTGGGAGATGGGACCACTTCGTTCTTCACCTCTGGTTCACCGAAAAGGATATCTGACTCCACAGGAGGCTGGGCAGCTGCATCTACATTATCTGCATCCCTCAGGTTAGCCGTGGTTCTCGCTTTGTACAGAAAGGGGGAGAATAAGGCATGCTTAAAACATCCCATGAACACTGGAATCTCATGAGAAGGCCCTTCATCTTCTGACATATCAGATTTCCTCTTATCAGGTTCACCAACTTGGGATTGCTCAGCAGCAACTGCAGAGTGTAGGCCGAAGCCAAAACAGAAACTGGTTCCTGAACCAGAGAACCTCTTTCTGAAAGAAGAGCCTCTTGAACCTGGGACCTTCTCTCTGAAATGCCAGAAGCTGCCGAAGAATGATGGGCAAAATTCTGCATACCTTCAGAGATATCTTTCCTGATGTCCTCATCAATCAAGAGCTGCAGGTTGACTGAGACATCTGTATCAGAAGGCTCAGCAGTTCTAACTCCTGCTGCAGTAGGGGTAAGGGAGGGATCCACCCCAGGACTACTGCCTGCGTGCTCCTGCCAAAGTACTGCCCTGTATCCACCCTGGGGATCACCTTGATGACTTCCCTCCTCTGGGGGATGAGGGGAGGCCTCTCTTCCGGCTGCATCTGGGGACCAAGCCTGGACAATAGCCATGGAGGAAGGACCAGGTTCCTCTTGAAGATCTACCTCACTGAGATGAGAAGCAGGAGAAGACACTCTTTCTGGAGATCTGCTTGTAGAGACCTATTGTACCTTGGCAATCTGCTTCTCTATGGCCTGATGGCACCTGGAAGCAGCTTTCTCCTCCACCTTAGAGGCCTTCTTTGCAGGCTGCTTTCCTTTGTTACTTCAAGCAGCAGGACTTGCTCTAGACTAGCTGCTCTAGATGGTCTGGTGTCCCTAGGGGCTTCAGACATCTTGAAAGCAGCCTCTTCTGGACAGAAAGTCCTATCCAATGCTGAGAAACACACAAAGGGACTTTTATATGAACTTCAGGGGAAATCTTCCTTCCAATCCCCCAACTTCAACAACCACTCTTCTTTAGCCCTATGCAAACTTCAGTAGGATGTTTTAAACTTCCAACTGGGACTCATACCCTCCTGGACCTAATACGGCTATCAAATATAGACCAGGCCCTGCCTGCAGCATTGAGGCCCTGGTCTACTGGGACAGGGAAACCAATCCCCCACTGGGATGAAATTTAACAAAAAAGTGCCTACCCTTCGGTGTCTTCTGGCCAGTAACAACGAGAGACCAGTGGCCTAGTGCTAGCAAGGCACAGGAGTGGTTGGAGGAGCAGGCTGAGCCTCCTCAAAATGGCCACCTCCAGCCCAGGGATCTTCAAAATGGACACCAGGCCACGAGATCTTCCAAAATGGCCACTTCTGGCCACGAGGCTGCCTGCTTCACCAGGAAACCCTAAGGAGGGATCCCTGGCCTTTCATTGTCCCCACCATGTCAGGGGCAGCTCCTAGGAAGGCCGCTCGAAGTGCTTTCTTCGCCACGGAGGCTCAGAAACGGCCCTGCGGCTCCGTTAAAGAGGGTAGAAGCCCCCACCCTTGAAAATGGTCGTCTGGTCAAATGACGGCTTCCTCTTCACCATGGAGGGTTGCAAACAGCCCCGCGGCCTCTGCAGGCTGCTCTGGATCACCGGATCAACTGCCAGCCATTGCATGGCTCCGAAAACCAGCTGGGAAGCGGAGCCGCGAAAATTCAAGAGAGAGACTTTTTCTAGGCTTTTTTTCTCTTTGTAAAGGCTGCCTTTGGGGAAAACTTCCAAAGGCAGGACAGGCAGTGAATTGTGTCCGTCCTGGCTGAGGACTGAGTCAAAAGATGGGAGGAGCTACCCAGAGTGGGTGGAGCTAGGCTTATAAGCCTTTTAGATAGACTCAGTCCAAGCAGCTAGGACAAGAGCAACACCCACTCCTGACCTGTCGCAGCCTTACAAGGGAGAACAGCAACTTTTAATATTACATATGTATTTTTTTCATTGGTGATAGAACTGCTCCTCAGAAAGCAACAAATGAATTTTGGCTGTACATGCTGTTCTCCTGCTGATACATCACTGCTTTGGAACCAATCCAATATATTCAATTATAGCGTTATCAGGTCAGACTTAAGGCAAATTGAATGCCAGATTGAACTGCCAAAAAATGCAATTGGAATATTATCTTTAAGTTGTATACTTTTTAAAAAATCAACAATCTGGCACCTTCAATTGTTTTTATAGTCTTTATATTAACAAACAAAAGCTTCATGTGTTCTATAAAGTGAGACTGAGCATTCCTTAGGCATAATAAAATGCTGAGAAATTAACTTACCTTTTCCAATTCTCTTGGTATTCGCATGCATGTATACACTCTCTCTCTCCGTTCTGTGTACTTGGCTTCATTGTGTTCAAGGAAGTAACCTCTTGTTAGTTCTGCATTGATAAACCTCAGTAGAGAAAGATCTGCATTGAAAGAAAACCTCTTTTTTAAAAAGTTGAATTATTTAGCATTTCTTTTCTCATTTTTCCTTAGCGGCCATAGTGAACTACTTTAAAGGCAAGATAACTCCTTGCTTAAAAGCTTGTGCCAACTAACTGGCCCACATCTTCACTGCATCTTTAATAAATCACTAGAGACATGCTATGTTCCTTCTTGCTTCAAATGCTCTACTATCATCCCAGTGATAAAGAAATCCTCCATCAAGGAACTGAATGATTTTAGACCAGTTGCTCTAACATCTGTAGTTATGAAAACCTTTGAAAGGCTTGTGCTGGCCCACCTGAAAACCATCATAGATCTGCTGTTAGATCCCATGCAGATTGCATACCAAGCAAATAGATTGACAGATGATGCTGTTACTATGACTCTGCACTATATCCTACAACATCTAGACTCTCCAAAGACATATGCAAGGGTCCTCTTTGTAGACTTCAGCTCATCATTCAATACAATTATTTCCAGATATTCTTCTAACTAAACTAAATCAGCTAGCTTACCTGACCACACTTGTAAATGGATCATAAGCTTCCTAACAGACAGGAAGCAGCAGGTGAAGCTAGGCAAAATTACATCAGATACCTGTACAAGTAGCACAGGGGGTACCCACAGGGCTGTGTGCTCTCTCCACTTCTCTTCTATCTATATATGACTGCATCTCAAAAGATCCCTCTGTTAAAGTACTGAAGTTTGCAGATGATACAACAGCGATTGGTCTCATTAGAGACAATGACGAATCTGCATACAGATTCGTCATTGAACAACTAGCCTTATAGTGCAACCAGAACAATCTTGAACTAAACACGCTCAAAACTGTAGAAATGGTGGTAGATTTTAGGAGGAACCCTCCTATACTACCACCTCTTACAATACTAGAAAACACAGTATCAACAGTAGAGATCTTCAAGTTTCTAGGTTCTATCATATCTCAAGACTTAAAATGGACATCTAATATCAAAAACGTCATCAAAAAAGCACAACAAAGAATGTTCTTTCTGCACTAACTCAGAAAGCTCAAACTGTCCAAGGAGCTACTGATTCAGTTCTAAGAGGAATTATTGAGTCTGTCATCTGCGCCTCTATAACTGTCTGGTTTGGCTCTGCAACCAACCAAAGACAGACACAGATTTCAATGGATAATTCGAACTGCAGGAAAAAAAACAATTGCTACCAGCCTGCCTTCCATTGAGGACCTGTATACTGCATGAGTCCAAGAGAGCCGTGAAAATATCTACAGACCCCTCACATCCTGGACATAAATTATTTCAACTTCTACCTTCAAAATGTTATGAAGCATTGCATATCGGAGCAACTAGACACGAAGGCAGTTTCCCCCAAATGCCATCACTCTGCTAAACAACTAATTCCCACAACACTGTCAAACTCTTTACCAAGACTGTATTACTATTATTCTTCTCATCCTTCCTATTACCTACATCCTCCACTTATGACTACAACCTTGTTGCTTGTATCTTTATGATTTATATTGTTTTATTTAGTCTCCTAATAGTATTTGATTGCTTATTTAGTATCCTATGACTATCACTAAGTGTTGTAACTTATGATTCTTGATGAATGTATTTTTAAATGTACACTGAGAGCATATGCACCGAAGACAAATTCCTTGTGTATCCAATCACACTTGGCCAATAAAGTATTCTATTGTATTAATCTAGGTCAGGGGTCTCTAAACTGGCTGGGAGTTGGTCTACAAATCTTAAAGTTATCAAATTTGGAGACCCCGATCTAGGCCAACACACAAGTGACAGCATCAGTTTAAATCTTACTATCTTTCCTGGTGCGTCTTATGTGTCATTATTTTTTGTAATAAAATTTTATTGTTTTTATATTTTAAAAACATCTTTCAGTGAACAACGTGGTTCCAGATTTACACATCAACACAAACATGACCTTAGTACATATTTATCTTTCACATTCAAATTCAATTCTATATCATATCATTACTTCCATTTTCCAGTAAATTTTCTCCATTATTTTCTTTACACTTATTAAATCCATTTTTAATTTATATCTTATCTTAATTTCTTTTTCTATAAATGTTCTCAAATCTTATTCTATAGTCTAACATTCTTATTTTTTAATTCTAAATTCATTATACCTTTATACTTTTTTCTGTCACATTTGCTATTTTGTCACATACTTTTATTTCATTATTCAATAAATTCCATCTTAAATCTAATAATTCCCAAAAATTTCCCCCTTTAAGTATTAATTAGAGTGTGCAACCCTTTTATCTTATACATCCCTGAATTTATTCCCCTTTAATCCATAATCAAAATTTATCATAATATAATCACTATATAATTATCACATTTTAGTTTAATAACAATAATTTCCTAACTACTATATGTCACATGTCCATATATATATTTTAAGCAAGGTTCCCCCTGGTATTCCCTAAAATTACATTTGTTGTTTCAAATATATTGATCTATTCTGTTAATTATAGAAACTGTTATTGGTCTTTTCACCTGGATTCTCATAATTCATTTTAACTATATTCTTTATTTTATTACCCATATATAAATTAACAACAATCCTTAAATAAAAAACCAATTAAAAAGAAAAGAAAATATATCAATTTCATTCACATTTAAAAGCTACATTCTTATGTATTACAACACATTACCTTGTAGAATCCCTTTTCTTTAATCTTTATCTACCTGTTGTCTCTATGTCTCTTGACTAAACAATTTCTAATTACTTTTGTTCGGTTTCCATATCTCCTTATTTTCTGGTTCTTTCTCTTATTACATCTTTTCCTTTCATTTTTTCCTTCCTTTTCTTATTCCAATTTTTATCCCCCTCCCTCTTTAAGACTTTCTTTTGTAATTCCCTTTTCTGGTGTTTCCTTTTTTTAGTTTGGCTTTCAAGACATTTCCCTTTTTAATTGTCTCCTCAATCCTCCAAGTTTTAATTTCCATTTTCTCCCCTTTGTTTTGATGGACATTGCTCCCTTTGTTCATTAAAGCTGGCTTCTTCTTTTTTAATTAACTCCTCCCCTTCTGGCACTCCTTGTGGTTCTTCTTTTCTCCAGAATTGCCATTTCTAATAATTGTAAGGTAATACAGCACGATTCATTTCTTTCATTTAACATTTTTTATGTTTCTTAGTTCTATTTTTAGTTTCAAGAAAAATTCTACCATTTTCAAACACTTCTTTTATATTTTCTTTATCCCTTTCTTTAGAATTTAAGTCCAAGCCTATTGTCCAGTAATTCAATTCGACCAGCGTCTTTGATTTTTATTTCCAACGATCAACTTCTGTTAATTCTTCTTTAAGTTTTTTTCCCCAAATTCATCAATTAGTCCAATATCCATAAGTTAAAATTTATGCCAATATCACCAAACAGCCCCAGTGTAGTTTCTTCATGCTTGTTTTATTTTAAAATTCTGTGTTTTCACTTTTCACTTTTCACTGTTTCTGCTTTATTGTAACAAAGTTCCTCCTATTTTGTATCAAGTTTGAGTTTTGGGAGACCAGACACTTTTTTAAAAAGTCACTGTAATTTTCTTTTACCATTAAGTGGTGCTCTCTGTTACATCCAAGTTCCACCCTTTCTTTCCACTTTTTTACTTTTTATTTGAGGTATTTAGGTTTCAAAAATTCAATAAATCCAAATTGTAATTCATTTCTTTTTGGCACATTCAAGTTCAGCATTTAATTGCCTATTTAGTGCCAGAATCATAAATTTGTCCAAGTTTTCTTCCAGCTTCTTCCTTCAATTTAGCTCCTGTCAAAATTCAAATCCTCTTTCATTTTTTTCCACCCTTCTTTCCTCTCTCTCTCTCGTCGCTGCTTTATAATCCTTTTAGAAAAAATATTTGTATCTTAATTCCGGGGTATCTTTATGACCATGAGTTATGTCTGGTTTTCACACTATCCACTTCTTCACCGCTTCAGCACAAAACTTAATTCCCGGATAGCTTCCCATCTTCAGGGCAGCCATTAAAGACTGCCGCTTACTCCTGTCTTTGAGGGGAATGTATCTAGCCAGGGAGGGAAGATGTGGCTCCCCTCGACTCAGCTGGCGGTCTCCCCCTCTTTCCCCACCCACCCAAGGTGGATCCAGTTTGGGATCCTCCAACAGGGCAAACACTGATTGAAGCCACGCACTATCACGGTCTCCGGTCCGTCACCAATGGAAGTGCCACCAGAAGTCCCTTCTTCTTACATGTCATTAGTATGCATCAGTGCCCCATCTACAACTCCACAGTGACAATATCTAGAATATAGCTCTTTACTATTTGTTGCTGTCTTCTGCTCCACCTACTACAGATTTGCCCCAATTTTATTCAGTTCCAAGAATCTCCAAACTGAGTTGAATAAACTCTTGGCAGGAATCCCAGAGAGCTCGCACTACCAATCCTGGTTCATTCTAGTGGACTATATGAGCCTTGCTGACTTACAACCAGCAGGACTCATCTTATTAGGGTTGCTGTTTAGCATTACTGTTTCCCTGCCTTTATTTAAAGACATGTAAAGACCCAAAAGTTTTCAGAAGCAATTAGAGTACAGAGGTTAAAGGAATAAATAATGGGTTTAAATCTGGAGATTGAGGATGAAAGTGATAAACCAGAGTCTATGAACAGAAGAGAGAAAGGATAATAAGGAAGCTTGACAGATTAGAGAAATGAGCTCAAAACAATGGAATGAAATTGAATAGAGACTAGTGCAAAATATTTTATTTAGGAAAAAAATAGGTGTACAATATAAAAGTATATATGCATGAAGGGAGATGCCTGCACAAAACTAAGCCTTCCATACAGCTTCACATTGTGTTGTAATGATAGCCTAGCAGAAATTTTTTTATGTTTGATATCCTTGGCCTGACTTGTTCACTATATTGATTTTATATGCTTATTTTCATATTGAAATGTAGTTTTTATTTATTATGTTTGTACACTGCCCAGTGTCATGATTTTGAGAGATAGGCTAAATAAATAGTACTTTTCAGGAAAAGAATATGTCCAATAATTATGAACAAAAGTTAAATGATTTAGCTGTATCTGAGCTAGCAAGCTTTTCTGACAGCATGTGTTATTCTTTTAGAATGAGGAAAATGTGGCTACTCCTTGAAACATCAGAATATACCTTATAAGCAATCTCCAGCAAATTCATAGGGACCAAATGAAAAATAGTTTCCACAATCTCCAATATAAAACAGCAGTCTTACTAGCTATTTTATCACTTCTATAAAGCAAATCAGGTATTTTAACTATCCTTTAAAATTATGTTCTGGATGAACATATGGATTTTTTCTCATAAGCTACATTTGTTTTGATCTATTAATACTATTCTGAGGAACTATCTGTGATATAGTTTCTTTTTGTTGTTGTACATTGCCAAGAATTGGGACAGGCTCTTAGTAATTTTAAATCAAATATTTATGTATTAGGCAAGACTAAGCCAGGAATCCACATGCTGAAACCATGATCATGTCGAAATGGCTTCATGCACTGGGTTACATCATTCCTTCTCTTCTTTGCATGAGTTGACAAACAAGCCAGAAATTATATGTTCCTTTATATTTAATCTAGGAGACTGTGGTTTAACCAATTTGGAACAAGCAGGCTATAAAGCCATAGCTTAAAATTAATAATGAGACAAGTTGTATTTTAAAGTTCTAAATCCACTTGCCCAGAAATTAATTTAATATTTGTTAAAAAAAAAAAAATCCTTCACATATAGACACTACAAATTACTAAATGTTGAAGAGCAAGTTTGTGATTGTGACTTGTACTCTGGAACTATTACAGAGTGCAAACAGGTTCAAATATTTGCACAACTTTCTAAACTTCAGTTTTATTAACACAAGTAACGTATTGAAGTACATAATGTACACAAGTAATGCAATAAAGAAGGTTGGCTTCCACCTGTGCCAAAGCGTTTTTGATGCAACAGAAAATTGGATAGAATCCGCACACTGTACAATCTCCCCAAATAATACAGTAGTTAGCTCTAAGTCAAAAAAATGTCTGTTCCTCTAAATTATGTGATGTAGTTCAAGTCATTCTAATTAAAATCAAGGCTTAAATTTTTATTACATTGGTTCAAACTTACTTTTCAACCCAAAAGATCATGCCAAACCAATCTTATTTCATTCTTTGATAAAGTGACTAAATTAGTAGACCAGTGAAATGCTGTGGACATAGTAGACTTAGACTTCAGCAAGTCAAGTAGACCACAGCCGCCTTCTTGGTAAACTAGAAAAAAGTGGGATAGACAGTATCACCACCAGATGGATTTGTAACTGGCTGATAAACCATACTCAATGAGTAATCCTTAATGGTATTACATCTACATGGAGGGAAGTAAGCAGCAGGGTATTACAAGGTTCCGTCTTAGGCCTATTTTCATAAATGATTTAGATGAGAGAATAGAAGGGGAAAACATCAAATTTGCAGATGACACTAAGCTGGCAAGAATAGCCAACACCCCCCACCCCCACCCCCACCCCCAGAAGACAAGTTTAGGATCCAAAAAGACCTTGACAGACTTGAACAATGGACCCTATCCAATAACATGAAATTTAATGTGGAGAAAAGCTAGGTTTTATACCTAGGCAGGAAAAACCAAAAGTACAAGTACAGAGTAAGCAAAACCTGGCTCAATACCGGTAACTGTGAGAGGGATCTTGAAGTCCTAGTTGACAATCACTTAAAAATGAGCCAGCAGTGTGCAGTAGCAGCCAAAAAAGCTAATACAATCCTAGGTTGCATTAACAAAGGCATAGATTCAAAATCACATGAAATATTAGTACTCCTTTATAAAATCTTAGTAAGGCTACGCCTGGAATACTGCATCCAGTTTTGGTCACCGTATTACAAAAAAATATTGAGACTTTGGGGAAAAAAATGCAAAGAAGAGCAATTAAGATGATTAGGCCTGGGACAAAAACATATGAAGAACAGTTCCAGGAATTGGGTAGGGGCAGTCTAGAGAAAGGAAGGAGTAGGAATGACATGATAGCAGTATCCCAGTATTTGAGGGGATGCCACAAAGAGGGAGTCAACCTATTTTCCAAAGCACCAGAAGGCAAGACAAGAAATAACGAATGGAAACTAATCAAGGAGATAAGCAACTTGGAATTAAGGAGAAACTTTCCTAACAGTGAGGACAATTAACTAGTGGAACAGAAGCTGCCTTCAGAAGTTGTAGGGGTTTCATCACTGGAGTTTTTTTTAAAAGACTGGCCAGCCACCTATCTGAAATGGTAGAGAGAAGGGGAAAAAAGTCCCGATACGTCACATGATGACGCTGTGACGTGGTTTGACACCCATGTGGTATAGGGTCTCCTGTCTGAGCAGGGTTAGACTAGAAGACCTCCAAGGTCCCTTCCAGGTCTATTCTGATTGACAAGACTGAGTCAATTATGGTTTAATAAAAGATTCTTATGAATCCATCTTTGCCTAAGAGGCTGAGCATTATATAAGCCTATAATTCAGACTCAGTCTAGAGATTTATTTGAGAGAAATAACATGGGGCTATTGCCAAACAATAACTAGTCAATTTATGCAGATTTTTATGTGCCACAACAACTTTTCATATGCTCAGGAAAGCACGTATCTAAAATGTTCTAGTATGTTCATAGACATTTTAACGGGTACAAGTAAGTTGCCAGAATCTTGTTTATTTCAAACACAATCCCAATCTTAATCATATATGCCCTTGATGGTGAACCTATGGCACATGTGCCAGGCGTGGACAGTTGCCCCAGCCCAGCTCCAATTGCGTTTCTCCATCACATTTCTCTCAATCAATTCCAACTGCTCGCGAAAGAAAAAGATCTCGTGAAAGAAAAAGTTGGAATTGACTGAGTGAATTTTTTCACTCTCGCGCTTCCCAATGGGGGAGGTGGGGTCCAGTCCTCCGGAAGCCCATTATGACATGGAGCTACAATGCAACCCCTGCAGCTCTTTCACCCCTTTGCTGCAGCTCCCTATCGTGGCAGAGGGATGAAAGAGCTGTCGCCCTGTCACAGCGGTGGCGATGGCCGGAGCCTTAAATGAGGGAGCAAAGCACTAGCCTTGCATGGCAACAGGATTCCTACATTTGCGGGGAAGGATCTTGCAGTGGAGGGGCTATCTCCCAAGCCTGGCCTTCCTCCTCCCTCATTAGCAGGTCCAAGAGAAAGAAGGTGGTGGCATGGGGAAGTACTCCCCTCCCTTGGCCGAACACTGAGCACAAAAGCCCAGCTGAGGGGGGGGAGTGGCTGGCCCACAGAAGCGCCTCCATTGGCAAGTCAGATAGTGGAGAGGCCTGGCCCAGCTCTCGCAGCGGGAAACTGTTTGGCACCTCCAGACACAAGCTGCCACCTTTGAAATGCACTGCACCTTTGAAGAAGCCGGGCAGCGATGGCGCAGGACATGAGGGGGGCAGCGGAGGCACCAGGGCTGCTCCCCCCCTCGTCAGCAAGCTGGGCCTGGAGCAGCATGGGGAAAATAAAGGCCCGGTGGTCCGGAGTCCAAAAACGGGGGTGGGGTCTGTTCGTCAGAGGATCAAAGAGGAAATCAGTGGAAATCTGGGTGGGAGGCTATTCAGAGAGGGATCTGCCTGGGTCTTTTCTTCCCTCCTCCTTAGATTGCCTCCTTCCAGCTTTCTTCCCTAGCCTTGTTTGAAGGGGAGGGGGAAGCAAAGTGGGACAATAGTAGCTAAAAGGCTGCAAGGGGGGAATGGATAGAGAACCTCCTCCATGGTATCAACTGGCTTTTTGCCTCCCCACCTGCTTTCATAGGGAAGCGAAGGGCCTTGGTTGGAGGCAACCAGCATAAAATGCAGCAACTCCAGACTACACCAAGTTCTCGGACTGGGAGCCCCCTGACCCTCTCTTTGCTCTCCCAAGTCCAGAGGGAACACCCCGCCCCAGGTTTCCTGGTTTACGTTTCTGAATCCTGTTTTGTTTCTTGGGGGGGGGAGAAAGACATTCCACAAAAAGTGTGCTTAAATCTCGTGCCGGTGAAGAGTCCTGACTATTAAAGATGGGGATGGGAAAAAGATGCCATTCCTTTCCCAAGGACCCAAGGAAAGTGGAATAAAAATAGGTGTGTGTGTGTGTGTGTGTGTGTGTGTGTGTGTGTGTAAATAACAGCCTGTGATAGCTTCAGCCACAAACAACAGCTGCTGTTATTTTTGCTGAGAGCTTCTAGCCTACAAAGCATTCTTTAATAAATATTAACAATAACAAACCATAATATATAGGATTAAAGGAAGGAAGGTGTAATCAGAGGAGGAAGGAAGGAAGGATGGATGGATGTGATGGCCCTCCAGAGGCTAATCTGCATTCAGTAACAATATCGGCCTATAATTTTTTATCTGTTCTAAGTCTGAGTCCTCTTTTGGTATGAGCATAATATATGCTTCTGTCCATGAGTTTGGTATTTTTGCATCTAACGGTACTTCACTGAACACTTCCAGCATTGGTATACTTAGGATGTTTTGCAAACCTTTGTAAAGTTCCACTGGTGAACCATCTGGGCCTGGTGTTTTTCCATTCTTTTTGTCTCTTAATTGCTTCTATTGTTTTTTGTCTCAGAATTGCTTCTATTAGTCCCATCATTGGTATATGTTCATCTAACATGACTTTTACTATATTTTAAGTAATTCTGATTTTTTAAAATATTGTTTTATTTTGTTTCCTGAGACTATCTCTTGGTCATATAGTTTTCCACAATAACTTTGAATCATTTCCCTTTTGTCCTCATTTTGATGATAAATATTTCCTTCCTCATCCATTAATTGATGTATCTGGGTTTTTTCTTTCTCCTTTTTCAATTTAGGCCAGCCATCTTCCTGGTTTGTTTGCATTTTTAAAGAAATTTTGTTTAGCGTTTTTAATTTTTTGAGCTAATTCTTCTTTATCTATTATATTTAACTTCTATTTTATTAATTCCATTTGACTTTTTAGATTCTTTGTTTTGCGTGGTTCTGTCTCTGGTCTCTTATATTCTTCTAATGTCTTTTGGTTTTGTTTCTTCTTGTTTTTCTTTCCCATATAAGTTATGACTAAACCTCTAATATATGCCTTGGCTGTATCCCATAAATTTTGTAGTGTGGTCTCTTCTTTACTATTCTCTTTCAGGAAAAAATCTAATTCCTTTTCCATAAATTGAATAAATTCCTTATCTTTTAATATTGATTGATTCAACATCCATCTTAGTTTCTTTTTTTGTCCTTTCCATATAACTTTTATTGGGTTATGGTCTGCCCTATTACTTGTTTCTATATTCAATTCTTGTAAATTAGATTTCAGTTTAGCTGTCATCCATATCATATCCATTCTTGATCAAGCCTATTTGAATAAAATGAGTATTGATTTTCCTTAGGATGTGTCTCTTGCCATACATCTTGGATCCAATTTAACCATTTTTAACCAATTTAACCATTTTTTAAAAAGCCTTTGGAAGCGTTTTCCTTGCTTTTTTGTTCACTTTCCTTGTTTTATAATCTAGTTCCGCATCTACAATTGCATTGAAATCTCCCGCTACACAAATATTTTCGTACTCTAATGGCTTGCTTTTGAACATCACCTTGGACCCTTGAGTTTGTTTCTTTTGGGCAGTTCACTCCCTTCTATCCAAGACATAGCATACAAGCATTGTTTAAGCACTGTCTGCAGTAATGTCTGGGACACTACACATCTTCTTCACAATCTGTTTTCCTTGTTACTTTCTGGGAGGAGGCTTCATGGTATCCGAAGCAGAACATCCAGATTCAGTCACAGTTTTGTTCCATACAGTATAAACCTTGTGAACTCTCAAGCTTCTTTCCTCAATGTATTCAGTGATTTAATATTTATATGCATTTATATATAAGGGTGTAGGTATATACATATATATGTATATAGTATGTCTACGTGTGTGTGCTATATATGTGTACACTTGGGAGCAGGCAATAGAATTTCATTTTTAATGTGTGCCAATGTGCCCACAGTAAAAAATGACAGTAAAGGTTATCTTATCTTTTTCCAAAGTCTGTTTCAGAATTTGACTCCCACCTTATTTTTTTCTCCACCATATCAAGTATTTTCATTACTAAGCTTATGATATATTTCTAACCATTTTAACTAGCTAAATATCTCTCATTACAAAGAAACAAAGGCACCGAACAATATATGGACATTTACTGAAGGCAAGAAGACTGTAATACAAATAATACCCTGATCTCATCAAGTATACAATGCTTTATGTACACCCCAAATTCACCAATATAGCGAAGCTTACTTCCTGAAAACACATTGAGGATTGCATGGTGAGTCATTAGCTGAAAAAAGCAATATGAGATAAAGTCTTAATCCTAAAATAGAAATGTTGCCCACTTAAATATCTGTCCAACTGTTTTTCGCTTGTGCAAGAGAAGAACTAGTCAAGAAAACTTAGTGATACTTGTATTCTCTCTATCTTCTAAGAACTATAAGTATATAAGATCATCTTTGTCGTCCCTTTTTTCTGTGAACACACTAGTTAGATCGAAGATAAGATAGATGCAGATAGGCAGAAAACATATTTCCCCCAAAATAAGACCAGGTCTTATTTTTGGAGGAAGTCTTACCTGCTTACCTTAGGACCACACAGCCATGTCTCCCATGCACCAACACCTGTCGTGACACTGTCCGACTTCTGCAGCCGCTTGCAGCCACATGCCATGCAGCTCATTGAGCTGGTGCCACAACTTGTGGCAGGATGCTGTAGCTTGTCGCGCTGGTGTCGCCATTTGTAGCAGGAAATTGTGTGGCACATTGTGCCATTGCGTGGAGTGGCAACACCGGTGTGATGAGCTTCATGGCATCCTGTCATGAGTGGTGGCTCCAGCATGATGTGCCACATGAAATCCAGCTGTAAGTAGTCAGAGAAGATGGGTAACGGCGCAACCAGGGTCGGGGCGTGGGAGGCCTGGTTGCGGTGGTCCTAAGGTAAATGAATACAGGGTGCGTGGGGCAGCTCCACTCCGTGCCCTACTTTGAATTTTACACCTGTGCCTCACCCCACCTTGTACAACCAGATGGTGGGCATGGCTTAACTGGGGCTTACTTTTTAGGTTGGGCTTATGTTAGGTGCAGGGGTGAAAATTGGGCTTGGGCTTGTTTTGGGGGTAGGTCGTATTTTCAGAAAAACATGGTAGATGGATATAAACACATACTGGCACATATACATGAACATATATATACATATGCTATATACAAACATATATAAACACACATACACACACCCTGTTTTCCCCAAAATAAGTCATATCCATAAAATAAGCCCAGAGGTAAGCTGGGTGGGACATATAGGGCACCTCCATCTTCACTGCCTCATGGTGGTGGCACTGGCACACCACGTGGTTGCCTGCACCAATGCAAGCAAGCAGTAATGGGCCTCCTGTACCTTTGGGGGGGGAATAAGACACCTCCTTGAAAATAAGCCCTAGTGTTTATTTTGGGTCCCAAAAGAAAATAAGGCCTGTTCTTACTTTCGAGGGAATACGTGTCTGTGTGTGTGTGTGTGTGTGTATGTATGTGTGTATATATATACATATGTATGTACATACATACATACACATACACACACACACACATTAATCACAGTCCATTTAGAATACATGACAAAAAGAGTTTTAAGAGTTAACAAGGTTGATACCGTATAGTACAAAGCTATTACATAATCTAGTTGTTCTGTTTTGGATACCACAAAGACTTCTTTGAGAAGGTAAGACAGAAAACCGGTCATAGAGAGGTGTCTCTAACAATACTGTGGACCCTGGTCATTTATCACTTTAAAAAGTCACTTACATGCTATATCCTGTATAGAAGTACGTGAACCTCCAAGAATACTATTTCCTGTCCGAAATAGTAATACTTCCAAACCACAATAATACAACAGGATGCATTCAATGATCCACCTGTAGAAAGTGGTAAGGGTAGGGGGAAGGAAGATGTGTTCTTCTCATACGACACAGAAAATGCAGGAGCTGCTGTAAGCGCTTCCACCAGTGTCTCCCTGTTGAG
Source organism: Pseudonaja textilis (assembly GCF_900518735.1). Next base: position 6,426,177 of record NW_020769320.1, on the reverse strand, counting down.
TGTCCAAACTAACCTGCTTGTCAGCTGCAGACCCAGAAACTTGATACTATTAACCACCTCCATAGTTGAATAGGTAATACAGAGGTGTATGGCTGTGCCTGCGTTTTCTGAAATGGATGATCTCTTTTGTTTTTTCTACATTTAAAATCAGGCTGTTTTTATTACACCAGTTCATCAAGCCTTCTATCTCCTTCTGGTAATCACCCTCATTTATCATCCTGAATAAGGCCCACCACTGTTGTATTGTTCACATACTTCACAATATGGTTGGTAGCAAACCTTGCACAACAATCATATGTCAAGAGGGTGAATAACAGAGGAGTACCTGTGCTCAAGTCATATTAATCCCAACTCGCATACTGTGGGGCCTATCAGTGAGAAAATCAAGAATCTATTTGCACAAAGGTCTAATATAACCTAAAAGATGCCATTTATCTTCTAAAATGCTGAGGAATGATCGTATGAAATGCCAAACTAAAGTCAACAAACAACATTCGCATATCAATATTTCTTTTCTCTAAGTGTGCCAAGCTCAGATGGAGGCTAGAGGACATAATATTCTTTATGAAGCTATTTGGATGGTAAGCAAACTGAACTGGAGGGAGGCTGGATTATATTAAACTCCTTCATCAGCCTTTCAAAACATTTCATAATGATGGACATAAGTGCAACCAGGTGCTAATCATGAAAATCAATTAAATTATTCTTCAGCAATGAATGTAGAGCAAAAGTTCTATCAAGAAAGTTCTGGTTGATTTTTTTCACACAGAAAGAAAGTGAGAGATTTTGGAGTTGATTGCTTGGAAGGACAGCACGCCAGATTTTCTATTTTACAAAAACAGCATTTACAGGACTACTCAGAGGAAAAACCTGTTCCAGATAGTCCTACAGCACTCAGTCTTGTTTTCAACACTGTAGGTGAAACGAGGCTGTCCGGAACAGTCTTTGTCTACCTCCCTCAACTCTGATATTTGGCAGGAAGGAGGACAAGTCAGATACACATTATGTGTCCATATCATTTTGCCCCCACTATCGATGAGTCAATTATCTTTTCAAAATCCTTATGTTTTACCTGGCCTCAGAAGACCCTGAAAACATCAAGCTGATATTGCAATATTGCAGCTGGGTAACAAGGGCCCTCCCTTCCAAAGAAAAGGCAAGGGAGAAAGACCTTAACAGAGAAAGGGCACCTTTCTCAAATGTAACACTTACACTCCTGATTGTTTTGTCACCACAGATTAACAACAGCTCTCATTCTACAATCTCTACAAGAAAAATAAATAGTGGATCCAACATCTACTAGGCTGTACTTCAGTAGCAAAGTTTACTGACTGTAACACTTAAAATGTACACTCAATTAAATGGCTAGACATATTTAAGCTATCCCCTAGCAAGAAAGCAATGCATTCAAGTCCAATGCAAAGAACATATTTCATAGCATTGGATGATTTTTTATCTCTTGTTCCTGGGCAAAAAGCAAAGCAAATTTTATATTGACATGCCCTGATCCAAGTTTGACGTATAAAGTAGGAACCTATCCCTGAAAACAGATTAAGACAGAGACCTGAGCCTCCCTTTTTCAACCGTGGATGCCTAAAATAGATTCCCCAAAATAACTTAGGAGATCTTTCATGAGCCAGAGTGAGTCAATGTGAACATGGTGAGGGCCAAATTCAGGCATCCTGAGACTCCAGCACATTCGTTATGGAGAAAACATACAGGAGTCCTCTTTTGGACAGGGGAAAAAGAGGCATCTTTGCCTGTCTTGGCATTCCTAAATCCACCCTACCTCGGTGCAAAACTTAAGCGCCACAGCTTGCAAAAACGAAACCACCTTTGGAAGAAGCGGGTAGAGAAAGGTCCTTCATGGGACGTCGGGGACCCAAAAGAATAGAGATTGGGGTGCAAGTGGGGCTTTCTCCGCTCTTCCTTCTCCCCAAATTTTCTGCATACCCGCCCCAAGTTTCCCATGGGGAAGAGCCCAAAGAAGCGCTCTGCGCACGTTAAGGTTTTTCTCCTCCTTTTCTGCACTCCCCTCCCAAGCTTTTCACAGGTATGAAACTCCAAAGAGGCACTCTGCACATGATGAGAGGTCCGCGCCGGAATCTCACCAGAGGGCGCGCGGCACGGCTGCTGCTGCTTGCGGTGTCTGTCGCTCTCGTAGAAGCCCAGCGTTTCGGTGCGAGGCGGAGACTGCCTATCGCCGCCGCTGGCTAAGCCGCTCTGCCGCGGCTGCCCGCCTTCCGCCTGCAACAGTAGTGGCAAGGGTTCCGGCGGGGAGCCCCGGCGGGGTCCTGCCCCGCCGCCGCCATCCCCACCACCCGGGGCCGCCTCGGCCAGGCCCGCCATCTTCGCGCGCACGACGGCGGCGGCTCCCGGCGGTGGAGGGAAGCAGCCGCCACCCCGTAGGACGTCATCTCTGCGCGACACGGAGCGCACCAGCCGGGCCCATCTTTCCCGCGCGCGTGAGGACCGAGCTACCTGCGCCGCCATCTTAGTTGCGTTTCCCAGCCGACTGTTGCCCTGGTGATGCCCCGCCTCTCGGGGAGGTGGAGCCTCAAGTTCCCAAGCAACGTTTCCTGAACGTAGGAAAGAGGAAGTGGGTTGGGGCAGTCTGGGCCTATTCGTGGCTTCTCAGTCTCGGCAACTTTAAGACGAGTAGAGCGCAACTCCCAGAATTTTCCTGCATCCTGACTGGGAAATCCTGGGAGTTGAAAGCGACTCGTTTTAAATTTGATAAGACTAAGAAACACTTCATTACCTTGTTCCTTTGGGTTTCGTCCAGCCGTTGCGTAATGAAATGGCCCCAGTGCCTTCGCACAGCTTTTCCACCGCCCCTTCAGGATCTGCCTGCACTTAACATCTCTTATTCCTACATTGCATTCTGAAGTCTGGAATGCAGTTTCAGTGCCTAAGTCCACAGGCCCTTTAAGAGGTGTGCGTCTTTATTGTAGCCCACATGTAGAAAGATCCAGGGCGGCACAAAGTCGCTTTGGCATAGGCTAATTGAAACGTCAGCACGGGATTGGGAAAATAAAATGGCCCTCACTGAGATGCTGTTGTACAAATCTGTGGTGTGGTGGTCTTTTGAAGACAGGGCATCCCTGGGTTCAATAGAAGAGATTCTCTGTGGCTCGGTTGAATTTTGGAGTTGACTCTTCCTGAATTTGATGGTTTGCTTGCAAGATGGTTCATTACTGAACATTTCATGAACATTTCATTCGCCATCATCATGATGGTGAATGTGGGGTTGCTCCCTACAAACTGCATTGACAGTTTTGAAAGTCCTTTGATTATAGTCGTTTTTGGCTTGAACCACCAAAGAGGAAAATGTTGTGGGTTCCATCCCTGAGGGAGATACACCTGGTGGGACCCATAAGAAGGTCCTTTTCTGTGGTGGCCCCCTCTTTCTGGAAGATCATTCCCCCAGATATTAGAATGGCCCCCTTTCTAATACTCTTCAGGAAGGCATTGAAGACCTGCTTCTGCCAGCGGGCCTGGGGAACCGGATGGAGCCCATCAAATGATTTGTGTGATCTGCTGTCATGGGGGGGGGGAGTTGGGGGGTGATTTTTCCCCCCCCCAGATCTTGTTCTATTGTACTTTATTCATTTATTTGATTCTTTTTGTTTGTGTTTATTGTTTTTGTTTTGTTTTAAATATGGTTTTACATTCTGTAAACTGCCTCACCCATATGGAAGGGCCGGCTTCTCTATATAAACAGGCAGCAAATCCCACACTGCCTTCCCAAAAGATAATCCAGACAAGAAGCACACTCAGAAGCACTATCGATTTTATTCTACTTTATTACTGTGACAGAATGTCAGAAGTCTGAAAATATAGCTCATCTACTCCTTGTCACCTCTCCAGCCCAAGAAACTAAGGATGGTGGTGACTTCTGAGATGTTTGCCACATCCCCATTCCTTCTGCAGGCTCAGCTGCAGTTTACCTAATTATTGCCCTGGCTATGACCCTTCCTCCTATCTCCCAAGGTCATTCCCATTACTACTACTGGAGGGCTGGAGAAAGTGGAAAAGAAGGCAGCCCCTGTATTTGGGGGGTTTAAATGCTGCCATGGGGAGAAAGGGCTTGGATGCCTGGCCTTCTTGCTTTGGATAAAAAGAGGGTTGAAAGGTGATATTATTGAGGTGCAAATGGTTATATGTGGTGTGGAGAAAGTGCACGGGGACTGTGCACTCAAGAGTTTTAGGAAGCAGATCAAAGAAAGCATTTATTTATACTCCTTTTACAATGTAGAATTTGTTATGATATGAACAAAATAACCCTTGAGTAACAAGGATATGCTCATAGAAACGTTTATGAGAGTAGTAATGAATAATTATTCAGCCACATACAGATACACTAAATTGAGTTAAAGTTTACTTTAAGAAATAGCTCAGTCCAATAAACAGTCCAGATCATATACGTTTTACAGTCCAAAGAATATCCAGTTACAAAGACTTCTTACCAGTTGCCTTTGTCATTTACAGTAAACAAAAATATCAAAGTATAAGCACAGCAGAAATACAACAGAGAACCTTAGATAGCAACAGAATGTCAGAGAGACAGAATGTCAGAGAGAGCAAGCTATGATCTCTAGCTCCGTCTTATGGTAATTTGCAATATAATCAACCAATCGGAATATAGTATAAATCAATACAGTGATTTTTGTCTTAAAGCTACAAACATACATTGTTGGTTTATATATTGCCAACCCAACTAATTGGTGGACAAGATTCCAAACAGAATTAACTGGAGCAACCTCCCATAAATCTCCAGGAATGTACCCAGGTCTCTTTTAAAGCCATTCATATTTATCAGTTCTGCTAACTCTCGATATTATATCCATTATAAGTATAAGGACTTGCCTCTCCTATCCCCTCAAGAAAGCAGAACTCTTGAAACAAGCTGCATTTCAAAAGGAACTTTTACTGGGAGATGATGGCAAGGAGAATAGGCAGGATCTGAAATTCCCACTCAAAACCATTAGGTTAAAAGTTGTAGAAATCTCTCCCCTCTGTCCAGTCCAAAATGAACCAACCCACAGGTGGGAACTTTAAGCTGTGAAGGCAATAAACTGTTCTCAGGCTCGCTCATTCCTCTGGAGCTGAGACAAAACAGATGAGCCCAGGCTCACCCCGCACTCCTCCCATTCCCAGGAAGATACAGCAAAGTGAAGGAAAGGCCAGGGATTTGGAAAGCTCATAAAAAGTCTGGTTTTTCTGTTTATTTATTGATTAGCCCTCAGGCCATATCAAAGTGCAAAGTTCCAGAAACAAATGGTTACTAAAGTTTGATAAAAGCAATTTAAAATGGAATTGGATAAAATACGATTTAAAATAAAATTGGAATAAAATATGATTTAAAATGAAATTGGAATAAAATACAGTCTAAAATGAAATTGGAAAATAATACAATAATTTAAGACATAGATAAAATATGATAAAATAATATTTTGATGTCACCCCTGCAATCTACCCCGCTCAGTCCCACATATGAAGATTTCAACTAACCCATTTTGCTTAAGTACTATGCTGTGTTAAACATTATTTTCAGATTCTGGCTGCAGATAAGGTAAGTAATTTTGATATGGGGATTCAGGGATGGGATTCTACCAGTTCAGAATGGTTCGGGTGTACCGGATGTTAAAGGTACAGCTGGTTCACCGAACCGGTATTTCAACCAACCGGCTGGCCCCTCCCTTCCCCTCCCTCCCCTCCCAGGAGTCTCCATGTGGCCCATTTTCGATGAGTTAAGTGTGAAGGCTCTGGGAGGGGAAAATGGGCCTTCTGAAAGTCTGGAAATGGGCCTGTTTCTGGCTTCTGGGGGTCTCCACAGCCCGGGGGAGACCTCTGGTGTCGTATCGGCTGATACGAACAAAAGACGCGAGGCAGTGACTTGAGTTCAGCTCATTTATTAAGGGAAAACACAAGTGGGGTGAGTGGGGAAAAGCCGCGGCTTAAATGGATCTGGCGCCGGGCGCTGCGGCCAATGACAGCCGTTCGAATCGCCCGCGATCGGCTCGGCCAATCGCGGTCGATTCCGAACAGCCAATCAGTGCCGCACGCTCGACCAATCCGGTGGCTGCGCGCTTTGACCAATCCGGGTTGCCGGATTTTGAGAATGGAAATGTCCATACAGAACATCTGGACCAGTGGTGGGATTCAAAAAATTTTACTACTGGTTCTGTAGGTGTGGCTTGGTGGGCATGGCAGGGGAAGGATACTGTAAAATCTCTAGTCAGAGGTGGTATTTTCCGGTTCTTGGAACTACTCAAAAATTCTGCTACCAGTTCTCCAGAACTGATCAAAACCTGTTGAATACCACCTCTGCTCTGGATCCTTGGGAGGGTGAAAAACGGCCTTCCAGGAAAAACTGGAAGTCATAAATCAGACCTATTTCCGGCTTCCAGTGGGCCTCCGGAGGCCAGGGGAGACTGTTACCGCCCTCACAGAGGCCCATGGGAAGCCTCTGGACCCTTGGGAAGGTGAAAACAGCCTCCCACGGGCTCTGGAGGCCTGCTGGAAGCGGGAAACAGGAAGTTCCAGTAGGCCCCACCCACCATGGCCCCACCCACCCAGCAACTGGACAGCAAACTGGGATTTTTGAATCCCACCCTGGGGGATCCCAATGGGTCACTCATTTGGATATAGACCAAGGTACTTGTCTCTCACTCTCTTATACAGGCAACAATGTAATAGGATGTGAGCCAGGTCTTCTATCTCTACCGCTCCACAAATGCAGAGATGTACATTGTGGGTATAGAATGGAATCTCCCATATCTGACCATTATATCAAGCTGTTTGAATCTCACTCACATAAATATCTCCCTAAGATGTTTTGGCAGTTGTAATTTCAAATAACTGCCTATTTGAAAAGTATATTTGTATTTGCTCAGCCATTTTAAGTTACCCACCTTACTAAGGATAGCTATGTCATTTTGTGTTTCTATATCCTTAATTCTTTGGGCAGCTCTTTTTTTAAACTGTTCTCCTGTTACACAAGAGAAGAAAGGCCACAGTTCTTACAAAATTTGTTAGTTTGGTGACCCAGGAGATTTTGATTGTGATTTTATTTGCTCTAGTACAGGAGTCCCCAACCACCGGTCCCCGGACCGGTACCGGTTCGTGGAACAATTTCTACCGGGCCGCCGGTTTGCTGGGTGCTGCCATCTTATTTTGATGAAAAAGTGCTTCCGGTGAGCTTTTCCAGGTAGAAAGTGGCGTTTGGGTGCTGAAAGAATTCTCGCGCCTTAGTTTCATTGAGGGGGGGTGGCTTCGAACAAAACTAAGGCACAAGGATTCTTTCAGCACGCATGGCAAGGCAAGCCGAGCGACCGTCCCGAAGCCGTCCTGAAGCCCATCGACACAGATACAAAGGAGGAGTTGAAGGTGGCGGGGAGAAGCGGGGGACAGTTGGCTGGCCATCGCTCGGCTCGCCTTGCCATGTGTGCTGATGCTGGTACCAGGCCACGGATGATTTTGTGGTGCTGGTACCGGGCCACGGATGATTTTGTGGTGCCGGTACCGGGCCACGGATGATTTTGTGTTGCTGGTACCAGGCCACGGCGCAAAAAAGGTTGGGGGGCACTGCTCTAGTAGACATAACTTGGGGAGTCTTATCAATCTCCATTTCATTGTCTTTGTGCCAGTAGTTATATGCTCTAATTTTGGATAGTGCATGAATTGTATGAATTCCCAATTCAGTTCTAACTGCAGCAGCAGATGTTCTTAGATCTACACCCAAAATTCATCTCAAGTGCTGGGACTCTGTTTGATCTAGGACTGTGTTTCCCTATGTTTCCGTTTTCACTTATTCCCTTTTGGGCTACAGGGTACACCCACTGTCTTCATGCAGCTAATTAATGAGGTCCTGCACAGCAGGGGGTCCCCAACCACCAGTACCGGTCCGTGGAACATTTCCTACCGGTCCGCCAGTTTGCTGGGCGCCGCCATCTTGTTTGACGAGAAAGTGCTTCTAGGTGAGCTTTTCCGGTTGGAAAGTGGCGTTTGGGTCCTGAAGGAATCCTTGTGCCTTAGTTTCATCGAAGGGGGGGGCTTTGAATGAAACTAAGGCGCGAGGATTCTTTCAGCACCCAAGGCAAGGCGAGCCGAGCGACCGTCCCGAAGCCATCCCGAAGCGAAGCCCATCGACAAAGGTACAAAGGAGGAGTTGAAGGTGGCGGGGAGAAGCGGGGGACAGCTGGCTGGCCGGTCGCTCAGCTCGCCTTGCCTTGTCATGTGTGCTGATGCCGGTACCGGGCCGCGGATCATTTTGTGATGCCGGTACCGGGCCGTGGCACAAAAAAGGTTGGGGGCCACTGCTGCACAGCATTTGTATAAATAGATCTTAGTCTACTTAGACAACATTTAAATCTACAACAAAACTATGGCAGAGCATGTGAAGCTAGTTAGGGCTGTGCTAAAGAAATTTTAAGGCACTTGGTTTTATGCCAGTCTTTCCAAATGCAAATTTTACAAACAGAGAATAGACTACACAGACTATTGCATCTCCCATGAGGGGTGGAGGTGGACCCCCCAAAAGTGAGGTCCATACTGAAATGGGCACCGCCATGCACCCGAAAGCAACTCCAAAGCTTTCTGGGTTCACAAATTTCTACCGGCAATTCATCCTGTCATTCACTCAAATAGCTCTGCCCAACCTGTTAAAAACAAAGGTGGAGGAAAACCCAGATCCAGTCAATCCATAAAGTGGCAATTCCAAGCAGCATTCAAAAGACTCAAAGACTTATTCACAGCCGAGTCCATGCTAAAGCATCTGGCCCCAAATGCCCCATTTGTCATTCAGGCTGATGCCAATGACACGGTGGTTGGTGCTATACTACTCCAGAAAAACTATCAGGGTATTTTATAGCCATGCCCATACACCTCCAAAAAATTGTCTGACATGAAGCAGAGATAGGTGGTTTGGGAAAAAGAGGCATGTGCAATGTGGTAGACACTGCTGACATGGAGACATTTTTTTAGAAGCGGTAAAACCCTTTTCGAGGTGTGTACTGACTACAAAAATCTTGAAGCCTTAAAACTCCTAGAAGACAACTTCCAAAACAGGTCTGTTGAGCCCAATACTTCTATTGCTTCAATTTCACACTATGATATTTACCAGCAGGAAAATACTTTTCAGCCAATTCCATTTTATGATTGTTCCAATAAAACAGCTGTGAAGTTGAAGTTGTTAATTTGGTCATTTTCTCCCAACAGCCTGCCATCACTAGAGCACAGGCGAAAGCTAACCCATGGGTGCTGGATGAGTTAATGACAGTGCTAAAAGGGGCATTAGAGAAAGACAAATAGTTTAAAGCCCACAAGACTGAATGTGTTATATGAGATGGGTGCCAAATTTTATATCCCAGAGAACCAGTGCATCACAATGCTCCAGTCAGTTAGAATTGGATAAGCAGCTAGAGCATACTATCATATGAACAGGAGGTATTTTTGCTTGATGATCAGGTACCAATGTAATTGTTACCGTCGACTCCAGAAGAATTTCAGTACAGAAGCTAATCCAATACACGTATTTTTGTAAACTATAAGGCCGCTGCTTTTAAATGTCAGATCAGCCTGCAATAAGGCTAACCGATTTGAACCTCAAAGAGAAGGCTGATCTGGCTTGTATAACCGAGTCCGGCTGGGCCTAGAGGGAGATGTTCTCCTTGTAGAAATGTGCCCAGTGGGTTATCGAGCATGGCACCAGTCTAGACCTCAGAACCAGGGAGGGGGTGTGGCTGTTGTTATCAAATAATCTCTAGTAGCCTCCAGAGGCACTGCTCCACAAGTGCCCGGCTGTGAGACCCTTTTTCTTAAGTTGGGCTCAAGGGATAGGTGGTATTGCTGCTGCTGTACCAGCCTCCCTGCTATGTGGCAGCTTCCCTACCTGGGCTCCTGGACCTCACCGTGGGGCTGGCGGGGGAATTCCCCAGGCTTATAGTTCTGAGGAATTTCAACCTGTCTTCCCTGGGGGTAGGGTCAGAGGTAGCTCGAGATTTCATGGAAACTATGACTTCCATGGGCCTGTCCCAGGTCATTCAGGGCCCGACTGGTAATAGTGGTCACATGACCAATTTGATGCTCTTGTTAGAGCAGTGCCTATGTGACCTGGAATTGGTGGGCCTGTCCTTGGTCCCCCTGTCACGATCGGATCACAATCTGGCGGCAATAAGTTTCTCAAAAGCTGTACCCCCTGCAGGGAAGCAGGCCTATTAGATTGATCCACCTCCATCGGCTGATGGACCTGGATGAGTTCCAGAAGAGCTGGGGTTTATAACTGCAGATCTACTGTGCAGTCCAGCCGAGCTCTTAGTCACTGTTTGGAATAGGAAGGTGACTGAGGCTCTGGATAGGATTTTATCCTTGCAACCTCTCCTCCCCCATAGACCTCTCTGTGCCCTGTGGTCTACAGAGGAACTGAGAGGGATGAAATGCATGAGGAGACGTCTAGAGCACTGCTGGTGGACGATGGGATGAAACTTGACTGAACACGGGTAAGAACTGCTACTAAGGCCTACCTCGTGGTGATTCGTGCGGCGAAATATAAATACTTCTCCACACTAATTGCATCTGCAGACAATCACCCAGTGACCCTCTTTAAGGTGAGCCTCCTTCTCCTGGGGAAGGAGGAGATTGAGGTCCATCTGAAGGGGTGCACCGAGGAATGTGTTGATTTTCTGGAAGACAAAATCACTCGACTTCATTCCCAGTTAGATGCCGGTGTGGTTGCTGGTCCCATGGAAGCCCCTGAGGCAGGTTCTTGCCCTGTTATGTGGGAACAGTTTGACCCTGTTGCTCCCAAGGAAGTGGACAGAATCCTAGGGAGTATACATGCAAGCACCTGTGTTTTAGACCCACGTCCCTCCTGGCTTGTGAAAGCTTTCCAGGAGGTGACAGGCAGATGGACCCTGGCGATGATTAATGCTTTCCTACAGGAGGGGGCGGTGTCCCAGCACTTTAAGGAGGCTGTGGTCCACCCTCTTTTTAAGAAGCTATTGCTGGATTCCACCCAGTTGGATAATTTCCAAACTTTTGGGGGAAGGTTGTTGAGAAGGTGGTCACGCAGCAGCTCCAGAGGTTTCTGGATGAAACGGATTATTTTGACCCCTACCAGTCAGGATTCAGACCTGGATTTGGGACAGAAATGGCATTGGTCGCACTTTTTGGATGATCTCTGGCGGGAGCAGGATGGCGGTAGTACATCCATCCTTGCTCTACTTGACCTCTCGGCAACTTTTGATACTATCAGCCATGAGATTCTGCTGGGACGGCTTCAGGGAATGTGAGTGGGAGGTCTCGTGTTGTTCTGGTTCACTTTTTCCCTCTTTGGCCACTCTCAATCAGTGTTGACAGGAGGGGAAAGATCCAACCTTCGCCCACTGCTTTACGGGGTTCTGCAGGGCTCGGTACTCTCTTTGCTCCTGTTCAACATTTATATGAAGCTGCTGGGTGAGATCATCCATCACCATGGACTGAGGTATCACCAATATGCAGATGATACTCAGCTGTATGTCTTGGCCTGTGGTGAGTTAATGTTGCCGTGTCCTCTGTCTTGCAGTGCCTGGAGGCTGTTAGGGGCCGGATGGGGAGCAATGGGTTGAAACTAAACCCTTGCAAGACCAAGTGGCTCTGAGTTTGGGGTTCATTGGTCAGGGAAAATTGCCACCTTTGGTCTTGGATGGGGTGGCACTAACCCAAACAGACCCTGTGCATCTAAGGGTTTTCCTGAACTCGCGACTCCTGCTTGAAGAACAGATGGCGGTTGTGGCCAGGAGGGCCTGCAGGTTGTGTACCAGTTACGCCCTTTCCTGGACCAATGGTCCCTACTCACAGTCACTCATGCCCTAGTCACTTCCTATCTTGACTATTGCAACATGCTCTACATGGGGCTGCCCTTGAAGAGCATCCAGAAGCTCCAATTGGTGCTCCATCCAGTTGGCCTGCATGGTTTTGTGCAGACCCCGGTGTGCATATGTATCACCTCTCCTGTGGGAGCTGCATTGGTTGCTGATTTGCTTCTAGGTGCAATTCAAGGTGCTGGTTGTCACCTTCAAACCTGTTCTGACCCAAGCCTTGTTCAAATTAAACAAACACAAACTGTGTATAAAAGCAAACCTTTTTTTAATGCGGCACTGGGAATTCAGTTCATTCCCAGCCAAGAGATATTTAAACCTAATTGTCCGATATCAAAAGCAAGCCCTTTCAAAGTTGCAAAAGGCTGCCAAGAACAGGAGAGTAATTACTGATTAAATATCCACCGACAGAAGTTTCCAAAACAAACCGGAGTAAGCAGGGCTCCAACGAGGATTATGAGTCTAAAGAACTTTTTTGCTTCCTGCAAAGAACATAGCCCCGAGGGCTTTTTTATCCCTTATGGGAGGGATATACCATCATCTTCCAGCCTTACTCCCAAGTCGCCCTTGCTGCTTCAGCTGCTCTTTCCTTCGAGCAGCCCTGTGTGCATGTGCACTGGGCCCAAGCTCCCCGGGGTCCTCTGCGTCACTGCTGCCAGACTCCACAAGCTCCGAAGGCAGCACCCCACTCTCCGATAGTCCTGGCCCCATCCCTGCATTACATGCAGGCCTCTCATCCGAGTCCTTGCTATCAGAGACCTCTGCTATGCACGCTGGCTGCCGGCAAACCACAACAAAAGCCCTTCATGGCTTGGGACCAGGTTATCTTGCCAGTCACATCTACCCAACCCATCAGAGCAGGGAGGCAGGGAATGTTGCAGGTCCCATCCCCAAGGGAGATACACCTGAGATTAGAATGGCCCTCACTCTAATACTCTTCCGGAAGGCGCTGAAGTCCTGGTTCTGCCAGAGGGCCTGGGGAACCCAGAGTGGGATGGAGCCCATTCAATGGCTCGTGTGATCTGCTGTTGTCGGAGTGGAGGGGCGAGATTTTGTTATGTTGTATTTTATTAATTTATTTGATTCTTTTTGGTAGCGTTTATTGTTTTAAATGTAGTTTTATATTCTGTAAGCAGCCTTGGGCAAATAGGCAGCAATATAAATTAAATAAATAAATAAACATTTTTCTGATGAAATTTCTGTCTTCTTTTATGCAGTAGTCTGGTACAACTAAATAATTTTAGAGTGGCAGGAATCAATTTTCCTACTATTACCTCCCAAGTTTTATATGTTTCTGCATTCCTGAAACCAAGAGGAAACCAACAATTAATTACTTGCCAGTCTCATTTGACAAACAAAATGTCAAGCATGTTCTATTTTACACTGAATCAGAAATAAAGCTGAACTTGCTTCTGTGATGCTGATAAGATACACATTTGTATTTTGCTACAGAGAATATCACACTTACCGCTTTTATTGACAATAATACTGGAGGTATCATTGACAACTTCCATTCTAAATGTCTGTTTGGTTCTCCTGCATGTTGATGGTCACCTTATATTTTCATGTAAGTTTATAAAACTCTTTTGAAAGAATCCTTTTATTGAAAAAATAATGTTTGCTCAAATACTCTGCGCTAGTAAACTCTCTTTATATGTGCCAATATTTTTAGCTGTATATTCTGTTAGAAAGGAAATGTAAACAACATGTTTGTTAACATGGTTTATTGGCACACGTATTGGCAAAGCATACATAAAATATAGCTGTATCATAACACATCAACTCACTGTATTTTAATGTGATGAATTGAAAATATTATGTAAATGAAAAAAATTAGTTTATTTTATAAAGTTTCACATAAATATATTACAATCGAAAATTATTAATTTGAAGGGCTTTACAAAAATATTATTGTACAAGAAATAAAGCATGAAGAGAATCAAATAAAGAATATGCAATAAAACCCAAACTGGTTTTTGTTCAAATTGTTCACAAAATTGATGGATTACATGGCTTTCAAAATTCAGATCAACAGGAATTTTACAAAGTTTAAACTTTCATAGGTTACAGCTACCCTCCTTCCACAAACAAATGTTTGTTATGTGTTTGATGAAACAAAATGGCATTTATAATTGTTTCAGTGCTTTTCACAAGGGGATGAACACTTTGATTTAGAATCTGTTACATTGTTTGCTTGAAAGCAATGAAGAATAGAAAAGGGAGAGAAAAAAAGAAGGCAAAAGGTCAACTTATGCCAGGGAAGAAAAAAAATATGGAGATGTTGAGAAAGAGAGGGCTTTTGACAAATCCCAACTTCAGGAGAATGAAATGTGTGTAACTTTGATTTCACAATTATTCTTAGCCAGTCACATAGCTAGATATGCATGCTCACACCCTTTTCAAGAAACCTGACAGAGCCACACAAAAAATACTGGGGTATTGTTATGATCTTACTACAACAGCTTAAAGACTTATCATTTTAAAGATCAGGGCTGTATTTTGTAATTAGCAACATTAGAACGTTGGATCTTTAATAAAGTCCACATTATTATGGCTGAATCATTGCTGTCCCAGAAAGCTTCGTTTACTTCTTTGAGAAAATATTTTAACTTCAAATGTTACAGTCGCTTTCTCCGCCACGTGGCCTCAGATCTTCTGGTCCTCAGTTGCTGATCCAGATGGGGAAAAGTTTCAGTCCAGAATAGGTAGACTAACTATTAGACCTTTGCTACCCTTTTCAAAATAATAACAATAAGCTGTTTTGGGAGCCTGAATAAAAAACAATTCTCTCTGCCTCTCGCCTTCTCAAATGGATAGCCAGAAAAATCAATGGCACAAACAGAAAATAAGGGCTGTTTCCAAATTGTCTGATCTTTCTATTTATATTGCAGAACAAGAAAAGCCAGGATGTCTTTTATCATGGTAAAAACAAAGTAATTCAATCCTGAGCACTCACGGAAGATATGGCCTTTATAGAAGAAAAGGGGATTATCCTGAGGAAAAATCCTCCATCAAAATGTAAAAATCATCATGAGGTGCTATTAAATATTTAGTTTCACTGAGGTTTAGTGCCAATATCATCATGAGCACAAGAGTTTCCGAGATCATCATTATTATTCTAATTTCCAAAAAAAGATAGCTGTACATCTAGAAATAGCTTCTATCTCTGTGGAAAACCTAGACGTTTTTGTTCTGGTTAGCTATGGAATGCTGTGAGATGGGGTTAGTTGCTATTACCGGCCGAGCAGTGGGTGGGTATGGAATTCTACTGGGAAGCCTGGGGTGTAGGGTTCTCAGACTTGGTCTCCTGGTTGGTAGAAGTTTTACTATTCCAAGGACTGTTATTTCCTAGGGCCGGGGAATTGTTGAAGTCTTCATCATCATCCAGGCCATTGGCTGCATCATATTGTGTGTTCTCCAGTCTAGTGATCAACCGCTCATCTTCATCACCAAATTCTCCACCCATCAGAGTGGGTTCCCCAACGACCATCACATCCTGGAAAGGAATCTATGATCTGTTAGCTGTTATAAACCAGAGCAAGCTAAATAAAGTATCTCAATTCCTATGAGAGGATTACCCAGGACCCTTCCACACATTCCCCCAAATTATCACTGCCAGGCCTCCAAAGGGTATGTTCAAACTTGTTGGCATTCTGTTTGTATATATGGTAGCTTGAAAATCCAATTTTCAAAAATTCCAAACTGTTGACTGAAAGGATTGAAACAGTTGTGTAAAAAGGTAACATGATACTGTATAGAATCAAGACATTATTAACCATTCACATTCAGATTTTTGGGGTTTTCAGGTAGCAAAAGCAAGGAGTATCACCTCAGAAATAGTTTTATTAGTCTCAAAGACAGAATTTAGGGAAATCTGTTCTAACAAGATGCTTGGAAGCTGTCTCGGTTGCCTCTACCTCAAAAGCAGAAGTGGGATAAACCAAAACTCCTGATCAAATCAGGGGTGGTCAAAAAAAGACAAGGTGCTGGAAGTGACTGCGTGACTGAAGACTTGTTCATAGGCTCACAATCACCAATCTTGACTTTTCTGACCATCCTCCCCATATAACCCTACCTGGCTTCTTTACATCCTAACATATTTCTCCCTTCTTGGTACAACGCTTTAAAAAGCTGCCTTTAATGCACAGCCATAGGAAAAAAGAATGAACTCATGTCAGGGTAATGATGATTTAATAGCTGACCAGCTGCTGTAAGGTTGTAATGCTGTAATATTGTAATGTTGTAATGATGATACAATGGTAGCAATGAGACAGCAGGGTTATTTGACTGCTACCACTTTTAAGAGGCTGTAATATGAGAGAGACCCTGTGAAGGACTATTTCTCCATGTGTGCTTCCATGGTGTAGCTTAGGGGTCTTCAAACTTGACAGCTTGAAGACTTGTGGACTTCAACTCCCAGAATTTCTCCTCCAATCATGTTAGCTCAGGAATTCTGGGAGTTGGAAGTCCACAAGTCTCAAACTTGCCAAGTTTGAAGACCCTTGGTATAGCTGATTACTAATTGCTGTTTGTTCAAGGCCTGTATCAAATACTTGTATGTATATATGCTTTTGTAGGGATAAAACCACTATATGTAAACACAAACCTGTGTGCTGTATTTGCTCCTGGGTTGTCTCATCTAGTCACACTGTGCACACTCTGACAGGTTATGGGCCCAGACCAGAGAGAAGGCCAGAGTGACTAGAGAAACCAGAGAAAAGAGAAACCCAGTGAGAGCTTGCACCAGAGCCAGAGGGGCTGTGCATCGTGGTTTGTTAGTGGTTAGTGTTTGTAATGGAAACAAGCAACATGGCTTCCGTCAGCATAATGGGACGTTTCATGGTGTCTCGGCTGAATGAAACAAACTACCTCTCCTAGAATGTAAAGATGGAGATGTACCTGAGAAGGGAGGAGTGGTGGATGATAGTTACTAATTCACCAGCAATCCTTGGATGATGGGGACCAGAGAATAAATGAAAAGTCAGCTGATATACATGAGGGTCTCCAGTCTGCGAAAGAGTGCTGGGAGGCTTTGATTGAATTGAATTCTTTATTGTCATTGTATGTATATGCACAGAATACATACGACAAAATTCACGTAATACCCAGAGACCAGACACATGCTGACACAGAACCCGTTCGCTGCGACGACCTTCTGATTGACTGTTTGGCACACCTGCCCGCCCAGGCTCTAGGCTGTCCTTTTTTCCCTGCGTTTTCCTTCTCATGTGCTTTGCGCAGCACAGCTGAGTGTCGTTCATCAGCTGGAGCAGGTGAATGGTTGCCACAGCCGGTAATTTATAAGTAGTGCACACGCACGAGCAGCGCATGTTTGGTGCATACGCACGCAAAGACACGCTCCCCAAACCAGTTGTTATGCTGGTAGGATCCCACCCCTGGCTGGGTGATGACCTCTACAATGCCTGCGTGGCCCGAGGTGCACCGAACCACCTTACATGAGTGGTATCTCACCGCCGAAGAAGCTGAGATCAATGTGGCCAGAAACCAGTACCAGGTGGGCCGAGTGTGGAAGAAATCCCCACCCCAAGGAAAGCAGGAGCCTTTCAAACTGCAAACCACATTTGCTCCAAAACCTTCACCCTATTTCAAGTGTGGAAAGGAGGGGCACCGAGCTACAGAAAGTCGTTCTAAAATACCCACCTGGAAACTAGAACGCCCATCGGGGGGGAAAACCTGTGAAAACTGGCCAGCATGAGAAGGGGACTTACCTGAGAAGCAGGGAAACTGCAGAGTTTCAATCCCCTCCCCTCCTTGGGGATGAAACTCTGGCATCTCAGCAGGAGGAACCAAACTCATTTGGAAGTGATCCAGAAGATGAGCCACTGGTAAGCAAACTAATTGAACCACTTACCCTCCCCTTAAGACTGTTTATTCCCAGCCAGGACAGGGAGATTAAAAATCTCCGTGTTATTGGACTCAGGATGCACCCGCTGTTTAATCAGCCCAACCCTGGTAGGAAAATTGGGGATTAATTTAAGAAAGCTGAAAACCCCCATCACCTTTTGCCAACTAGATGTGTCAGTAGCAGGGGGAGAGCCAGCTTCTTTTGCCACTGAGCCCCTACAAATAGGCATGGGGAGCCACAAAGAGATGCTTACATTATAGCAGCACCTGGCATGGAATGGCCGCTAGTCCTGGGCCTTGCATGGCTGAAAAAATGGAACCCCAGAATTAACTGGAAGGAAGGCACCATAGGATTTCAGATGCACGTGACTTTTGCAGGAAATCCATCTAAAGTCATGGGTCGGGGGGGCAGAGCACCAAGAAACAGCAATGCCTAGTTACACCATGCTGACTTAGGGCCTACCCAAAGAATACAATCCTACCTGGCGCCAAACTCCCTAAGCCCAAGATGTATAGCATGTCCCCGAGGGAGTTGGAAGAACTGAGGGCATTCATTGAGAAAAACCTAACAAGGGTCGAGCCAGCCCAACCAAAAAAAACAGCCCCCAGTATTGTTTAGAGAAAAAAAGATGGCTCGAAACATCTCTGCGTGGACTATAGAAATTTAAATACCATCAGTGGGGAGAACATGTACCCTTTTCCCCTTATGAAAGACATGCTAGCACACCTTGCTAAAGGGAAACTTTTCTCAAAGCTGGACTCAAGGGAGGTTTACTACCAAATCAGAATAAGTGGAAAACTGCATTTAACACTCCCTTGGGGTGCTACCAATTCAAAGTGCTCCCATTGGGACTACAGCCCCACCCCCCAGTGTTTATGCAACAAATAAATGAAGTGCTACATGGCCAGTTTTTAACTAATTTATTCATTTATGCAACTACTGAAGACCGTTTATATAAGGGGGTCCTGGTTTACCTGGATGAAATTTTAATATATACCAAAACAAAAGCAGAACATGTAAAACTGGTCTGGGCTGTCTTAAACTCCATTCAGCCAAACTGTATGCTAAACTATCTAAATGTGAATTCCACCAAGAAAAAAATGATTATTTGGGGTACCACATCTCACCCCAGGGCATAGAGATGGACCCTCAAAAAGTACAGGCTGTGATTGATTGGGCACCACCTCGTATGCGTAAGCAGTTACAAAGTTTTCTGGGATTCGCCAATTTTTACCACCAGTTTATTCCCACTTTCGCCCAGATTGCTCTCCCCATTACCAACCTCCTGAAGATGAAAGGAGGGGGAAACTGAAAACCGAAACAGCCTTTGAACTGGACAATGGAATGCTAAGTGGCATTTGAAAAACTTAAATGGCCGTTCTCAGCAGAAACAGTCCTAAAGCACCTAGATACAGAGAACCATTTGTCAAACAAGTGGATGCTAGTGATGTGGCAGTAGAGGCGGTCCTGCTTCAAAAGAATGAGCAAGACCAACTACAACTGTGAGCTTACACCTCCAAAAAGTTCAATGAGACTGATCAAAGATGGGACATTATGCAGTCTGTTGGGTGCTTTTAACTTGGAGGCATTTCCTAGAGGGAAGCAAAATCCCTTTTGAGATCTAAACTGATCATAACAAACTAGAAGCCCTCAAGACCTCAAGGAAACTCTCCCCAAAGCAAGTATGATGGGCTCAATACTTTAAATGATTTGATTTTACTCTTAAATAACTCCCTGGAGGAAAAAAAATTTCTGGTGGTTGCACTATCTAGAAAGCTGCAATACAATAGTGTGAAGCCAGACATAATCAAACCTATATTAAAAACAATCAACTGGCCACTAAGGTAATCACCAGATCCTAGGCAAAACAGGAAATGATGACTGACAATGCCACCACTCAAGCTTTTAAACAAGCACTAGTCACCAATGAATAGTTTTTGAGCCACAAATCTAGCTGTTTAATGAAAAATGACTTAGCTTGGATGGGAGGGAAGATGTACATTCCAGCTAGCCAGAGACTGGACTTAATGGCAAGGTACCATGACACATTAGCTGGACACTTTGGATTTGCAAAGACTTTACACCTAATTAAAAGACAATTTTGGTGGCCATCACTAAAAAAGGACATAGAGAGCTATGTAGCTAGCTGCCTCATTTGTGCAGCAGTAAAAAGACATCAGGGGAAAACCCCAGGACTTTTACAGAAGATAGCCGAACCGTCAGCTCCCTGGAGAGAGATTTCTATGGACTTTATTGTAGAACTGCCAGAAACTGCAGGAAATATTGTTATTTGGGTCGTTGCAGACCTGTTTTCAAAACAGGCTCATTTTATACCTTGCCAAAAGATCCCCACTGCTAAAAGCCAAGCCAAATTATTCCTAGTACACATTTATCACCTTCATGGAGCCCCACAAAGGATCATTTCTGATAGAGGGGTCCAATTCACACGAACATTTTGGAGGGCGTTCCTAAGCTTACTTGGCACCACCCAGGGCTTAACCTCCTCCCATCACCCTTGCACTAGCAGCCAATCAGAGAGAACTATCTCGGTGCTAGAACAATATCTAAGATGTTTTATTAATTATCAACAAGATAACTGGACTGAACTTTTGCCTTTTGCTGAGGTTGCATTCTGTACACCTGAGTACTGGTTTTATCCTTTTTAGAGTAACAACAGGCCAGGATTTCAGTCCCATGTCTGAATCACCCACAGAAAAACCCACCATCCCCTCACTTAAGGAGTGGATGGATATTTTACAAAATACACAGCCAATGGTTAGATTAGCACTCAAGGAAACTAGAGACACTTTTAAAACTCAGGCTGACAAGAAAAGGATCGAATCCAAACCTTTCCATATTGGAGATAGAGTGTACTTATCTACTAAATTCTTGCAATCATTACAGCCATCAAAGAAATTAGGGCCAAAGTTCACTGGACCTTTCCCTATCACTAGGATCATCAATTCAGTGACAGTAGAACTACTCCTTCAAAAAACAACAACACTTTCTTAAGTAAGAAGGAGAGGCAATCCTTACAATTGGGCTGAGAGAGTGTGATGGAGTGGCCCTGTATCCCACTTCTTCATATTTGTATTCTCTTATTGCTTCTCAGAAACCTACAAACAAGTCTTCTTCTATTGGCTTTCCAAAAACATTTTAATGTGGTTTTTAAAAGCAAGGTGTTATCACCCCAATTTAAATGAAAAAATAATAAAAAACAGAAGCCTTGAAAGATCATCAAACCTTATGAGAGCTTGGCACTCAAGTACAACATTTTGAGAGATTTTTGCACTACAATTCTCATTGCTCCTAACATTTTAGCAATCTCACAACAGTGCAGAGAATTTTGGAGGGTGGTGTTTCTTGGGAAATCCAAATAAAATCCCAAAGTTTATTTCTAGTATACCAAAATTCATTTTAACAATAAACAATACATTAGTAATTTGTTGATTTAGTTCAATGCACTTCCAGGGGACTTTAAGACACACACACACACACACACACACCCGTGTCAAAGTCACATCACCAGAATAGCTGGGCCAAATGTTTTGACCTGGGGTTGTAAGAATGGGGGGTGGAGCAGGAGGTGGCTGCTGGCAAACTGATTCCATCCTTATCATTCCATCCTTCAAAAACGAATCCCCTCACCACAGATTTAATTGCTTGAAGGGGACAGTGTTGCCTACAATTCTCATTACTGGGAGAGGTTGCATGTTGCTTCTGGTTGGGGGAGGCTTGGTCACCTTACCCATTTCCCCTCCACTGTTTCTCTCTCTCTCTCACACACACATGCACACAGGTTTGATCGCTGTGCAGCCACCTGCCCTGTTGCTGATCTCTCTCTCGATCTCTCCCTCCCCCTTCCTTCTTTCCTTCATTCCACTGCTCACGGCAGGAGGCTGCACGGTGCGTTGTGTCATTGCATGCACGAGTGGTGTGCCTGGTGCAATGAGCCATGCAGCATCCTGCTGCAAGTGGCTGCCAGCAGCTGCAGAAGTCAGGCAGCGGTGTGCCAAGTGTTGGGGCATGGGAGGCCTGGCTGCAGCGATGCTAAGGTAAGTCTATGCGGGGTGCATGGAGCAGCTCCACCCCCTCTACCCCGCCCTAGCTTGATTTTTATGCCTATACCTTGCCCCACCATCTACAATCAGACAGTGTGTGGGGCTTAATTAGGGCTTATTTTCAGCATAGGGCTTATATTAGGCACAGGCTTGTTTGGGGGGTAAGTTCCCCCTGTATTTTGGGGAAAACACAGCACTTGTCCCAGAGTAGAATCCTAAGGCACCCTCCAATTTAACCCCGTGTTATCTTCACTATCTAGTCCTGTGTAATCATCACCAACCTGATTGCTTGAGATCACCTGCAGAAGAGCAGAGACGTTGAAGGACAACACAATGATGTCATCATATAAATTATGTCATATGCATTGTTTGCATGGTAGCATTAGGATGTCAAGGTGGTTCCCACCAGATGTTTATGATTGCATTGGTAGCCAAGCGTCTTCGCCTGCCCTGCCCATTGTTTTTTTATTAATTGGATCCAATTTCCACAGGTGTGCAGCAAGGCATGGGAACATTGCTGAGCTCTACGGAGGGCAGGTGAAAGCCCCCCTTGAGACCAGCCCTTCCCCACTGGCCAACGCCAATAAGGCAAGTTTTGAAACCCTGCTTGGTGCTTGAATAAATTGCCTGCAGTCATTTGGGGACCCCATTGTGGTGAGGGGTTACTTAATGATTTGCATTTTTTGCTCTTTTAGGGATTCTGGCCTACAGGTGGTCTTTGGGTGAGGCCTAAAAGGAAAAGGAGACTTACAGGTACCTGACTGGCAAGGCTCAGGTTTGCTGCTGTGGCTTTCTTCTTGCTGTTGGTGCTGTTGATATTATTCCCGGCACTGCTGTTGGAGGTGCTGCCGGTAGAATTTTTCCTTTTTCTCCTTTTGGTGGTGGGCTGTCTTGCAGGCTCTGCTGTGGGAGGGAAAAGCCTGAGATGCAACACAAAGGCATATGCAGAGAATTGAAGGAGCCTGACTGCCACGCATGAGTCTGCACCCTCTTGATTTGGTTAAAAGGGGACAGGCACAACATTGAAAAAAAGGGCTAACTATTGGGAAAGTTAACCTGAGTCAAAAAGCACATATAAATTAAGAAGTAGGAAAAAGAAGGAACGGTTATTTATAGTTTGGCCTCCATGATACAAGAACAATGCTCTGCTATGTGCTATTCTGTAATTCAGTATAGATTGTGTTGTATTATAGTAGTGTTTCCCAACTTTAGCAACTTTCACATATGTGGACTTCAACTCAGAATTCCCTAGTCAACCATGCTGGCTGGGGGAATTCTGAGAGTTGAAATCCACATGACCTTGACAAGGTTGGGAAATGCTGTATCATAGTAATAGTATTTTACAGTCCTTGCACAAAGTTGCTTGCCACAGTCAACTGAGCAAAAAGAGGAGACAAATTGCTTAGATTCATAATGGGCACTGTCAAGAAACTAGATTACCTTAGCTCAGAGTCAGAATAGAAACTTTACGTCCATTCACTTTGCCCTGTAGAAGTCAAATAAGTCCTGAAGTGGGAAGGTCAGAGAAATGCATTGAATTAAAAATATTTTCTACCAGAAAGATCTCATAATGGGTGTACATAGGGTTGGAAAGGACCTTGGAAATATTCCAGTCCAACCTCCTACCCAAGGCAGAAGTCCTACCATCTTGGACAAATGGTTGCCCAATCTTTTCTTGAAAACTGCCAGCAATGGAGCACCTACACAGTTGGCAGCCTATCTATTGGTTGCATGTAAACAAGCGCATGGCCTGAGCTATAATGTAACAACATTCCTTAAATTGTGAAGGCCTATAGTTATTAGATACTAAAATACAACAAGATGATAATCTGAAAAGATTTGAATCATTAGTAGTATAAAATGGCTATAATGGATTATTTATCAGGCTTTGGCAAATCTTTAATGCTGCTGCAGCTACATTTAGTAATTTGTTATCAAATCTTGCTAGACCATTCATAAAGGAGAACATCAATCTACAATAGCAAATGAAAGACAAAACATGAAAATAGAATTAAAATAGCTAATTGTGCTACATGGCTGACTGAAGAGATAGCCAAATGATGAAAACAGTGTTGTGACAGCACACATGAAAGGGATGGAGCTTGCCTTTTGAGGGAGTGGACATTGCTTTCATCATTTGGATGAAAGGCATCTATAATAGGACACTTCAAAACATTTGCATGTAAACATGGAAAAGATGTACATATTTAAATATATCTAAAGAAAGCCATGGCACCTTTCTGGAACCCATGACAACCTGAGAAACATCATGAAAGAGGGATCTGCTTGCAGAGGAGCAGAGGACAGAACAGCTGCCCTTCTGTTTCCTCCTCTCTTCAGGACATACCAAACATCAGGCAACATAAAGATCAACTACATTTGGTGCCATGTGGTAAATGAAAGGTTAAAAGGCCCACCTGGAATACTCCTCACCCTTCCTCATGGTAAGACCAATGTTGCCTAAGTTTGACTTCAGGCATAATCTAAAAGCTTCAGACTCAACCATTTTTATCCCAGATGTTCTTGACTCTGCATATTGCAAAACATCTTGGGAATGTCACCTACATATTTTAGGAATTGTGCATTTTGGGCAACCTCCACAATGGCTGGCATGCTAATTTCCAAGCAAGTTGGGTTTCCATACCTCTTTTTAGGGTGTAAGATTACATCTGTACATGATCCAGAAGTCCTTCATGCAACTAAGAAGATGGAAAAGTAGTTCCAGGTGCTAGGCAGAACATATTCTTTGCATTATATAATGCACACCATTTGTACAATGACAATCATCACGTGTCAGATCTCTCTTTCCCTATCTCCGTCTCATAGAAATGCTCACATCTAGGAATCTAATAATTCTATTAAAACACTGATTTAGAGTGAATATCTGCAGAATAGTCACAGGACTTTTAGTGGTATTCCATGTTCTTAAATTCTTATTCTTTCACTCACTTAGAATCAGAGACCAGAGAGAATTCCTACCTGGAGGTGCCACCATCCGCTGCCATTTTTGAAACAAACATGTTTTCAAGCAGTCCCGAGGACTTAAATTATATGTTTTATGTCTTGACATTAGTTCTTGCATTGGCTCCAATATTACACACAACTGCAAAGAAGGAACAGAAAAAAAAAAACATTTCTGGACATTTTAAGATTCAACCATTTCTTTTGTTGCTTTCCAACTTCCTATTTTCCTGCTGAGCACAGAATTATGAATATAAATTGTAATTAACAGGAAATTTCCTAGTTTTAGGTTTTAAACATGGAAAGGCTCATTATTTTGTTGGAAATAAATATGAAGTGAGTAGTATAACCTTTTTGTTGTTTGGATTTTAATCAGATCAATAAATTTGCACTTCTAATGCCTCGGGCAGGTTTACAAACTTCTCCCCAATGTATGGTTGCCTTCACAATCCCTGTTTCCCACTGATCAAATGTTCCCTACCTCCATTTCCCCATCCTCCCCCCACCCACCCCTGCAGTTAACCCAGGAGCATTAAAATTCTGCTCTTGTGTTGTGCAGGTCCTTGGCATAGAACAGATATGTTAAATTCAAGGGCCACAGGCCAGATCCGCAATGGGTTTAGATCTGGCTCACAGGGCTGCCCTGGAGACAGCAAGGGGCTGGCCCCCCGTTGCCTTGGACCCGACCTGGCACTCCCCCTGGGTGTACACACAGGAGGTGAATGTGCAGGGGATTGTGGTGCCCAGCAACAGCAACTCATTGTCCCCTTGGCTGCTCATTGGTCAGCAGCAACGGCCAGGTGGACGTCAGCCCAAAATGTCCAATAAGTTGTGCTTCCACACTCATGCACCTTGGGGCCCCACAGCCAGGCCACCCTGCCCCGCCACCTGCCTTGCCTTGCTCTGTGGCAGTGGCGCTGGCAACAGCAGCCCCATCCAGCAGAAGCCCCACTGCCCATTCGCTCTCCTCCAGCCCTTGAAACCCGTGAGCCTGGAGGGTAAGGGGACCAGGGCTGGGCCAGACGTCAGGGCCCCAGTGCCCTGGCAGCTCAAGGGCTGGGTGGCCACAGCAGTTTCTATGGGAAGAGGGGAGGGGGAAGGAAGGAGGAGAAAAGGGCACCGGCCAAGTACAACAACAGTCGCTAGGAACCGCTGCCACTGCTTACACCAAGGAGGCAGGATTGGTTGAGTGAGTGGGAGGAGCAGAGGCAAGCGGTGGGCTTTCAGTTTGGCATGGAGCATTGCAGAAGCCACTGTTGCCACCTGCCCACCAGCTTCCAGGTGGTGCTTTCTATGCAGAACTACGGTGCTGCCACATTGAGCAGGAGGGGGACGGGCAATGCTCTCTGTCTCCTAAACTCCAGCCCCTGCTTTGCTTCTTTGTTGACTGGGGTTTACAAGGAAGTCTATCCGACTAGGTGCCTTTGGGGCCTCGGTCCTTCCAACTCACTCCTGGTTTGCAGAGTTGAGGTTACTGCGCTTCCCATATTGCAGAGGGGGGCCACAAGAGTGGCAGGAGCCCAATCAAAAGGCGAGTTCAGTTTTTGTTCTGTCTGTTGTTACCTCATGTGGGATTTGATGCCCTGAATAAAAAAGAAGCCTTTTTATTAAGGCATTGTCATTCAACTCTTACTTACTTATCCAATTGAGTCTATTTACGATATTTAACATGATAAATATAGTAAATAGCACAAGCCAGTTACCTTAAGCAGCAGTTGTGTGAGATAGTTTATTTTGAGACTGGTTCTGGGCTAAACCCTGTCTAGAGCCCATCTACAGTTGTGTTACAACTTTTAAACTGTGTTTGCTTGAGATGTCTAATCCCTCACATTTTCCCAAGTCATTTTATCACCTCCAGACATCAATGGAGTACAGTTCATGTATTGAGTTAGTCCTAGGCTTTATATGGAAAGCTGAAAAGTTCAAAGATTTTTTTTTGTCTCCTTTTGGTTAAAATTGATTTTTTTAAAAAGTACTTATGGCCATTTTTCATACTTACGACATTTGCAGCATCCCCTTGATCATGTGATCAAAATTCAGATGTTTGGCAATTGGTTCATATTTATGATCGTTGCTTTGTCCCCAAGATCATGTTTTTATTTTATTTATTTTATTTAGTTTGTCAGTTGCTTACAAGATAATAAGTATAAGTAAAAACATAGTTATTAATACATGGATACATATAAGAAAAATAAAAGAAACAATAGGACAGGGATGGTAGGCATGTTGGTGCGCTTATGCACACCCCCTACAGACCTCTTAGGAAAGGGGTGAGGTCAATAGTAGAAAGTTTAAGGTTAAAGTTTTTGGGGTTTGGGGAAGAAACCACAGAGTCAGGTAGAGTATTCCAGACTGAAGTCGTATTTCCTGCAATCAAGTTTGGTGCGATTAACCTTGAGTTTTTATCTATTATTTGCTCTGGTATTGTTATGGTTGAAGCTGAAGTATTCACTGACAGGTAGGACATTGCAATATAAGATTTTATATACTATACTTAGATTGGACCGAAGGTGGCGTAGTTCTAGCTTTTCTAGGTCTAGAATTTCAAGTCTGGTGGCATAAGGTATTCTGCAACGAGTAGAGGAGTGGAGAACTCTTCTTGTGAAATATTTCTGGACTTTCTCTACTGTGTTAATATCAGATATGTAATGCGGGTTCCAGACTGATGAGCTGTATTCAAGTATTGGTCTAGCAAATGTTTTGTATGCTCTTGTTAGTAGTGTGATATTACCATAGACAAAGCTATGTAGGATTAGGTTAACAACTCTTAATGCCTTCTTGTCTGTTTAGTTACAGTGGGCTCTAGCACTTAAATCATTAGAGATGAGTACTCCAAGATCCTTGACAGAGTTTGGATCATCAACAAGGTCTTGACTATTCAGCCTGTATTTTATTTTCTGATGATTATTTTTTTGCCAATATGTAAGACGGAGCATTTATTTGTTGAGATTTGAAGTTGCCATTTGTTTGACCATTCTGATACATAGTCGAGGTCTTTTTGAAGGGTAGCAGTATTGTCTGTAGTGTTGAATAGCTTTACATCATCAGCGAAGAGAATGCAGTTGGTCTTAATATGCTCACAGAGGTCATTTATGTAGAGTATGAAGAAAGTTGGTCCTAGAACACTGCCTTGGGGGACACCACTGTTGACAGGTACAGAATTTGATAGAACGCTCCCAATTTTGACCATTTGTTGTCTGTTTGACAGGAATGCTTCTATCCAGTTATGCAGGTGTCCAGAGATACCATAAGATTTTAGTTTTAGGAGTAGTTTGTTGTGTACCCCTGAATCAAAGGCTTTACAGAAGTCCATGTAGATTGCGTCTATTGCTTTGCCCTGATCGAGTTGTGTAGTCCATATGTTTTTGCAGTGTAAGAGTTGATCCCCTTTTAATAAGCAAAATCAACGGGGAAGCCACATTCATTTAACAATTGTGTTACCAACTTATCAACTGCAGTGATTCACTTAACAACTCTGGGAAGAAAGGTCATAAATTCACTTAACAACAGAAATTTCAGGGTCAGTTGTGATCATAAGTCGAGGACTACCTGCACACTCACCTGGCCATTTGAAAGCAACCACAATGCTGATGCAGCCCTCAATGAAATTGAGTTTGACACCACTTGGCATAGAAGAACAAGAACACAACAAACCGTGCCTGTGGTATCTCCACTTACTTTAAAGATCCAAGGAAAGAATGGCAAAGTACCAGAGTACCCAGATTTTAATTTTAAGAAGACAGTGACTCTCCAAGATCTTTAGGGGCTTCTCCAAGAAGGGTGATATGATCTTCCAATATCTAATGGGCTATCACAGAGAACAGGGTAACAGTCTATTTCCCAAAGCACCTGAGGCAGGACAAGAAGTAATCAGTGAAAACTAATCAAGGACAGAATCAACCTAGAACTTAAGAGAAATTGCCTGTCCGTGAGAACAATTAATCTGTGGAATGACTTTCCTCTAGAAGTTGGAGGTTTTTGAGAAGAGAATAGATAATGTCTGGAATGGCACAGGCAGTCCTCAACCTATGGCCATAATTGTCCCAAATCTCCATTGTTAAGTGAGACATTTGTTAAGTGAATTTTGCCCCATTTTATGACCTTTCTTGCCTCTGTGGTTAAATGAATCGCTGCAGTTCATAAGTGAATCTGTCTTCCCCATTGACTTTGCTTGTCAGAAGGTTGCAAAAAGTGATCGTATGACCTTGGGAACACAGCAACCGTCATAAATAGGAACCAGTTGTGAAGCATCTGAATTTTGATCACATGATCATGCTGCAAAGGTCCTAACTGTGAAAAATGGTCATAAGTCCCTTTTTTGTAGTGCTGTTGTAACTTTGAGCGATGACTAAATGAACTGTTGTAGGTCGAGGACCACCTATATAGGGTTGAGCTAGAAGAGCTTCAAGGTCCCTTCCAGCTTTGTTATTCTGTTAACTTTCCTTCCTCTGCAATTCAACCAGCAACAAATTGGCCCCGTCATTCAGATGATCGTCCAGGAAGACAAATGTTCAGCCCACAAAATCCCTTGGAGGAGTTGCCCCCTTTTCTTACCTCTATTCCTAACCATAGGATTGGGCCTTGCCAGTAGCAAGACCAAGAAACAAGAGTCTTCCTCTCCTTTAGCAGTGCTTGTCACCCAGGGCCGTCACCCAGGAAAATGCTGGGGGAGCCAGGGGGCTTTGGATGCTGGATGGACAGACCCCTCCTTCCTTTACTACAGCTTTCTTCTTGGAACAATTGGCTCTTTTTGCTGAGTAAGTCTGGCTTTTTTTTTTTTTTTTGAGATGGGGCAAGAATTGGGAGAAGAGAATCAAACCTAAACTAATTTCAGCATGTGCACATTAAAGTTTGCTCTCCTATGAGAAACTTTATTTCAGTTAATATGGGTAGAAAATGCAAACGAAATGAAGGAAACCCTGAGATGAAAAGGATTTAGGCTAGGGGTCTGCAACCTTAAACACTCAAAGAGCCATTTGGACCCATTTCCCACAGAAAAGAAAACACCGGGAACCAATAATTTAACAACCGGTGTGACTGGGTGGGCGTGGCCAACTCAATGTCATTCACTCCACCCAGTCACATGGTCCCCCCAGCCCCGCCTACCCAGCCAGTCATTAGGGCAGAGAACCGGTTGTTAAATTATTTGCCCTAGTGGTGGGGTTCAAATCTTTTTTTTTTTTTAACAAATTTTATTCAGTTTTTCACATTAAAAACAGTGGACAACATATTTCCGGGTCATCACCTTTACAAACAAATATGACAGCAATTATACATTGATATATGCATACTTAATTCTATTATTACCTTTTCCATTCCAAATTTTCAGTAAGGAGAGAAACAAACACATTAATTCTAGCCTCTTTCATTCATCTCAATCGAAACATCTTTTTGTTTCATTTCAATTATTTCAAATATAATCCTTTAATATTTATTTTAAAAATAAAGATAAACAATATATGTTTGCCTAATAATAATAATAATAATAATAAAGGTTACCAATGTTTCTCCTTGCTTTTAATAGTCTATATTAACTTATTAATTTAGTTGGTTCTTTAGTCTGTCATATTCCCTTTCCATTACACATTCTTTTTATAAATTCTAAATTAATACAAATTTTAACACTAAAGAAAATAAAAACAAGCATAGGTTTCCCCACTTTTACTGCTTTGAGTGTGACACCTCAATGATTAAAATATACCTTTATTCCCTCATCTTGATTCCTAATAAACCATTATTTTTAAGAAATTACAATAATAATCATTACATCTTTTCATTTGGATTCCACAGCATATTTCCCCCCTTAATTTTTAATAAGAGTTATCAGTATCTATATCACCCTATTTTCTAAATATTTTTAATTGCAGAAATATTCTTATTACCCCTTGTCACCCTGCAGAATCCCCTTTTTAATTCATCAACCATTATCTCTGAAAAAACAATTTCTTTTCAACATTTTACTATTTCCGTATTTTTTTATTTCATGCACCCGTTTCTTACTGCTTCTCCTCCCCCTCTTTTCCTCATATCTTTTCTCATTCCAGTTTATATCCCCCTCTTTCTTAATATCTTCCTTTCCCCTTTTCTGCTGGGTCTTTCTGCCTTTCCTGACTTCACAGGTATTCCCCCTTTTGATTCCCTTCTTAAATCTCAACTTTTTAACCTTCCTTCTTTCCCTACTTCTTTGTAGTGTTCTTTGTGTTAATTGTCTATTTAAGATGTCTTCTCCTTGAGTCGACTCCTCCTCCTCTGAAGCTCTTTCTTCTTGTTCTTCAATCGCCATTTCCATTTTTTCTAACACAAAGTGATTTGCCTTTCCTGTAGTAATTCTCTCTTATTTTTAAGTTCCATTTTTAATTCCCGAAGATGTCATCATCACACTCTTATATTTTATGATCATTAAAGTCCACAAAAAAACCCCACTTTTACTTTCCTTCTTTCTTCTTTCAATTTTCTAAAGTTCGCAATTATTCCAGCCCAGGGTCTATACCAAAAACATCAATCAATCCCACAATCAGTCTTTCCTTGCTTCTTTCTTTATTCTGGTTCTGCTTTCACTTTCTAAGATTCTTACTTTGTTTCAATGTTTCTTTAATGTTATATCCACACAAGTTCATTCAGAAACAGGATGCTTTCCCTTTTGTTTGAGCTCAAGTTTTTGTCAAAAGGTGGCACTCTCCATTGTTATGTCTCACCTATATTCATAGATGAGAAGACAAGGTTTCAAAATTCAAAATATTCAAGCAGAAACAAAACCGAATTCAAAAGGATTAAATTAGCACAGTTGTCCTGTCCTTGGCAGACTTCCCGGAACCTGTCAGGCTAATCAGAATTGTCCATAATTCACAAGGCCACTTCAACTGTATTCTTCCGACTCATCAAACACTTTGCTTCCAAGCAAAGCTTGAGAGTCAGCACACCTCTTTAAATCACCTGGATAGGCGTGTCAGTCTCTCCAATCAATGTTTGTCCTGACGCCTCCCTTCAGATTGACGTTTCCTGGTTCTTCTAGTTCTGGCGTCAATCCACGATCTGTCAGTTTCCTCGCTGGAAACTTCTGTCTCATTTTGTTGATCATTTGCTGGCCTAAACGAAGTCGAAGGTTCTGGGGAGGATTGTCTCTGCGACAATCCCTCATCCTCCTGGCTCACGTCTGTGTCCTCTGATAATTCAGACTCCACATTCACAGCAGGCTCCAACCTTCCATTGTCAGAGTCATCAGAGTCAAAACTCCCAGCAGGATCGATCCTTCCAGTCACAACACTCCATTATACAAAGTCTTCACCTTTTTCCCCTATTTTTTTCTTTAGGGTTTTTTGAACCTCAATATTCCAGCACAGTCCAGTCTCCAATTTGTAAACTTTATTATTATTATTTTTTGACAATCTTAAGTCCAGCTTTATTTTATGCCTGTTTATTGCCAAAATATTTTAGTCCAATTTAGTTAAATCTTTAGTTCCGGCTTCTTCCATTCCTGGTTAAAAGCCCTGCTTAGCTGTCAAAAATATTTTCTTATTTTTTTCCCTGTTCCTTTGTAATTTCGCCGCTCACTTTTCTTTTCTTAAAAATTCCATGTTACCTTAATCCCAGGATACTTTTGTTTAGTTGTATTGCCCAGTTGTCCAGGTTCAGATGTTATCCACCTCTTTCATCCCTCCTGCACAAATCTTAATCCAGCTGACTCCTCCTCTTTGGGATGGCCATTTTAAACTCCTGCTGCAGTCATCTTTGGGGGGGGGAGACCAAGCCCGGGAGGGAGATGCAGCTCCCCTCAACCTGGCTTGCGGCTTCCTCTTACTCCACCGCCCCTCCAAGGCAGCTTCAGCCCCTAATCGTAATGATTAGGGCTCTCCAACAAAAGAGCATGGACCATAGCCGCAGAGAGTCGTGATCTACGGTCCGTCAGCAAGGAGGCTCCGCCTTCTTCCGGGGTTCAAATCTTTTTTATTTCCAGTTCTGTGGGTGTGGCTTGGTGGGCATGGCAGGGGAAGGATACTGTAAAATCTCCAGTCAGAGGTGGTACTTGTCAGTTCTCCGAACTACTCAAAATTTCTGCTACCAGTTCTCCAGAATTGGTCAGAACCTGCTGAATACCACCTCTGATTTGCCCCATCCAGCCCCTTCTCCTCGCAGCCACCTCTTGCCACACCCGGCCTCGGGTATATTCATATTTCTCTCTGTGTGTCTCTCTCTCTCTGTCTGTCTGTCTGTCTGTCTCTCTCTCTCTCTCTCTCTCTGTCTCTCTGATTCTGATTTTCCAACACCTGACTTGCTGTTCAACAGACTGCAGCAGGAAATGGTGGGTGGCTCCTTCTCGCCTTTGTTGGTGCCGGAAGACATGTGACCTGCTCTCTGTCCCCGACATCACTGCTGTTGCCAGGGGTGAGTGGGGCAGGGTCACATTGTAGCTCTGCGTCATAATGGGCTCCAGAAGGAGGAGGAGACCCGGTTCATTGTGAAGCACACTAAATTTCACTGTGCTGTGCAAAGGCTGGCTGAGGAGCAAGTGCGAGCTGCGGCGGTGGCTTCCCCAAAGACAACCCTCCTCCTCCTCTTACCCCGTCTGGCTGTGGCAGGGATGGGAGGGTGCACATGAGCAGGGAGACCTCAAGTGAATGGCTGGGCTTGGCCAAAGCACGGGGCAGGCGGGTTGACCAGCTGATGGGTGAACGTCTTCGGCAAGGATGCTCTGGCTTTCTCTGAGCCTGATCCCCAGGGTGGGTGTGCGAGGTTCAGCAGGGACAGCCCCCTTTTCCTGCTGCCTGGAGCTTTACTTCTCCATCAGAGTGCTGCCACCACCTGCATTGATTGAAAAGTGTCCTCCGGGTGGCAAAAGTCCCCCATGCGAGGTTTAAAGCCACAGCTGGGACCTGCAGGCCCATCCCTCTTTCTGTCACCCATGAAACCCAGCAAGAGATGAGGTGCTGGAGAATCAGCCCTGGCCGCTTCTCTCCACAGCAGAGGGATGAAAGGAGGGAGCTGCAGCAGAAGGATAAAAGAGTCGCATGAGGCTATAAAGCTGTGAGTTGCCAACCGCTGATTTAGGCAGTCAAGCTTGACATATAATTTTTGTTTATTTTTCACAACATAAAAATTCTGCTTTTCATTATATAGAAATTCAGGTTTTCCAAAATAAATCCTGTCTGATTTTGTTTCATCTCTATCACTTCCAATTTGCTTTCTTGTATGTTTCTTTCTCTTCTTTTTTTCCAACCCTGATTCCTTGATTAAACCATTCCTTTAGCCCTCCAGTTTCTATTATTTTTAATCTATTTCAGTCTAATGGAAACAAATTTACCAATAATACTTTTCTTTGGATTGAAATAATCCCACAATCTTCACTATCCTTTGGTTTAAAATATTTTTACTTGGGCTGTTTTTCTTGAAATCCCTTAGCTTCAGAGCAATAAATAACTCTTTCATACATGCAATCTGGGACTGCAGTTTTGTGAAGTCACCAGCTATGAAGGTGGAAAAAAAGGTAACATTTCTTCAAGATGAACTTGACTACAAGTAACCACCTGGACAAATCCGTGTTGTTTCCTTGGTAACAGAAGAAAAGTAGATTCCTTCTATCAGCATCTTTTTTCCAACTTTTCAGTTTAAGCTAACACTTTGATCATTCCTGGTTGCCTAGGTATAGTTTATTTATTTATTTAATTTGCTCACAAGATAATAGGTATAAGTATAAATATGAGTAAGAATACAGGAAATAGGTACAAATAAATGGGGATAATAGGACAGGATGGTACGCACGATTGTACACTTATGCACACCCCTTACAGATGTCTTAGGAATGGGGTGAGGTCAATAGTGGATAGTTTAAGGGTAAAGGGGTGGGGGTTAGAGGATGTAACAACAGAGTCAGGTAGTACATTCCAGCCACTGACCACTCTATTGCTTAAGTCGTACTTTCTGCAATCAAGTTTGGAGCAGTTAACATTGATTTTGTATCTGTTGTGTGATCTTGTATTGTTGTGGTTGAAGCTGAAGTAGTCACTGACTGGTAGGACACTGTAGCAGATAATTTTGTGTACTACGCTTAAGTCCAGCTGTAGGTGGCGTAGTTCAAGGTTGTCCAAGCCCAAAATTTCAAGCCTGGTGATATCGGGTATTCTGTTGCGAGCAGAGAAGAGTAGTACTCTTCTCATGAAATACTTCTCGACTCGCTCAATTGTATTAATGTCTGATATACAGTACAGATTCCAGACAAATGAGCTGTATTTGAGTATTGGTCTAGCAAAGGTTTTGTATGCCCTAGTTAGCAATTCTATATTTCCAGAGGAGAAGCTTCATAAGATTAGATTTACAATTCTTAATGCTTTTTTGACAATGCTGTTAGAGTGAGCTTTGGTGCTTAGATTGTTAGATATGAGTACTCCAAGATCCTTGACCGAGTGAGGGTCGCCAAAGAGGTCATATCCACCTAGCTTGTATTTGGTGTACTGATTTTTTTTTTACCAATGTGTAGGACAAAGCATTTGTTGGTTGAGATTTGGAGTTGCCAATTGTTTGACCATTCAGACACACAATCAAGGTTGCTTTGAAGGACAGTAGCATTGTTGGTGGTGTTGAATAGTTTTATGTCATCTGCGAAGAGGACACAGTTGCTTATTTTGCAAAGGTCATTTATATAGAATATAAAGATTGGGGGACCTAGAACGCTGCCTTGGGGAACACTGCTGTTAACTGGAGAAGGGTTTTATATAGCGCTCCCTATTTTTACTATTTGTTACCTGTTTGACAGGAATGCAGTAATCCACTTATGAAGGGATCCAGAAATGCCATAAGAGTTTAGTTTTAACAGTAGTTTGTCATGTACCACTGAATCAAAGGCTTTACAGAAGTCTATATAAATTGTTTCTATTGCTTTGATTTACTGTCTGAGATCAGCTAATTTGTTTGATGCCACAGCACACATGGGAAGATGCTGAGAGGACTTGCCTCTCCTATGCCCTCAAGAAAGCAGAACTCTTGAAACAGGCAGCATTTCAAATGGAATTTTTATTGGGAGATGATGATAGCAAAAACAATAGGCAGGATCTGAAGTTCCCACGCAAAAGGGTTATGTTAGACATTGTAGAAATCCGTCTCCCCTTGTCCAGTCTGAAGTGAGCTGAACCATAGGTATGAAGTTGTGGGAACCTCGGGCTGAGAAGGTGGTAAGTTGTTCTGAGGTGCTGTTGCTCATTCCTTCAGTGCTGAGACAAAACAGATGGCCCCAAGCCATTCCCTCCCTCTTCCCTAGCCCAGGAAGATACATCAAAGGAAAGGAAAGGCCAGAGATTTAAAAAGCTCATAAAATGCCACACACACACTCCCCCTCAGAATGGCAGCATCCTGATAGGGATCTATGGGGACCTGACAAGTTGCCTCCCCCCCCAGGAGAAGTCCACCTGGAAGAAAATAAAATAAGGATGGGGAAGATAAAGAAATTGTTAGTTATGCTTATATGGATAATGGGCATGAAACCATTTTAGTAATCTAGGGGCCCTAACATGGTTGTTGTTTTTTTATGTACCCACTCGTTTTCAGATGAGGGGAGTTTTTCCAAGCCACTAGGTACTGGGTTATGCCATGATGCTTCCTTGAATCTTCCTTGATTTCAAAATGCTACTCGCCCTCAACCATAATGGGCTGAGGCAGTGCAGCAGTTTTAGGTCTTAAAGGTGAGGTTATTTTGGACTTTACGAGGCTACAGTGGAATATTGGATGTACTTGTCTCAGTTTTTGGTAATTGGAGTTCCATTGTAACAAGGTTTATGATACATGTAATGGGGAAAGGTCCTACGAATTTGGGTCCCACCCCCCCCTTTTTTTTGCAGGGTGCCGGGACTGTAGGAACCAAATGGAGATGTATAATTTAACTCTGACTTGGAATGGTTTTGGCTCTATTCATTTTTTTGTCAATCTGAGCTTTGTCAGTGGCTCTTGCTTTGTCTAAGGCTTTGCATATGACTGGCCAGGTGTTTCATAGTTATTCTATCCAGTCTTTCAGGGATGGTAAGGTGGGCTCTTTAGCTGGAAGTTCTGGCATCGGGTTAAAGTCCTGCCCAGTGGCCACATGGAATGGAGTAAATCCAGTGCTGGTATGGACTGCATTATTGTAAGCGACCTCTGCAAAGGGGAGGAGGTCGGCCCAGTTGTCTTGTTGGTAGTTTATGAAGCATCTGAGATATTGTTCCAGGGCCAAGTTCATTTGTTCCATCCCATTGTTCATTTACAGATGGTGACTTGAACTCAAAACCTGATCTGTTTCCAAAAGGGCCAGAAATGCCCTCCAGAATTTTGAGGTGAACTGGACCCCGTGGTCTGAGATTATCCGTCATAGAGCATCATATATTATGTAGGTGATATATATGGTATAGGAATACTTTGGCCAATGGTTTGGCTGTGGGGATTTTTTGGCATGGGATGAAGTGGGTAGTCTATTTTTTCCTTGTGGAATTTCCATTTGGAGAGTTTGGCGCAGAGGTAATATTCAGCAGATTCTGATCAGTTCTGGAGAACTGGTAGCAAAAATTTTGAGTAGTTCGGTGAACTGGCAAATACCACCACTGACTGGCCCCACCCCAATCTATTCTCTGCCTCCCGAGTCCCAGCTGATCAGCTGGGTCTTCTTTTGTTGCCCTGCACAGAAGAACAAAGCTAGAAAGCAGGTTAGTGGGTGGGGAGGGAATGGGATTTTGCAGTAATCTTCCCCTTGAGTGGGGTGGGAATGGAGATTTTACAGTTTCCTTTCCTTGCCGCATCCACCAAGCCAAGCCACACCCACCAAGCCACACCTACAGAACTGGTAGTAAAAAAAATTGAATCCCACCACTGGGATTCAATAGTTTAGTGACACAGAGTTTGTTTAGGACCGCACAAATGAGCTTCAGATGTTCAGCTTTTGTCTGATGTAAATTAATATGAGTGCTGAGACAAAACAGATTGCCCCAAGCCATTCCCTCCCTCCTCCCTAGACCAGGAAGATTCATCAAAGTGAAGGAAAGGCCAGAGATTTTTCACTTAATGGTCAATACCAGGAGCTGTTTCAAAGGGCAAAAAGAGTTGCCTCTTTTCTAGTTTCTCTATGCTGTAGTATGCAAGCTATGGCTAGCAGATACCTCCTAGCCAAGAGGGTGGCTATGATCATATTATTGAAGCTCTACCTGCTTTGATATCACACATTGTAGCTGCTATCTTTACCTTTTTTTGCTAATTATGCCCTGCCCCGGGGTCAAATGCTTTCTCAGCAAGACATTTGAAAAGATTATTTTGCTTGTATACATTTTGCAGCACCTGAGATATTGAATTTTGTCAGCCAAGTTGCCTGGAATCATTGTGTAGGTTTTGGTTTGGGATGTTTTTGCAGTCTAAAGGGAAAAAAAAACATGCACACACATGCAAACTAAAACACCAAGTTTTATTATATTCCTTATTCATACTGTAATTTTCTCCAATCTCTCATAAATTTTATACCATATACAAGCAAGGTAGACAATAATCCAACCCTCCTATCCTTTCATAAGAGCCTAAAGATATGCTTCTGTCACTTGGTTTGGGGCCCTAATGAAAGAACAGCACAACGGAGGTGATTGATCAAGTAACAACAGATCCCACCTCCCCCCACTTCACCTCTGCCTGCATGTGTCCTTAGATTTTAATGTTTGGGTGTGTTTTTTTATTTAGAACTTGGTAAAAATTCCTTGGATGAAATCTTGGGAAACTCTGAAAAATACAGTCATAAAAGCCCAGTCCAGCACAATACCACTGAAAAAGAAAAACAAGAAATCCAACAAGAAACCAGCATGGCTGCACAAAGATCTCTCTGATAAACTGAAAGACAAAAAGGACAAGTACAAAAAAATGGAAAGAAGGACACATAACTAAGGCAGAATATCAGCAGATAGCCAGAATCTGCAAAGATGAAGTTGGGAAAGCAAAGACTCAGAATGAGCAAAGGCTTGCAACAAAAAGTCAAGGATAATAAAAAAAAAAGTTTCTTTCAACATATAAATAACAAGGGGGAAAAAATCAACGAAACAGTTGGTCCACTAAAGAGAGAAGATGGCAAGGAATTAACAGGCAGCAGAGAGAAAGCAGAGTGGCTTAACTCATTCTTTTCATTGGTCTTCATGCAAAAATAAACTATAGCCCAGCCTACCAAAAACATAACTATAAAAGACAGGCCAGAAATAAAAGTTAACATATGTAAAAAAAAAAAAAATAGTAAGAGAACACCTATCTGATCTTGATAAATACAAATCACCAGGACCTGATAGATTATATCCCAGAGTTCTAAAGAAGTTGGCACATGTCATCTCAAAACTTCTGTACCATATCTTTCAAAAATCCTAGAGCACCAGGGAACTAACAAAGGACTGGACAGATCTGATGTGGTTTCCATCTTCAAAACAATAACAACAACCCAGATCCAGGAAACTGCAGACTAATCAGCCAAATACCAATGTCCAGGAAGATATTGGAAAAGATAATAAAAAATAGATCTGTGAATATCTAGAAATGAGTAAAGTAATAACTAGAAGTCAGCATGCGTTTGTTAAAAACAAATCATACCAAACCAATCTTATTTCATTCTTTGACATAGTGAGTAAATTAGTAGACCAGTGACATACTGTGGATATAATATATGTGGCATTCGATAAGGTAGACCACAAACTACTTCTTAGTAAGCTAGAAAAAAGTGGGATAGACACCATCAGATGGATTTGTAACTGGCTGACAAACTCTACTCAATGAGTAGTCCTTAATGGTACTACATCTAAGCAGTGGGATACCACAAGGTTCAGCCTTAAGCTCAATACTCTTCAGTATCTTCATAAATGACTTAGATGAGGGAATAGAAGGGGAATTTACCAAATTTGTGGATGATATTAAGCTGGCAGGAATAACAAAGTGAAATTTAGTGAAGAGAAAAGTAGTTTTACACCTAGGCAAGAAAAACCAAAAGTGCACATATAGATTGGAAGAAACCAGGCGTAAGAGCAGTAACTGTGAAAGGGATCTTGGAATCAGTGGACAACCAATTAAATATGAGGCAACAGTGTGCAGCAGCAGCCAAAAAAAGCCAATGCAATCCTACATTGGGTTAACAGAGGATTCAATCAAGATCATACCACTCTATAAAGCCTTAGTAAAACCACACTTAGAATATTGCATCTGTTTTGTATTGAGAGTTTTGCAGCGATAATTCAGCGCCAGAAAAATAAACACAGATGGCTGATACTTCATTTAACATCTTTATAAACATAAGTAGATTTTACAAACCAGTTATAGATTTCTCCAACATGGAGCAAACTCAGACAAACATGTTGCAAGTTCAGAGCAGAGCTCCAGTCTTCAGCAAGCAAGCAAGTTAGTTTCATCTTCAATAGACAGACTCAGAGCTCAACATAACTTCAGAGATGCAGAGCTCAACATAGAGCCACGTCTAGGCTACTTTTGGTTTCAGTTTCCAGCCTAGGCTACTTCTAGTTTCAGTTTCCAAAACAGTCCTCATTGGCTGACTTAGTTGCTATGCCTATTCATTGGCTGACCTAGTTACCAAGCTTTATTCCAGTTCATGAATATACTCTGACATTTTGGTCACCACACTATAAAAAAGATGATGAGACTCTAGAAAAAGTGCAGAGAAAAGCAACCAAGATGATTAGGGGACTTGAGAGTTAAATATATGATGAAAGGTTACAGGAACTGGGTATGGCTAGTCTAGTGAAGGGAAGGACCAGGAGAGACATGATAGCAGTATTCCAATGTTTGAGGGGATGTCACAGAGAGGAAGGAGTCAAGCTATTTTCCAAAGCACCTGAAAGTTAGACAAGGAATAATGGATGGAAACTGATCAAGGAGAGATTTAACCTAGAAATAAGGAGAATATTTCTGACTGTGAGAACAATCAACCAATGGAACAGCTTGTTTCTAGAAGTTTAGGAGCTTCAGCACTGGAAGCTTTCAAGAAGAGACTGGACTGCCATTTGTCAGAAATGGTGTAGGGCAGGGTGTTGGACTAGATGACCTATAAGGTTCTTTCCAACTCTGTTATTCTGTTATTAGATACATTTTTATGACTGTACACTGCCCAGAGTTACTTTGTGGTTAGATGGGTGTCCACTAAATTTTATAAACAAATACTTAAATAAACCCACCATATTTCTACAAATTCTGAACTCCAGGAGGCAGAATTAAGTCAGGAATCTAAAATCCTCCCTTGAAATTTTGCAGGTGTCAT
Source organism: Pseudonaja textilis (assembly GCF_900518735.1). Next base: position 6,385,194 of record NW_020769320.1, on the reverse strand, counting down.
CTGTGATACACAGAAGTATTGGATAACCTGTGTCCTTGACTCTGCTGCTGAATTTGAGTTGCCAGCTCCTGTCAGCATGGCTGGAGAGTCACAGGTTGCTTAAACTGGGGGTGCCAAGTGATTGCCCTCAAAGAGTTTAGCACTGGGTGTCAGAAAAAGGATGGAAGAAATTCCACTCCCTTTGGATTTGATACTCTCCAATGCATGTCAGCCTTTCTCAAGAGGCATCCCAAGAAGTACTTCTAATGAATTTTTTTAAAAAGGTGTGTGTGGTGGGGGGGGGGGTTCCCCATAATTTAGAAAATGAGATGACCTCTGGACATTTCCATAAATAGTGTTTGTGCCTGTTTGGAATACGTTCTGGATGTGTTTTGTCTCTAAATGTTGCTTCTGATATGTGATGTGAAACCACAGCAAAATAGTTCTTTTCCCTGAAATTCTTTAGATATGCAAATTTAGGATCTCCATTTTCCAATTCTTTTTTTTTTAAACAAATTTTATTCAGTTTTTCACATTAAAAACAAAAATCTCTTTTTAGTGGACAACATATGTAATGATTATTATTGTAACTTCTTAAAAATAACGGTTTATTGGGAACCAAGATGAGGGTATAAAAGTATATTTTAATCATTTTCCAATTCTTTGAAGCACAACTGCTCTTGACTCCTGTCAATAGTGGGATTCAAATAATTTAACAAATGATTCTCTGCCCTAATGACCAGCTGGGTAGGCATGGCTGGGTGGTCATGTGACTGGGTGGGTGTGGCCAACTTAACTTCACTCATATTGAGGGGTGCTTTGCCTCTCATGGCCTCTCATGATCATGGGGATGCTTCAATGGTCGTGTGAAAAACAGTCATGTCACTTTTTTCAGTGCCATTGTAACTTTGAATGATCACTGAATGAACTGTGGTAAGTCAAGGATTACCTGTACAAAAATACAAAAAGCTTCTTTGCTTGCAAAAAGCTGCCCTAAATACCAATCATTAGATTAGAAATACCTGCAAATTGGAGTTACAAATCAGGCAGGGTGCCAAAGCACCTTGAAGAATTAAAATAGTTAAAATGCAACGATAACTATCAGCAGCCAACTCTTGCTCATAAAGTGAAACTCTTTAGCAGAGAGGTCATTTAAGCTCTCTAGAAAGAGCACACGCAAGAGGAGCAATCCTTAGATCCATTTGCACCACTTAAAGATACCAGCTGGTCTCATTCACCTCACAAGATATCCTAAAGAAATCATCCAGATTCAAGGAAAGATCACAGGCTCCCCCAGAAAGGCAGTAAAAAAAAATCAGTGCCAAGCTTGCATTCTGCCTCTTGGAAGTACACCCCAAAAGGACAGTGCCAGAAATCACTAAAGCAGTGAAGGAAGAACCCCTCCCCAGATAGGAAAAAAAAAACATGAGGCAGGAAAAAAATTCAAACAAAATACAAATAATTAAATCACAACAGTTTAAATCCTTTTAAAACTAAAACACAAGCCTTGTCCGGCTCATTGCCAAGCTCATACCCCAGGCAAGCTCAAGTGTAAACACTTGAGATAAGCCTAACTACAAAGAAAACAGAATGTAGCAAAAGAGCAAAGTAGCTGTTGCTTATTAAACCAATTACCAGAACAAATAGAGATAGGAGCTAGCCAGATTTGCCAACCCTGCTTTTTTTCAGGAACAGAGATTAACCTTTTTTCTTCCAAACGAAGTTGAATAGGGAAAATTATCCCATCAATGAACACAGGATTAAACCTCACCAAGCACAGAATTAAACTTCACCAAAACCAGTTTTAGACCAAAACTCAGAAAAGGTATGTAAACACACATTTGAATGTCAATCTTTCTAGCTAGCCAAGAAGCCTTGCTGAATGTCACTCATCTTGATTCCTTGTTATTAAAAGCTTCTTTCCAGCAGCTCTGCTTCGTTATTCAATTATTTCTTCAAAGTGCTGATCCTTGGGTCCTAGCTGGAAGAACTACAACAGGGGACTATCTCCTCCCAACAGCAGTGTAAAATGCTTAAAACAACTCTTCCCCTTTAAGAAAGTCAAGCCCCAGAAAAGTACCAGCAAAGAAAACAACAAGTCCAGAGCTCAGGTGACAATAAGTCTGGATGTACTGCCAAGAAGAACAGCTAAAGAGCTGTTATAAGGGTTAACCAGAGGCAGTTTCTGTAAGCAGGGCAATAAAGTTTAGGCTAGAAACAATACCAGAATGTTTCCTTCCTGTCTTCTTAACAGAATTAGCCCTGTAAAGTGGAAAAAAAACAAATGGACATTTCTTGCAACAACTGGTTCTCCCAACTGCTTAGAAAATTAACAACCGTTCTCACGAATTAGTGTGAATGGGTCAAATCCCACCACTATTTCTGGTCTCTTTCTCTCCCTAGCCAGCAAGAACATTTTTCTAGCAATTGGAAGTTAGCAGGAACAAAATCACAGAAGGTTAGAAGATGGCATTAGCAGTATTAAGTACAGGTAATCCCCAAGTTACAACAGTTCAGTTAGTGACTGTTCAAAGTAATGATATAACCCTCCCCAAGTACTTATGACACAGTCCCGAAATTGCAAATGTTGCAGCAGGAATAGGAACACTTAGGAATGACCACAGAGGTTCTGCAACATTTGCAGAACCTGTTTCCTGTCAGTGTATAAGGATTAATGAACTGGGATAGGCATAGCAACAAGTCAGCCAATGGGGGCTGTTTGGTGACTGAGATACAAGATTTGTTGTGTGAGCCATGTGAGACAGTTTGGAGCCTTGGTGTGGCTTAGCTTAACTGTTCTTTGTATAAAAGAGTTCATTTTGTCTTTGCTTGAGAGTTCTAGTGCTTGTTTTTGTATTTGCTGCTACTTCTCTCTACCACATTGCAAGAGCTGCATGGGTATTGTATACATGCATCATGTTTTATATTATTGTATATAAAGTTTATATAATGAATCCTGCTGAATTATTTGTTTGTGTGCTGGCTGGATTGCTACAAACTACAACATTCCTCCCCCCGCTCCCCGGCCAGGTCTTTACAGGTACTAGGCCTGTGAATAACTTGCAAAGACTTAAGTTTCTTGGCCTGTTCGGTGTTTCAAGCCTTGCAGAGAATGGAGGTGCATTTGCAGAGAATGGAGGCCTAAAGTACCACAAGACCATGTGAGATCAGTGGTGTGAGATCTCGTTTTACTGATCTCACCTGATCTCATGGTACTTTAGGCCTCTGTCATCTGAAAATGGAGACCTGGATTAGATCTGCAGCAAAAATCTTTGCAAACAGAGGGAAGGCCTGAAGCAACGAAGCCTTTGTTTGCAATGTCTTTTGCTGTATTTGCAAAAACCCTTTGTTGCTCAGAACGGAGGCCGGGAGGAATGCGCCCATCCATCCTGGCCTCTATTCTCAGTGGCAAAGGCCTTTCCTCAAGTCCTTTGCTGCTGAGAACAGAGCTCGGGTGTGGTGTGCATGTCCCTATGGGCCTCTGTTCTCTTTGGGAAAGGCCTTTCCTCAAGACCTTTGCCAATGAGCACAGAACCTGCGAGGCCGCACGCGTCTCTCCAGGCCTCCGTTCTTATCAGCAAAGGCCTTTCCTCAAGTCCTTTGCCGATGAGAATGGAAGCCAGAGGAATGCATGTGTCCTTCCTGGGCTCCGTTCCCATTGGCAAGGGACTTGAGGAAAGGCTTTTGCTGACAACAACAGAGGCTTGGAGGGATGTGTGCAGCCATCTTCCTTATAGGCCTCGGCAAGCCTGTGCTCAAAAACTGTGGCAAAGGCTGGAGAGTAGACAGCTCCATTGATCAAGAACTACATAAGGTAAATGACTTGTTTGGGCAGGATGTGGGTGGGAAGCATGAGTTTATTTCAGTGGGTTGGGGAAAGCACTAGGCCCCTCATGGCCTTCCCCACCCTAAGATACCTCATGCACTTAACAATCTGCACATTTCATTAGCAATTCATTGTCCTAGAATTTTTAAAAATTGCCCCATCTTCTGATTGGGCTAGCCAAGTTGTATCTCTTTGTTGAGAACAACCACTAAGTAGAATGAGGCACAAACAGATTAATATCAGGTTTCCAGAAAACTAAGCTTTGTTAAACATTTTTGTTGGGACAATCATGAAGATGATGAAGGCATGCACAGTTTGAAGGCGAAGAAAGAACAAGAGTAATGTTTGAAACCAATCATAGATAGCTTACCCTGAGGTAGTTGAGAGTGAAGTTAGTCAGACCCATACGAGTGATATTTTTGGACAGCTGCTCCAAAACCTGAGAGTCTTGTGCCTGCACCAAAAAATAGATATATCATTTTGTTGAATACTTCAATAAGGGAGTGAAGCCAAGGAACATAGGCTTCACTCAGGTCCACCATTCCAGCGGGAAAATAGTTGAATCTCTTTGGTTGAGCTCCCTATAAAAGGGCGAGCTGTCAGACAGGCAAGTTGCTGGGTTGTACTGATCTACTGAATAAAGAGCTGTTTGTTGCTGATCAGTGTCCTGCCTCTTCAATCTGCCCATAATTAATACTGGCGACGAAGGTGGGATCAGAAGAGGACTAACAAAAAAAGATCAAGATCGTGATCCCAGTTGGTGCTTCGCATCTGCGAAGTCATTAGTGGCCATTATCACAGCTTTTTGAGAACCTGCATCGGCCTACCAAAGATGACCACACACACCCCACCAACTCCATTCAACCCAGCCATGGAGAACTGGGAGTCTTACATTGTCCGTTTTGAATGCTTCATGGAATCAAATGACCTCTTGGGACTCTCAGACAATAGGAAGAGTGTGCTCTTCCTTACTTACTGTGGCCCCAAAGTCTTTGAAACAGCTAAGGTCCTATCGGACCCAGTGGCCGTGCAGACTGTGGCCTGGACTCCACTCCAGAGTACGTTCTGAACACATTATGCACCCGTGCCATCTAAGATAGTTAGGTGGCATGAATTTTACAATAGGAACCAAGAGGAAGGCAAGACTATAAACCAATACATCACAGTGCTAAAAAAAGCCATGGTGTACTGTGAATTCAGAGAGCTGGATGAAGTCCTGCTAGATAGGCTCATCTGTGGCATGAAAGATATCAATCTACAAAAGTGCTTGTTAGCAAAGCCTCATCTCACACTGCAGATTGCACTAGACAAGGCCAGACCAGTAGAGTCATTGAACAGGTCGACAGCAACCATCCAAAAGATGGGCAGCCTGCCATCTTCGCACAGAGCTGTCACCGTGCATTGAGAGAGCACAGAGCATGAAGAGTTGACTGATGAGGAAGATGATCTGCCGCCTTTGTTCCAAAAAGAAGGTCTATCCCAAGGCAGATGATAGGCAGCCAATATGTGCCGGCTGTGGAGGCAATCACCCTAGAGCAACATGTAAGTTCAAGTATGCCATCTGCCAAAGATGTGCCTGGAAGGGGCATCTGGCAAGGGTCTCCCGTGCCAATCAGCCACACAGCAGCCTGTCCCCCAAATGGGACCATGGAAGACACAGCTCTGGAGACCCAGGCGAAGAGAAGATTGTGCCACAGAACCAAAAGACACCTACCAGACGACCATTGGGCAGGCAAGCGCACCATGTGCTAAGAAAATTCATTTCACGGTCCTCATTGAGGGTTCCCCATGTGACATGGAGGTCAACACAGGGTCGTCCATGTCCATCATATCCTGAGCAACCATCAGAAAGGCGGTTCCAAGGATTACAAAGAAACATCTAAAGTTTCAACGTGTGCAGATAAAAGATTATAAAGGGAACTACATCCCTGTCATAGGGAGCGGAACCTTCCAAGTCAAATTTAAAAAATTTGTCGGGCTGCTAAAGCTGACCGGGATGGACGGCACCTTGCCAAGCCTGCTCAGCTTGGACTGGTTTGCATCCCTGGGCCTGGGGGTGACTGGCATCCACACCATCCAAGATGACAGCACCGACAAGCTGGTCAAGGAGTTTGTAGATATTTTCAGCAGGAATTTGGGCAGGTATATGGGGGCACCCATCTCCTTCAGCCCAAAATTGACAGCCAATTAGACAACTAATTGCCCAGGGGGGGTTGGAGCCAGTAGACCATGCCAAATAGGAAACCCCTATAGTCATGCCGATAAAACCTGACAGCTCAGTCCATAACTGAACGGACTACAAATGTATGATCAACAAGGCTCTACAGCAGAGCGCCTATCCCATGCCAGTTGTACAGCATTTATTGCATTCTTTAGGAAAGAGAAAAACCTTCGTCGCCAGTATTAAGTATGGGCAGATTGAAGAGGCAGGACACTGATCAGCAGCAAACAGCTCTTTATTCAGTAGATCAATACAACCTAGCAACTTGCCTGTCTGACAGCTTGCCCTTTTATAGGGAGCTGTCAGACGGCTTAACCAATGAGATTCAACTATTTTCCCACTGGAATGGGAGACCTGAGTGAAGCCTATGTTCCCTGATTTCACTCCCTTATTAGAGTATTCAACACCACTCCCTTCTGGGATAGAGCATTGCCCAATCAGCAACTAGCTCAACTGACATAGTCATGGAGGTAGGCGGGGCGACGGTGGGCTCACTCTGACCTGCACAACTCAGTTGGAGCAGTGGCAGTGGCCTGGTCAGTCAGGTCTGCTGCTGCTCCTGAGTCAGCCAATGGAAACATCTCAAACTTACTCTGGTGCGTGGCTGATTCCTTTGGAACTGGTTCTCTGAGAGCCCTTCACTGGATTCCCAGTTCCTCAGTTGCGTGTACCTGTTGACTATTCTGGTTTGATTCTACTGTATTCAGCCTTAAAAGGGTTGTCTACTGTGGGGCCACCAGGTAATTTTACCCCCAAAATTAAGGAAACCAGTGCTACAGGCCCATATACTCATGTACCCATATATATGCTCTATCTATCCCAGAGGGGAGGAGTGCTGAATACTCTAATAAGGGAGTGAAGTCAAGGAACATAGGCTTCACTCAGGTCCCCCATTCCGGTCGGAAAATAGTTGAATCTCATTGGTGGAGCTGTCTGAAAGTTCCCTATAAAAGGGCAAGCTGTCAGACAGGCAAGTTACTGGGTTGTATGATCTACTGAATAAAGAGCTGTTTGTTGCTGATCAGTGTCCTGCCTCTTCAATCTGCCCATACTTAATACATTTTATGTTTCAGTGAGAGACATGCAGTACACAGATTACAGTTGATCAAACTCTTAGATTTATACTAAAAACAATGATACCAAGGTATCATAGAAGAGTCAAGACAGTGGCTTTGATCATAGTTGCTATCTTGAGGGGTTTTTAAATAATCTGTCTGAAGCAGTTAAGCTGTCTAATCTTTAGAAGAGCCATGTTCTCACTATATGTTACCACAACACTAAAAGAGCAAGGATACTGAAGTGATCCATTTTTGACGTCTTCCTGAAGAAAATATTACTTAGAGCCATAACCTAATATAAAGTTAAAAGATGAAGGTTAAGTAAAGGCCAGATTTTAACTTGATCTAATTTAGTTCACAGCTTAGGACATTCACAAGCTAATGAATTCACATTGTTCTCCTGAGGTGCTTTCCCTTTGTCTTCAGGGTTTCTTAGACAATGCCCTAGCACAACAATTAAAAGACTCGATTTAGTCTGGGGGTTTTAATGGCTTCAATTTTGATCTAGCATGAGTTCTAGTTTCACTTTAGGCACATACCCCACTGGATGACCTTGGATCAGTCCCTCTTTCTCAGCCCTAGGAAGAAAACACTTCTGAAAATGCTGGCAAGAAAATTTCAGAGATGTATCCAGGCAGTCACTAGAAATCAAAATTGATTTGATAGGACCAATAAATATATTTTTAGAAATGCAAACAATTCAAAGAAATGGAAAGAAATGTATTATATGTTAGGCTTATAAATTACCAAGGAAAATATGACAAAAATATCTCTTTAATTTATGGCTAACAAACCAGTTTGTGCAACTAACAGAAAACCAGTTTGTGTGACTGATAGGAAAAGAAATTCCTAGAGAAGCAGGAACCATGACTTTAGCAAAACAGTAATAATGCAACTTGTACTAATGCTGATAAAACTGAGTTGCACTTGGGGCTCAGAAATGAATTTACTTCATATCCAACTATTCCTGGCAATTGTTGATGTACCTTTTAATTATTTATATTGATTGAAATATTGTGTTGCTCCCAAAGGAGGGTCAAGACACTACAAAAATAAAGAACCACAGACCAATTTCATTACTAAATAATGACTATAAACTCTTTGCTACTATTCTAGCAGAAAGACTAAATATTTTACATGAAGACCAAGTAGGCTTTTTGCTGAAAAGACAGCTAAGAGATAATGTGAGGACTGTCTTAAATGTTATTGAATATTTACAATTCAATTATGAGAAACAGGCTGCTTTAATTTTTTAAGATGCAGAGAAGGCCTTTGACAACCTGAATTGGGGCTTCATGTTTAAGGTGCTGGAAGAAATGGACTTTGGAGTGAATTTTATTCAAGGAATTAAAGCAATTTCTTAGTTACAAAATGCAAAAATCGTCATAAATGGTGACTTAACAAATTCGTGTAAAATCAAAAGGATACAAGGCAAGGATCCCCTTTGTCCTCACTGCTGTTTATTTTGGTTTTGGAAGTCTTAAATAGAGCTTTAGACAGGGTGATAAGATAAGAGGTACAGTGTAACAGATAATCAGAGTTGGAAGAGGCCTTGTAAGTGATCTAGTCCAACTCCCTACCTAAGCAGGAGACCCTAAACTATATCTGACAAATGGTAGTCCAATCTCTTCTTGAAACTCTCAAGTGATGAAGCTCACACAATTTCCGAAGGCAAGCTCTTCCATTGGTTGATTGTTCTCACTGTCAGAAAGTTTCTCCTTATTTCCAGGTTAAATTTCTCCTTGTTCAGTTTCCATCCATTATTCCTTGTCTGACCTACAGGTGTTTGAGAAAATAGCTTGACCCCTTCCTCTCTATGGCAGCCCCTCAAATATTGGAACACTGCTATCATGTCTGCCCTGGTCCTTCTCTTCACTAGAGTAGCCTTGCCCAGTTCCTGTAACTATTCTTTATATGTTTTAGTCTCCAGTCCCCTGAGGATTTATAGAGTGGTATTAGTACCTCACTTGATCTTGATTGTATTCCTCTATTAATGCAATTTAAGGATTGC
>NW_020769320.1:6315109-6370124 GCF_900518735.1 Pseudonaja textilis | reverse complement strand
ACTGCTGCTGCATACTCTGCTTGGGGGTTTATCCCCAAACACTAACAGTTCTCTTACTATTTTTTTTGCTTATTTTAATTTTTATTTCTAGTCTGTCGATTAGAGTTATGTTTTTGGTAGGTTGGGCTATAGTTTCTTTTTGCGTGAAGACGAATGCAAAGAATGAGTTAAGCAGCTCTGTTTTCTCTCTGTTATCTGTTATTTCCTTGCTGTCTTTTCTCTTTCGTGGATCGACTGTTTCCTTGATTTCTTTCTTGTAATTTATATGTTGGAAGAAACTTTTTTTTATTATCTTTGACTTTGGTTGCAAGTCTTTGTTCATTCTGAGCTTTTGCTTTCCTGACTTCTTCTTTGCAGATTCTGGCTATCTGCTGATATTCTGCCGTAGTTGTATGTTCCTCTTTCCATTTTTTCTACTTGTCCTTTTTGTCTTTCAATTTGTCAGAGAGATCTTTGTTCATCCATGCTGGTTTCTTCTTGGATTTCTTGTTTTTCTTTCTCGATAGTATTGTGCTGGTCTGGGCTTTTATGATTGTACTTTTCAGAGTTTCCCAAGATTCTTGAGTTGTTTTCCCCTTTAGGATTTTCATCCAAGGAATCTTTCCCAAGTTCTCTCTGAGTTTATTAAAATCAGCTTTTTTAAAATTTAAGAGTCTGGTGTCATTATGTTCTATTGCTTGTGTTTGTGTTATATTGAATTCTAGTATGACATGGTCACTCTCACCCAAGGTTCCTGCATGTTTTCCTTGATGGGGAGGTTGTAGGTCTGAATATTTTCAACTGGGGGAGAAATCTGTTGCTCAGTTTTAATGGGGCTGCTTCTGATTGGGTTAGATTGGGCAGCAGGAGTTTGTTGAATGCGTGCTGCTTCTTTCTTTGATTATTGTGTTTCCTTCTATGTGTGCCATACCTCCATTTGTCTTCCTCCAAGGCTTTATCATCAGGGTCAAATCCTCTGGGAGTTATTTGCTCATTATTTGGTTCAGTTTGGGCATAGCTTTCTTGTGTAGGTTGGCGTTTAGCTAGAGCTGCCTCTAGAACCCTTACTTTTTTCTCTAGTAGTTCACATAGCTTACATTTAATACATGTGTAATTTGGGTGTTCTCTGGGCATAAGCACATACATGGAACATATATTGCATACCACAATAGTATCAGTCATCTGTTCCATGAGTTTATTTCTTTTTGCTGGTTCTTTTAAGAGTATAGAATTTTGTATCTTTTTTTTCCTATCTTTTTTTCTGCATTTTTGTGCTTGTTTTTGTACGTTATTTATTTTACTTACTTACTATTATGTTAGTTTTTTTAATCCCTTTCTTCTATATATTTTTTAAAAAGTTTTTGAGCTCCAGTTCCTCCCTATCTCATTATTTAAGCTTTGCCTTGTTTATTTGATTGATCTTTATTAATCCTATTCTTCCTTGATTTCTAATTTTTCACTCTTGTCCTTATTATTTGCCTATTTATTTGTCTTTTATTTTCTGTCCTGCGTTTATTTTATTCTCTACTGGGGTTTTCCCTCCCTGCCTATTGGAACCTCGGGCTTAGTTCGTTGCCTTCACTTCCCTCGTTTGCTGCTCCCATCGCTTGTTGTTTTCTCTGCCAGCTCCATTCTGTCCTTTGGTGCTCCGGCCTTTTCAGCTTTTTTCCTTGCTCTGGTCAGCTCTCTTGTGCAGCTTTCTGGTCAGCTCAGCTCTGCTATCCGGTCTGTTCCACTCAGCTCCACTGTCTCTTTCCCGGTTGCTCTCTGCAGTGCTCTCAGGTTCTAGTTCACGTGCTGCCCCAGGCTGCCGCTTCTGGCTCTCTTTCCTCCCTGCTTTTTGCTCTGGAGCCACGTGACTCCCATTTGCTGCCCGTTGCACTGGGGACACCGCTTCCACCAGCAAGCAGCATTGCCTGGATAGTCCCCAGCAAGCTCATCTCTCTTCTATTCCATTCTTCCCTGCTGCATTCTCTCACCGGCCCAATGATCCACAACAAGTTCGCCTCTTCTCTTTTCTCCTCTTCCCTGTTTTGCTCTCACTAGCTCACCTCTTTGTTCTCTGCTGGTCGTTGTGCTGCCCTTGGTTGGCTGGCCTCTCTGCCTCATGGCTGTTTTTCCTCCCTGCTTCGCAACTGGCCCCACTCACCCACTGGCTCGCCTCGTTATTCTCCACTGGTTGGCTTTGCTGCCTGCAGTTGCTTTGACTCTCTTCTTGCCTCACTTCAATGGGCCTCTGGTCTTTTTAGGTGCAGCTGGGCTCCTCTCAGGCTGCTTGGGTGCAGCTGAGCTTCTCTCTCTTTTAATTTCTCCAATCTTCCTCTCCTTTTCCTTTCTCCAGTCTTTCTTCTTTTTCTGTGACTTATCTTTCCCTCTATACCTCTCCTCCTCTCATTTTATTTTATTTTAGTAGCGACTTATCTGCCTGTGATGTGACTATGCTTCCTCCGTTGGCGCCATCTTGAAAACAACATATCACTGATGATTCACTGATGATTTAGTTATATTTTTACAAGATCCAAACAATAATATAGAACACCTAATGAGGAAACTGAATGAGTTTGGGGCTTTGGCAGTTTTCAAAATAAGCAAACAAAAACCAACCATGTTGACTAAGAATATGTCTTCTACAGTGATATATTGAACAAAAAGTCGGGTTTAGGGTAATACTTTGGGGTTGACAAATACAAACATAAAACTATTTGAAAATAACTATGTTCCTCTTTAGAGGGATATTAAACAAGATTTAGAAGGATGGCATAAATTGCATTTATCATTACTGGGAAGAATCTCTGTAATTAAGATGAATATATGACCAAAGATGCTTTTTTAATTTCAGACATTCTAATACAACTGATAACCCATTTAAACAAAGGCAGAAGGAGTTTATCTAAGTTTATATGGCAAGGAAAAGAAACTCCAATAATTAGATATAAGCTATTGCAAGATGCCAAGGAAAGAGGAAGGTTGGGCTTACCAGGTATGAAATTGTATGCATGCTGCTTGACCTGGGCAAAAGAATGGGTGAATTTACAAAACAAGAGGCTACTCGAATTAGAGGCACATGAATTACGATTTGGATGGCATGGCTATTTATGGTATGACAAAAATCAAAATGTTGACTTTAATAACCATTTTGTTAGACATGCCATACTAAGAGTTTGGAATAAATATAATACAAGCCTCTCTATGTAGTTGCCTCTCTGGATGTCACCACAGGAAACTTTTTTAAGAAAAGAAATGAAAAAAAATCTGGCAAAGCCAGATAGATGACGTATGATAAAACTTTATCTTTAAATTCTGGTGACCCTATACTAAAGCAAGGAAAGAATGTGAATCAGAGGGTTATGCTTGCCATTGGTTTACTTACCAGAAATTGAAAGAAAGGTTTAAATTGGATAAAAAAAATACTATGGATTTGATTTGGTTAAAAATGAATTGGAACTTTCATTATGTGGCAACGATGAATGCATAAAGGTTTATAAAATGTTATTGAAACTGAACTTAGAAAACAAACGTGTAAAAACATTGTATGATTCAGTGGGCAAGGAATTTTGGATATAATGTGATGCTTGAACAATGGAAAAATACGTGGATGAAGGGTTTAAAATTTATATTAAATTATAATTTAAAAGATAATTTTTATAAGCTGATGTATTGCTGGTATTTAACACCACATGTTAGTTATCTAATATTTATAAAGGCATGTCAAATGAATATTGGAAGTGTAAGTATAAAGAAGGGACTTTTTATCATCTATGGTAGACATGTGATAAAGCAACAAAATTTTGGACTATGATTCACTTTAATACAGAAAATCCTTAAAACAGAGATAGAAATGAAACCAGAATTTTTCCTTTTGGGACTAATGCAGGGGTAGGATTCTACCGGTTTGGACCGATTCAGATGAACCGGATGTTAAATTTGCATCTAGTTCAACGAACCAGTATTTGAACCTACTGGCTGACTCCGCCTACCCCTCCCCTCCCCGGAGTCTTCAGGCAGCCCATTTTCGATGCAGGTAAGTGCAGGTCCACACAGAGGCTCTGGGAAGGGGAAAAATGAGCCTTCTGGAAGTCCAGAAACAGGCCTGTTTCTGGCTTCTGAAGGGCCTCTAGAGCCTGGGGAAGGCCATTTTAGCCCTCGTAGAGGCCTGAGGGAAGCCTCTGGATCCTTGAGAAGGCAAAAAACAGCCCTCCCAGAAGTTCTGGTAGGCCACGCCCACCATGGCCACTCCCACCCAACAACTGGGCAGTGAAACGGTTGCTGGGATTTTTGAATCCCACCCCTAGACTAATGGAAAAATAACTGGAGAAAAATATTGGAACTTTGTGATTATACATGTAGACAGAAGTAAGACTATTGTATGAGCAAAAACGGAAAGATAATTCGATACCTACCATGGAAGAATGGATGCAGAATTTGATGGAGTTGTCTTAAATGGCAAAACTGGCTACTCTGATTAAAGGAAAAACGTAAGTGCTTTTGTTTCCACATGGAAACCACTTCAGAATTTTGTGCTTGATGCGAAAAAGAGTATAATTTTGACTTTGGGCTTTACAGATTAGATTGATAAGATCTTTATAGAAATGACTTGTTCTTATTATTATGGAAAAATAAAAGGCTGTGATTTGATGTTCTACTACTCTACTTCAACAGAGAGAGTCGAAAGTCAACGCTTTTTCTTTTCTTTTCCCTATCTTTCCTCACTTCTCTCTTCCCCTCCCTCTCCCCCTTTACTGCTCTTTTATTTACTTTTGCATTTTGCTTTTTATAATACTTTATAACCTAATAAAAATGTTTGAGAAATATTTATATTGCTATTTAAATATGCAGTTCCCGAAACAATTTTTTAAAAAGATTCACATTTCCTACCCTCTAAAACAAAATTATTCTGTAAACAAAGAGAAAAGAATGGAATATCAACTGTTATGTGTATAAATTAAAACTATTAATTAAAAGCAGAACTAACTCTTCATGGCTGTTTAAAACTAAAGCCCACTTACTTTCAGGACAAAGATGTGTAGAATTCAATATAATGCACAAAATATTCTATTGTTCTATGAAATGTTTATTTTTGGGCCAGGTGCATCAACCAACAGTTCTAGAATTTAAATGTTTTAGAATAAGAAATTGTGAAATTCCAGATATGATCTACCTTGAGGCAGAAAGGCCAAATCAGCCATTTGAAGAAAGCAAAAAAAATATTTTGGAAAACAGTGAAATATCCATGCCTGTAATGCTAAGTTCTGTTTAAGTTCTAAGTTTCCATTTTTTAAATAAATAAATAAAAGTGGATTCAGTAGTTTTTCTGTTGGAAGTGGATTCTGAAGATAACTATCTATTGAAAAGTCCTTGCTCTTCTATGTCCTATTTAACAAAATTTGAGGGTGAACCTGAGAGCAGGATCTTGTAGCTGACCTTCCTGGCTAACAAGTGGCTTGCTCCAACATTCAGTAAACCTGAATGTGTGTAAGTATGGCACTGAATGTACCACCAATTTTATTTCAAAAAGCAATGTATTAAGTGAAATTTTAGAGATATCCATCTAATGCTCTACTTCAGGGCTGTCAAACTCATAGCCCATGGCCTAGATGTGTCACACGCTGGTTTAGCGAAGGGGGAAAGTTGAAATACGTCATATGATAATGATGTGACAACATGAGTTTGACACCCCTGCTGTAGTTCAACACAGATGTGGTACTCAGCAGGTTCTGACCAGTTCTGGAGAACCAGTAGCGGAAATTTTGAGTAGTTCAGAGAATTGGCAAATACCATCTCTGGAGATTTTATAGTATCCTTCCCCTGCCATGCCCACCAAGCCACACCCATAGAACCAGTAGAAAAAAAATTTGAATCCCACCACTGGTTCAACATATCATTGAACAATAACAAAGGTAATGCCACTTCTAAGATTTTCACCTACAACCTAAGGTAGATTTTCTGGGACAACAGATTATGGCTTTGATGGCCTCCAAAAGTTTTAGAAAGCAATTTGGGATGAATACTTACATGCATGGCTAAAATACTGCGAGGGACAAGTTCTCTGTATTGTCTTATGGTAAAGTGCCACGTTTTTATTCTCATAAGATCATCAAAGGTAAATTCCAAGATCAGACGTCCTTCTGTGCACACCTAATGAGCATAAAATAAAAGGCAACAAGAAATGTAAATAGATTTACTAGAAATTTTTTGAAAACTTTTTCAAATGTCAATAGATTTTGCCATTTGACTTCATTAGGGCAATTGTATCCTTTCCTGAGCAAAGAAGAATTAAGAGAAAGCAATTGATGGCAGTTGATCAAGCTGTAGATTTTATAGCAGAGTACTAAAACTTTGTTTATCTCTTCTTTCTCTTTGAAATTGCTGTTGCTAGTAAACAATACTAAGCCAGTTACTCTGAGTATAATCAGCAGTAGTGCATTCAGGATAACTGATTATTGGAGTAGATGATGTATTTGCATCTATATAGGCAAATGATATTAATAGGTGAAATACAAGTAATGATTCAACAGAGGTCAGTACAGACATCTCACAGGTCTTAATATTTATCCCATTTCATTTACTGTAGTTTTCTTCTCTTTGCTTTTAAACCTTTTCTTTAGTTTTTTTTTCTGGGTTCCTCTAGTCAGCATACCAGCCATAGTTAAAAACATGTAAATCACCCATTAATAACATTATTTAAATAAGGATGAACTTCCTCTGCCTCTATGGGATGAGATACCTTATTCCTGTTGAATTTATTTAGTGAGCTACAAACAGAGTTTAAAAACTGGGTGAGGCATCATGAGAAAGGGGGGGGGGGGAAATCCTCAACTTATTTAAAATTGCCACTTCAGTGCTCCAAACTGCTACATCAATTTAAAAAGAGAGCGATGATGTCTTCAACCAATGCTTTAGAAGTTTAAGCAGGACAATGTTTTTTTTTAAAAAAAATTAGCAAACAACTGGGCTGAGGGCCACGTTTGCTTGAAAGAAAAAGGCATAATGGCAAAAAAGCACTGGAGAGTCAAAGGTTGTAAACATACGTTTTAATTATCTTTAGTCTTTGTTTAAACTTCCCTAAGTAAACACTGAAAGACAGTGGCCTTGTTAGGCTGGAATTCTGGGATTGCAAGAAAATTAAAGCAAGCTATCATTGAATATGAATTGTGGATTTCAGGAACAGTACCGGTACCTGTTAACCTGGATTCCATTGGGAAGATGCTAATAGGTAAGTGAGCTTGGCTAGGAAGTTTTAAGAAAGGAAAAGCTAAAGACTTCTCTGAAAACAATTCCAAAATTGGATTTTTAAGGGAATATAGAAAGAAGACAGCAGTCCCTGGGTCTGCACAATAAGCTCAGAGGAAAATGTGAAAAGAAAAGGGAAAATGAACAGAGAAAGAAGATAAGTCATCTAGAAGAAATACACACAGTTAGCCCAGCAATGTAACAAGGATGTCACAAAGGTTAAAGCTCAGAAAGAACACAATTTGGTGAATAGTGCTAAAAGCAGCATCCTTCATATCTATTGAAAATAAAAGGAAAAGAATCAGTATGCCAGCTGCTCCATGAATGTCCTAAGAGTAAGAAAGAAAAGACGGAGCTGCTCAAGTCATGTTCATTTGCTCTTCTGTAATAAAATGTATGCATTCCATCAAGGCAAATGTGGAATAGGAAGAAGGTTTGATGTTTAAGAATGACTGAAACATGGTAATTTATTTTGTGTCAATTTTAATCTCCAGGCCCTATGAATTGCATTCTAGGCCACTAAAAGAATTTATTGCTGGCCTGGCAGAATATCTAGGTCTTACCTCTCAGAATGAAGAAAAGAAAGATCAGGGAACTTCAATCAGTGATATTTACCATAACTCACTGATTTGTTAAGAGCAAGTATTGTCAAATGAATCTTATCTCCAGGGGTGGGATTCCACCGGTATAATAACCGGTTCAGTGATTGCACATTCTACATTTGGGCAAGAGAAACCAAATGTATATAGTATAGGTGGTACCTGGCTCAATAGTACTAACTGTGAGAAGGATCTTGGAGTCTTAGTGAACAATCACATAAATATGAGCCAGCAGTATGCTTCAGTTGCCAAAAAAGCCAATGCAGTCCTAGGGACAGGAGTCCTGAATTCTCAACTTTTTTATTAGTGACATGGCATGGGTATGAATAGAAGGAATGGGCAAACAATTCTCTACAGAAAAGAAGGAAAATGTAGTTTCAAATACTTATCTGAAAAATAAAATCCTACCAAATGTTCAGCTGTAGATCTCTAAAACGTACGTTTAACATTTTCATGATAGGCAGGACAAGACTTGTCAGTAAAACCTGCCAGGATGCTACATTTAAAAAATAGGATTTAGAAATTGAAATGTCCTAAATGCACACACCTTTTCCATATCAATCAATCAATCCCAGGACAAATGCAATTGAAATGGACAGTCATAGAAAGTTTTCAAAAGTTGGCTTTTGAAAGAGGGGTTGTCCAGAGAATAATTCAGTAGATTTCCCCCCTTCAAAACTGTAGGATTCTAAGAGGAACAAAGTATCAGAGATAGAAGATGGGACTAAGAACATCTCTTTTAAACAGCTAAAAGTTTAAACACAAAGTAGTGCCCCGAAGTTAGCAAATGCCCCTTTCAAAACTGCGGCTTGGGGAATAAAAGCTTCAAATTTTATTGGTGAACCTGCAATTTCAGATTAAACTGTTGGAAGTTAAAATCCACCCTTCTCCTAGAAAAATGAAATATTTTAGGATATATTTAAAAGGCAGAATATTTCCCCTAAAAAAGTAGAAACTCAGAGAGGCAGAATGTCACCCCCCCACACACCTTAGTTAATGGGACATTAAGGCCTGGGGCAGACTATTCTACATAACAAAGATCTACTTTCTTCAGGCAGAGCCATAATAGGAATTGCCAAAAGCCCTTTCATTACATCACCACCCAGCAAGAGTCAGCCAAGCCTGGGACTCAAAAGACAACCTATAAAGTTACCCCTGCATGGCCCCATGGGAGTCTGATAACCAGTCAGAACACAAGCTCAAATTCAAAGCCCAACAGAAGGCATAACACCCAGGCACTCTCAGCATCTCTTCCATTTTCTGCACAGGAACCCATTCTGTTCATCAATAAACCATCTTTCCTTTTGCTGATTGTTTATAGTATATTGCCCCTATTGTTTTGACAAATCTTTCCCCAAAACCCATCTCTTCCATTTGCGCCAACATAAATTGCCAATTTACATTATCAAATGCTTTCTGCGCATCTAAAAAAAACAATATCATTTGCTTCTCTGGATGCACTTCATAGTATTCCAATGTGTTCAATATTGTCCTCATACTATCTTTTATTTTTCTCTTAGGCAAAAAGCCATTTTGATCTGTATGTATAAAATGATGAGTCTTCCTTTGGTATAAGAGTAATATATGCCTCCATCCATGAATTAGGTACTTTTGCCTTTGTCAATACTTCATTTATTACCTCTAACATTATAATGCCAAGAGATTCCTGTAATGTTTTGTATAGTTCTGCTGGTAGCCCATCCGGGCCTAGGGCTTTTCCAGTATTTTATCTGTTTATCACCTATGTCAATTCCGTCATTGTTATTTTCCCTTCTAACATTAACTTAATTTCATCTGGTATTTTAGGTAGTTCTGCTTCTTGCAAGTATTGTTTAACTTTTTCTCCTTCATTTATCTCTTGACCATATAGTTTCTCATAATACTTTTGTACTATTTCTTTCTTTTCTTCATTCCCATAACAAACAATTCAATTCTCATCTATTAATTGCATTATCCTTTTCTGATCCCTCTCCATTTTCAGTTTATATGCTAGCCATCTTCCTGGTTTATTTGCATTTTCAAAAAAAGTTTTGTTTAGGTCTCCTAATTTTTGTGCCAGCTCTTCTTTTTCCATTAATCTCAACTTGTGCTTAATTATGTCCTTTTGGCTTTTAAGATTCTTTTGTTGTGGATATCTTTGTAATTCTTTCTCTAGTTTCATGTAGTCCTCTTCTAATATCTGTTGTGCTTATCTCTTTTTTTATATTCCTTCTTCTTGTATAAGTTATTGTTAGTCCTTTAAGGTAAGCCTTCATAGTATCCCATACATTTTGTAGTGAGATTTCCTCTTTTTTATTTTCTTTAAAGAAGAAGACCAATTCTTTTTCCATATTTTTTGAGAATTATTTTTCCTTCAAAATAAAGTCCATCTTATCCTTTTCTTTTGTCCTTTCCACTTGACCCATATTGGATTATGGCCTGCCCAAGTACATGATTTGATGTTTATTTCTTGTACATTTGAGATTAATTCTGTTGACATCCAAATCAAATCTATTCTTGACTTTGATAAATGTCTATTTTAGTAAAATGTATATTGTCTATTCTTGATATTCATTTCTCTCCAAATGCCTCGAATACCTAGTTCCTCTGCCATCTTAAAAAAAAGATTTCAGCAGTGTCTTCCTGTTTTTCTTATTTATTTTCTGTATTTTGTAGTCCAACTCTATATCCGCTATAGCATTGAAATCTCCTAGAATACATAAATTATCATATTCCAATTCTATTATTTTCTAGTGTATTTTTTTATAAAACTCCTCTTGTTTATCGTTCAGTGCATATATTGCTATTAAGAGTATCTTTTGATTGTTGTCTATTATCCCCATCATCGATATCCTCCCCTCTTCATCTCTAAAAATTAATTTAGCTTTAATTGTATTCTTGATATATAGGACTAGTCCTCTTTTATTTTGTTGAGCCAATGAAGTATATAAATTACCAATTCTAGAATAGTCCAATACTTGGACATGCTGCTTTTTAATATATACTTCTTGTAAGCAAATTATGTCTAATTTTAATTTTTCTAACTTATGAAAAGTCTTTTTCCTTTTGATGGCCGAATTCAGTCCATTTATGTTTATTGACATGAATTTCTTCTCTTCTTCCCTTGTTTACACTTTATATGTAGAATTTATTGCTCTCATCATTCTTTGCTGTCTTGCTTCCTTTGGTTCCACCTTTCCACCTGATGGTCCTTCTTCTCATATTCTTTCTTCTCTTTTTTCTTTATCCCTTTTTTTCAGCCATGTCCTCTCAATATTTAATTATTCCCCCATCTCTTGTTCTCTCTTCTTCTTTTCCTCTAAAATATTCATCATAGAATTGCTCTGCTTTCTCTGTTGAATCCAATCTGTGCCATTGTTCTTGCCAGTAGACCATCAAACCTTCTGGAATCAGTTTACTCCTTTCTTGATTAAAATCTTTGTCAAGAAATGGTACTCTTTTCTCAAATCTCTCACTCTTCTTGATATTTGCTTTAAGACTGTAATCACCTTCCCTTTGTATTTCAATGGGTCATCTCTTGCTCTCTGTAGTATTTCTGCTTTAATTGGCTTCTTAGTAAATCTCACATGTACTTCTCTAGGTAGTTTATTTCTCATTGCATATCTAGTATACACTCAAAATATTTCATCAGTTCCATCCATCATTCTTTCTTTGGTGTCTCCATAGCATCTGCTAACATTTCTGTCATTATCTCTGCCAAATTTTCTCCTTTTTCTTCCTCCACATTTTGGATACCATACATATAAATACCCGTGAAAACTTAAGAAAACAAATATATATATATACACATACATACATACATACATACATACATATACATACACACACACACACACACACACACACACACACACACATATACATACATACACTGGCAATAATCCAATAATAGCAAAAAGGCCAAATAATAGATATATAGATATATATACAAAATAAGAAGAAGAAAAAAAAAGCTAAGATGTTCCAAAGAAGAGAGTGGACCAAAAAAAATAGGAATAAAAAAGTAAGAAGGCCCAAAAGGAGTATCAGCAGCAAGAGATAAAACAAAATAAAATAGCCAGCAATAATTTTATCCAAGTATTAGGTAGAAGTAACAAAGCAAGTCCAAGCCACCTTATAGTATCCAAAAAGCCAAATCAAAACATAAGCAAAGTCTATAAAGTTTATAAGCAAAGACTATAGTCCAAGGTCAAAGCAGTCTTTTCTCTTTCTTCTTCAATCCCTAGTTGTTTAGATTGTTTTACAAGAGTAGTACCTGTTTAAACAATAGTTCAGCACTCAGTGGCACTGTTGCTTTACTTTCACTTTTTTGTCATATTGTTTCTCAAAAGTTTCTTTAAGAGGTTTCACTTTTAATTTATAAGTTAGTAGATAAAAAAAAAAAGGGAGAATAATCCAATATTTAAAATTAAAAAAAAAAAATTCTCTAATTCTTGCCAGAGTCCAGTCCAGTTAAAAGTTAATCTCTTGTTAGAATCATGGTAAATTAGTCCTAATTCAGTTTGACAGTTAAAAACATGCTCTCCTCGCTGTTAATCTCTCTCTTCTTTCTTCTTATCTTCATAAAATTCTTTTTCCCCTTAGGGTACTCTTTTATTTTTAGCGAGAAAAAAAATTGAAAAAGTCCTCAGCAGATCTGACACACTTTCCTTCCAGTCTTCTTCCGTTCCAGAGCTGTTCCAGCCTTTCAGCAGTTTTAATGGCTGCTTTCCTCTGCGTCTGGTTTAGGGAGCTTTTTCTGGATCAACCAGGGGCTTTGCAGTATCTCTGGGATCTACAGAATGTGCTCCCCTCATTCACCATCTCTTTGGGAAGGATTAGGTACAAATTGGACCGTCTGGCTGCGGGATTTTGACGGCTTTTTAGGAGCCCCCAAATCCCCCGTCATTGTTGGAAGAAATATCCTTCTGGCTTTCAGTTCCGAGTGGGGAAGAAAGAAACTGGAAACACGGTGACTGCTTGGAAAGATGGTTTAATGGTAGACAGGATCACATGCCTTGGTTGAAGAAAGAAGGGCCTAGATGCTGAGAGTCCCTTGGTTTTATATCCTCTGTTGCGATTTGAATTTGAGCTTGTATTCTGACTGGTTGAGGGACTCCCATGGGGCCATGCAGGAGGGCCACTCTGTAGGCTGTCCTGAGTCCCAGGCTTGGTTGAGCCTTGCTGGACGATGATATAAAGAAAGGGCTTTGGGCAATTCCTCTTATAGCTCTATCTGGAGTAGATCTTTGTTATGTAAAATAGACTGGCCTAGGTCAGAGTAATGGTCAATTAGCAAAGGGGGTGGGGCTGAGTTTCTGCCTCCCCGAGTTTCTACTTTTCTTTTTAGGGGGAAATATTCTGCCCTTTTAGTATATCCTAAAATATTTCATTTTCCTAGGAGAAGGGTGGATTTTAACTTCCAACAGTATATAAATATTATTACAAGATATATGTACTCAGATGACACACTGTATAATTGAAAGATGGGGGGGGGGGGGTTGTTATAAAAAATAACTTTTTAAAAAATCTTTCCAAGCAGCTTCCATGTTTCCAGTATCTTTTTCTCCACTCAGAACTGAACCCAAAAGGATATTTCTTCCAACAAAACTATGTGCTAAATGTGATCAAAAGCCTATGCGTCTTACATGCAGCACGACTGTACATAAAAAGAAGGCGGGGTTTTGATTGCATGGTTATGGCCACCATTTATTTTTTTTTGATCCCATACCCCATGATATGGGTAAATCTGAAAGGCCCAAATTAAAGGCTATGAAATTTGGTCTGCAAATATTAAAGGGATCGTTGGAGAACAACAAAGGATCTTCTGCATGTTTCTACTGTTCTCCAGCAGCTGCTGGTGGTTTTGTAGCTCAGATCTGTTTGTAGTAGTTCTAGTCCTAGTTCAATACTGGGAGTTTGATATAAATATTCACCTTTTCCTTGTAAAACCAATGGTGGATACCTATAGCAGACTATATAAAGACATTTCCCTTTCCAATTTATAGGGAAAAAAAATAACCCTAAACTTACTTTCTGATCAATTAAGGCAAACTCTTATTGGAAGCTCTCCTCCCTCCCAGATGCCTTTCCCATAAAATCCGAAATGAAAAAGATATCCAATTAAGAAAACATTTTCAATTGTGCTGAATTCACGTTCCTGCACCATGAGCTCTGACATTCTGTTTCTCTGGCAACCAAAATCAGCTGATTAGTTGGCATAGTAACAGAAAAGGTATAATCCTGCCAGACTGTTTCTAATCAATGCCCCCAGTACAGAAGCTCTCTAGAGAATCAACAAGAAAGGGCCCATCAGCTTTCAGTGGATCAGTGAAGGTGGGAGGGAGTGGAAAAAGAACATTTCTACAACCAGTCCTTGGTTAACCCTTTCCTTTTCTTGGCTAATTGCAAGAATTTTACAACTTGCACTAGGCAGAAGGGAAACTCTTTATTTTAGTTCTTTTTTAAATGGGGTGTAATATGTATCTTACAAAGTTATGGTTTTTTTAAACCTTCACTTTTATTACAGAGACAAAAAACCTTTATCTGAGATATAGCTTGTATAAATGTGCAAAATAAAGTATTTGTGGGTTTTCCTTTTTCTTTTTAGTTCAGATAAAATTGGAAAACAAATTGAATCTCAGTGTTGTACCCAAGATTGAGGGAAATGCTTCTGATTGCATAAGAAGGAAATATATTTTAGCTGTATCTGGAGCCTATTATTAACATGTTGATGTGCTGATATCTATAAAGAGATTTATATTAAGCTATAAGGATATACTGACAATCTATTTTTAACCAAATCCATTTCTCTCCATCTACTGGCACAAACCATAAAAGGTTATATTCCCATATGTGAAGTACAGTAAAAGAATAAGGCTCAATTTATCTATGACCTAATTAAGGAGGTCTAAAATGTTCATATAGTAACATTGGAGACAACAACTGCAAAGAATCTAGTATAAAAGACATATACTGTAAATAGAGCATCCTTGTTCATTTCATTGAATAGCCTGCCATTGTTCAGCCTGCCATATCCTTTAACACCCCACTAACCTGCTTTCCAGCTCTGTTCTCCTGTGCAGGGCAACAAAAGAAGACCCAGCCAATCATCTGGGACTCTGGAGGCACAGAATAGAAGGGGGCAGGGCCAGTCAGAGGTGGTATTTGTCGGTTCTCCAAACTACTCAAAATTTCTGCTACCTGTTCTCCAGAACTGGTCAGAACCTGCTGAATACCACCTCTGGATCAGATATGTTGAGCCTTTTTGGTGCACACAGGGAAAAAATCGGAATCCACTCTAATACAACCTGAAGCAACTGTTGAACTTCCTTTCCCAAATGTTATATAATCTTACATTACTGTAGGTTTTTTTCCCAGGCAGGATTTTTGAAATCAACCAAT
Source organism: Pseudonaja textilis (assembly GCF_900518735.1). The sequence continues at coordinate 6,354,933 of NW_020769320.1, read as the reverse complement.
TTTCTAAACACTTTGGATTTTTTAAAACAGCAACAGATACAGATAATGAGACAAAATATACTGAGGCAGCATCGGAAGAGATTGCATTTAAAATACCCTGTTTAGTGAACCAAGAAGATATCAATTAAGATACTCGTTTAGTTATACAAAACTTGCCCAATTTATGAAACCACAAAAAAGTACATAGCTGTCATAAGTAGCTGAGAATGTATCACCTGTATATAGCTTTAATAAATAATTGGAAGGAGCATTACCAGTGTATGGGATAGGGGAGGCACATAATATTATGCGCATAATTATGTCACTGTGCAAACTACACAATTTACATCATTTGTGTATGAAGCCATGTTGTGCCTGGCATCATTGTGGCTTCTACTGGATATTGTTATTATTGATAGTGGCAATCACTTTCTCAAAAAAAAAAAAACTTCTTGGGAAAATAAAACTTGTTGCATGAGAGATCTCCCAAAACTGAAATAATGACAAGCTATTTATCTTTAAAGGCAAAAATATAGAGAAAGGATGGTAACCAGAGATCACAACTTACTAGATCACAACTTTTATCAGCAGGCTTCTGAGTGGAATTCTAGTGATAGCTTTAACTTTTTTATCCAGAAGGCTTGACACCAAGATATTTGTAGTATCTGCAAGTCCCATTTTTATAAGGTGGGAGAATTGTGACAATAAAGCATTGCTTAGCAACTATTTTTTTTAACAATCTACCTCTAGAACCTACCTCTAGACTAAGTACCTTGGTAATGGATTTCCAGAAGGTATTAAATGTAGTTGGGAAGTGATCCTTCACCAGTCATTTTAATAATTTTTTACAAATTTTTATTATTAATGCTACCTTTGGTTTGATTTTAAAGTTACTTTGAGCTCTAGTGTTATGAGGGCTGTAGAGTAAAATTTTAATTATTATTACCTTTCCTTTGTTTACCAGGGGTTATTATTATTGAAGTTATAGTTGGGTTTTTAATGCTTTATGTCATTTTGTTCAGTTTTTAAGGAACTATAATGACTGATGGCACTCAAATACAGTGATGATGATGTTGATGATGATGATGTCTGATCATTGTCATGGCATCTGGGATTGTTGGAAACTGTCCAGCTCCCTCAATACCTAGGCACACAGAGTTTCCCCATTCCATTCAAGTGCATGTTCAAACATTCAGCACGAATTCTTCCCTAGCTTTACTTTCTCCAAATTAAGTAGCTCTTCTGGTGCTGCCAGACTTATTATATTTTTGGCTATCATAGTCTAACATAGTTCTCTTCCAGAATGTCTTCTGGAAGATTATATAGATAGGTAGCCTGTCCCTATATAGGCTGAAACTCTCATTTGCTGATAGAGGATAGGGACAGATCACTTCCAATTTAATATAATATATGATGTATGCATACGTTTGAGTTTGAATAGTGTGAACTTGTCTCTATACAAATGAGTCTTTGCATGATATGCAAAGCTCATGCTTAATGGAACAGTTGTATGACTGTCCCTTTGCTAAACAAATGGAAGTATCCATCTGGGCTTGAGTCCAGATCTGACAGCCTCTTTTTTATACTCTTAAACAAAAAATATTAAAATTAATAGTGGTGCTTTTGCTTGCTTATGACTTACAGTCTAGTTATATGTTCCTTAAAAAAAGTATCCTGAGATTTAAGAAACCAGGAAATTCATCAACCCTCAGGAGAAAACATTTGTTATACACTGAAAGTATCTCAAACACCCATTATTTGCATGTTTCACATCATCCTTTCCTATTACCTTTGTGAACATAGGTTTTCCATGTTGGCTGACCATGGTGCATTGATCACAATCCACTGTGATAGAGGAGCTATGATAGGATTCTTTTGAGAGCTTGAGGATGTAATACAGGTCTGTCACTCCTCCTTCAAAGACAGTACTAAAATAACGAGGGATGAGGGTCCTTCCAATGGCTGTGGGGAAAATACAAAACACATGATCTGCTAGAGAGAACATGTTGACAGCTGTTAATTGACTAGACCACATTGACTTTATAACAAATCAATCCTAGTTCCCCCAAACAGTAATAGATTAGCAACTTGACATTTTTATTCATTTAACAATCAGTTGCCACAGAATGGTCATTTTATTGTAACTTTTATTTCTGCACCATGGATCTGCAGGGGTGGATTTCAAGAAAATTATGACTGGACTGTCAAATTCACGGCCTGTGGGCCGGATGCATCATGCACTGGCTATGCCTGGTTTAGCGAAGGGGGGAAAAGTCACAATATGTCACATGACACTGCCGTGACCACACGAGTTTGACACCCCTGGTCTATGCGATTAAAGCCCTCCATCTTGTTGTATGCATTGCAAATGCATACAGTTGTGTCCATCACCTTAATTTTCCTGTCAACCACACCTGTCTCTCTGGATTCTCTTGTTACATGTCTTTAAGTAAGACTTGCAAGGTGGAATTTTCTTCCTTAGGATTCCAGCCAGCCATCAATTCCATTTTCACTTATACTCTGTTCTATTGCATGGTATAGCAGCATTCCAAGTCATTCTCTGCTTATTTCAAAGCAACTGAGCCTCTCCTTCATTTTTCAGCTTTCTTTCCCCTTTTGCAAGAAGACTGATTTCTCTCTATTCTGGGCAGGTAAAGGTGTTTCAGATATAACAATGATCCAGCTGTTAATACATACAATATTATAATATTATCAACGTATAAATAAGATTCTAAACTTGTGCTGTGTTTACTGAGGTTACCAGAACTCAAGAATTTTATTGTGATTTCCATGGTTTTAGAGACCACTCATGAATAAATCTTACTGCCTTATAAATAAGATTTAGAATTATTCACAAATAAGTGTGCATAAGATTGCAAGTTCACCACTCTTCTTTTTTTTTAAACAAATTTTATTCATTTTTTCACATAAAAACAAAAAGCTCTTTTTAGTGGACAACGTATTTCCAGGTCATCACTTTTACATACAAATATGACAATCGTTATAAATAATAAAAGAATAAAAGACTTTGGCTTATTTGCCACGTGGGTCAGCCTCTTCTGGAGCTTTTTGAAAAGCAAATATAGTAAAGCCATGAGAAATGGGATGGGGAGGAGTAAATGGAATCCGGAACACTAGCAAAGCAGGCAGAATCTGTGGAGTTGTCAATACTTTTTCAGAAAGCTGAACGTAGCCTCGGAGGGCAGGATCCCGCCCATGGAGATTCCATTTCAGCCTATAACAGGCCATGGGGAGGCCTCTGGAGGGCCGAATGGAGACTTGGAGGGCTGCATCCAGCCCACGGAAGCTCCATTTTGGCCAGCAACAGGCTGGGGGAGGCCCCTACGCTCCATTTTTCACTTGCAGAGGCACCGTTGGCCGGTCCTTTGCTGTTTCCAGGCCGCCCTCAGGGGCCAGATCTAAGCACACTGCAGGCTGGATTCAGCCTGCGGGCCTTGAGTTTGACAGCCCTGCTCTATGCAATGTTCCTAAACCCTGGCAAACTTTAAAGTTTGTGAACTACTTCCCGGCATGGCTGGGAAGTTCAAGCTGTTGAAGTCCACCCATCTTAAAGTTGGTGAGGTTCAGAAACGCTGCTCTATAATATAAGCTTGTTCTCTAATTAAACACACTCAGGGGGGCCTGAGAACTGAAGAAGGCAAGAATGGCTTTAAGAAGAAAGCTTGATTATGGAGGAGACCTTCTGACATGTTTCTCTGTCATTGTCCACTTTTACGGGCTTAAGGATTTTGATTAATAAAATAGGTAAAATATTGCTGGCAGGTTATTTCAACTCACATCCCTGTACTATTTGGACATATTTCTTTATCACTGTAAGCCAATGCAATTTCTTGTTTTTGCCACTGCAACTGCCCATCAGTATGTTCTGCATTTCATTCCTCTCATTAAAAAATTAGCCAGAGAAAAGAAATGGAAGGTCAGCATACGGATATTTGTTCAAAAAAAGGTGAAACATCATGTGCTTTGCTTCATGATATAGAAAATATAAAATATTCCCTATTAAATTAATTTTTTAATCTCCTGGGGTTAATCAATACAAATTACAATTCAAAATAATCATGCTGTAGTTGCCATACAATGCCAAACAGTTTCCCTCCTATGGTTTGCCAAATATATTTGCATTGTTTACCATTCTGTAAGTTTTTATAATTGGTGATCTCAGGAAGGAAGCAGAGATAAGGAGGTCAATTTCTCTTGCACTAGAAACAGTACTGCGGTTCTCTCTGCCTAGCCCTTCCAGATACTACTGGCATTGTCACACACCTGCTGGCAATATGGGGGCCTGCATCCCCAATTACTGTCTGCAAAACACCAGATTGGATATGGCTGGTAAGAAGCTGGAGCTGGCAATAGAATCCCTAAACAGATGTGTCAGGATTGTGGGAGAGAAAGCTGTTACCTAGGCAACTGAGGACAAGCAGTGATAGATGTATTGAGGTAAAGAGCCAGAGTGATGGATAAAAACTCTTTGGGATCTGTGGAAGAGGTCAAGCAGAAGAACCTGCTAGAACTGGAAGAAAGTCAAAGAGGCTCCAGCCTCTTCCTCGATCAGGAAGAGAAGCCACCATCTCAAAGGAGCACACACACATACTCCCCTCGCTGCAAGGCTGCTTCTATCAGCCAATTGAAGTGGCTGGTGACTGCCCTTGGAGAGCTTCCATCGCCCGAAAGACACTGCCTAATGGCGAGGGGACATGGGCAGCCATGCCACACCCCAAAGCGGCTGGGGACTCTGCCTTAGGTGAACTTTCATCGGCCAATAGAAGTGGCCTCACGGTGAGGTACGTGCATAAGGGCTGCTCTGGGGGGGGGGGAATTAAGTCACCCCCTAAAAGACAGCCTAGATGTTTTTTCGGGGGTCAAAAAAAAAATAAGGCCCGGCCTTATTTTGTGAGAAACACATCTGACTGGCCCCGCCCCATCTATTCTCTGCCTCCCGAGTCCCAGCAGTCACCAGCCACTTTGATCAGCCAATAGAAGCGGCCTTGCGGCGAGGGGAGTGTGTCTGAGTGTGCTCGCCCCGAGGCTGCTTCGAGCAGCCGATCAAAGTGGTTGGTGATTGCACTTGGGGAGCTTCCATCGCCCGAAAGACACTGCCTAATGGTGAGGGGACATGGGCAGCCACACCTTGCCCTGAAGCGGCTGGGGACTCTGCCTTCGGGGAGCTTCTATCGGCTGATGTTCTATTGGTAGATCAGGGTATTCTAGCCTAGGCTCCTTTCAGGGCACTCCTAAAGGCAAGTTTTCTCCCCACTCCCCCGCCGTTCCCCATTTCTCTTCACCTTGTATAGTTCTAACGAATGATGTGAGAAATGGCGGGGAAACGCATGATTTAAATTGGCCTAAATTTGGGGGGTGGGGCTTAATTTCACCTCATGCCTAGAAATCATGCTGGACCTTCCTATTGGTGGAGGCCGTATTGTTGGAGAAACAGGGTAACTAGCCAAGAAGCCTGGTTGAATGTCAGTCATCTTGGTTCCCTATCATTAAAAGCTTCTTTCTGACAGCTCTGCTTCATTATTCAATTATTTCTTCAAAGTGCTGATTGCCCAGGGAAGTATTTCCTCCCAACAACAGTGTAAAAAACTTAAAACAACCCTTCCCCTTTAAGAGAGTCAAGCCCCAGAAGCTCTGGAGACAAGAATTCTAGGCATACTGGCAAGATTGTAATAAGGGTGGAAAAAAACAAAAGGAGATTGCTTTTAACTACCAGTTCTCCGAACTGCTTAGAAAGTTAACAAGGGGTTCTATAGAACATCAGAATTGGTAGAATCCCATCCCTGAAGCAATACCACAAAAAACAAGTTCAGTATTTGTAGTGGAGCTGGACTGAATAAATTATATTGGTGCAGATTTTACATAGTTTGTGGCTCATTGAATGATCTCTCAGATCTATTTTTTCAGCTCCCAAGTTTAATACTGTGCTTTATGTTATCTATTGAAATGAATGATGATCCTTTATTAATAAAATCCATAAAACATAGCAAATGTGATGATCTGGGGCAACACAGTCAAATAAGCAAGAAGTGTCTCTTTTTTATCTCCAACTTTGCCCCCAATGTCCTGGTTACCTTCAGCTGGAGAAAAAACTCTCCCAAGAATAGTCTTTAAGTGGAGGAAATTCAGTCTGAAAACAAAGTACATACAAAGTGTAAATAAAAATCCACACAAACCATGCTGCAGTAATTAACTTGACAGGGCAGGAGAAGGAATTCCAGACTTGAAAGCCCAGCAAAACACACAGTTGGGAAGACACCAGCAACCAAGATAAGCCTCGATGATACCAGATAATTTACGATTTGCTCCCAACAACTTTGCTGTGCGCAGCCTCCCTTTTTAAACACTGTGTTCCTAGATGCAGCTAATGAAGGGAATCAGGGCCCTATCCTCCCCAGTAAGCCACGCAACTCATATTGCTCCCTTCTCCGTTCCTCCCTGCATGTCCTAGGATGAAGAGGGGATGGGCCTGGGTCTTCCTCCAAATTCCCTCTCCCTTGCTCTACCTCTCCCTCGCTCTTCCCAGCTGGCCTTTGCCCTTCCGCAGTTTCTTCCACAGCCAACACTCCCACTCCCTGTCAGCTGCTTGGCCTCCCTCTCTGAATCAGATTCTGACAGGACATGACAGCAAATAAAATATTATTGTTATGAATAGACTTCTTCCAGGTCCACCACTACAGACCTTAAATGCAAGCTACTAAATGCAAGAAACCTCACAAACAAAATTCTTGAATTCCTACTACTACTAAATGCATCCCTTTTCAATCTAATCTTTGTCTGCGAGACATGGTTGAATGTATCCTTTCCAGACTCCATTACCATGGTCCGATCTGACCATGAAAACCATAGAGGGGGTGGTGTTGCCATTTTCTATAAAAAGTCCCTTGATCTGGAAAAGATTCATGATTGATCTTCCTGAGACCATCATTTGTGATCTGTCCATAAATACCAAACTTTACTTCTTACTATGTTACAGAGCTCTTGATTACAATCTCAATCATGCAAACAAGCTAACTGCAGCCTCCTGCTCACACCCTATTATCTTTTTTGGTGACCTCAATCTACCTCTAATTAATTGGACTTTAAATAAATGAACCTATACATGCAACCCTGTACAATACCATTACTATCCTGGGACTGGATCAATTAGTAACAAACAACACTAGACTCAACAACTGCCTTGATCTCATCTTCTGTAGCAGTTTAAACACACTTTATGGACTCTAAAACCATCTCGATCTATTGGCCCTGATGGATTATGTGCTGCCTTCTTAAAAAAGCTTTCCACTGCCATAGCTAAACTACTAAGCACAATCTACAACTTCAGCAACAGAGTGGTCAATGCCTGGAACTCACTATCTGACTCTGTTGTTACATCCTCAAACCCCCAAAAGTTTAACCTTATACTGTCTACCATGGACCTCACTCCATTCCTAAGAAGTCTGTAAAGGGGCGTGCATAAGCGCATCAGTGTGCCTACCGTGCCTGTCCTACTGTTCCCATTTATTCATACTCATTTATTATGTACATACTTATACCTGTTTATAGTTATAAGTTTGAATTTTATGTTCATAGTTGTACTTGTTTTCTCATACATGCTTGACAAGCTAAACTAAATAAATAAATAAACTGGCTGAAAGAAAAAAAATAGTGGGATTGAGGTTGAACCCAACACACTGTGACTTCTATAACTGTTAACAAAGTCTCCTCTTTGCATAGTCCCACAGCTGAGGTTCTAGCCACTGATAAAGGTAGAACAGGTTGACATGTTGTTGACAAACTTTTATAAAATAAAAGTAACACTAGATTATCTTACAATATTATTTCACTATTCACACAGTACTATTCACTATGTAGAGACAGTTTTGTGCAGCAGTTGAAGCACTGGGCTACAGACTGGGAGACCCTGAGTTTTAGTCCTGCCTTGGGCACAAAGCCTGCTTGGATGACCATGGGCCAGTCACTTTCTCTCAGCCATAGGAAAGAGGCAGTGGTAAACTACTTCACAAAATCCTTACCAAGAAAACTGCAGGGACTTGTCCAGATAATCAGACACAGTTGAAAAGAAGAAAAAACACATTGCTATATTCATTTATAATACTTGACAATAATAACTTTATAAAAATAATGTTGCTTTACTTGAAAGTGTACATAGTGAAAATTACCTAATTAATGGTAAATTGTGCATAAATATTATTTTTTCATGCCACTATTCAAGCACTTTGCAGTTAACGCAACTGAGATTTTAAATAATGAAAAGAAAATTAAATGAACAATGTAAGTATGAATGAATGAAAAGAAAACTAAACGAACAATGTAAGTATGAATGAATGAAAATTTACATATACTGGCCCATAATATCATGTACCAATGTCGCCTTTCACAGATAAATTGAATTCTAAAATGAACTGTAAGACCTCAAAATTCCAAAATTACATTTGTCATCATCTTTCTTTGAGGAAAGATAAAATAAATTTAAAAGTGCTAATTATATTTTCCACAATGTCCTGTGGTGTGAGGCAAAACAGGGGTAATAATTCACCATCCAGCAGATAATTGTTTTCACTGATGTTGTAGAGATGGTTTTGCATATGATATGGAAAATCAAAACAGAAGAATTATAAAGATGCACATATTTTGCCTCCACAGCCAAACATTGTAATATATAAAGATTATTGACATTTAATGTCAATAAACAATCTTATATTATCAATTAAAATACCAAATAGGAGACATAGGAAGTATACCCAGAGTCAGACATAAAGACCTCAAGTGCCTATATACAATGCACAAAGTCTGAGGAACATACAGGGTGAACTTGAACTATTAATACATGAAGGTAGATATGATATAGTTGGAATAACAGAAACCTTATTGGATGCAACCCATGACTGGAACATACTCATAGAAGGAGACAAAAAAAAAAACAGACTCCATAAAAGAGGAGGTGGAGTTGCACTGTATGAAAAGACCACTATATTGCTACAGAAATGCATGACACCAAAGATGAAAACCTCCTAGAATATATATGGGTCAATATAAAAGAAAAAAAGAATGACATAGCCACAGGTGTATTTTACAGATGATATTCTTATCTACACTGAAACTATAGAGGAACATGTGAAGTTAGTGTGCTCAGTCCTGAAAAAACTCAGGGCCACTGAACTGTATGCCAAATTGCCAAAGTGCGAATTTCACCAGGATAAAATTGACTATTTGGGTTACTGCATATCACACGAGGGGATAGAAATGGACCCCAAGAAGGTGCAGGCAGTTATGGAGTGGACGCCCCCTTGTACCAGAAAACAGTTGCAAAACTTCCTGTATTTTGCAAACTTTTATAGACAATTCATCCCTGCTGTTAAGTTTGGGAAATGAGAGGCTGAACCAGAGCATGAGTGCAACAAATACTTTATTATAACAATAAAGGACTGACCGTGCTTGCCAAGCCTGGAACTGGCTCGCAGCGATCAGCAACTGGTTGGACCCCGCAGCCTGCTTTTATAGCTGGCTGCTGGGGAGACCCAACCAATGAGCGAGGGGGAAAAACCGCCCCCGCAATGTGAACGGACCTGAGTGGGAACTCCTAGAGTTCCAGGGACATAACACCTGCCTTTGCTAAAATTGCATTACCCATTACCAATCTCCTAAAGACAAAGGGAGATGTTAAGCTAAAACCTAGCCATCCCCTTGAGTGGAAAATTGAATGCTGTTTGCAGCCGAACCCATCCTCAAACATCCTGACATTGATGCTCCCTTGGTAGTCCAGGATGATGCCAGTGACATGCTGCTGGGGCCTTACAATCGTGCGCTTACACCTCCAGGAAACTGAAACCAAATCCTGAAACTCAGGATTGCATTAAGATTATTTGGCTGCTGCTACACACTGCTGCTCAAATCCAAGTGATCATCGACTAGGACTCCAAGATCCCTCAGTTACTGTTTTTGAGCCAACCAGAGAACAAACAAATAAATAAAATAAAATCACCCAGGTTTCCTTCTGGGCTCTGGAATTATTCTGTTACTTTGATTTTCATATTTCTGTATCAAACTGTAAGCCTGCATGGAGAATAAGATCTCTTATGAATGACCATCTATGTCTCATAACTCTTCAGATGAATGGTCTAAGCAAATCATGAAGTAAAAAGACTGTTATCATTCTTGTCTGGCTATATATTCACACTAGACTACTGCAATTTTAGGCATTTATATTTTGCACAAATTACCTTGCAGTCTAATTATTGGTAGCAGATACTCATATGCAAGGGAGCAGAACAAGATTATTTCATGCAGATATTCTGGGATGAAGGGAAATTATTTGATACATGATGAAAAATCTATTTTGTCATTCTGGACTCAGACGTAGCATGGAAGACACAATCCTTCGACTAAGTCTTGGTGCAAATATGGAAAAAGGAAAGTGCAGCTTGCCCATAAGAAGAAAGGTCTAGCAAAGAATGGGGGGAGGGGAAAGAAGGAAAAGAAAATTTAAAGCAAAATGATTGTTATGCAGAATAAAAATAGTGTATGTGATGTGATTGTAATTTGCTTGCCACATCAATGCTTCATCTCTAACAAGAGAAGAGCCAGAATTTAAAGTGTGTGAGGCTATGTGTGAAGAACTGCAAAATAAAAACCATCCACATATTCTTTGAGAAGCTCTTGAACTCTTCTTTTTAAAAATGATTGGCACAATTTTAATCCATCCTAATCCATTTATAATAATCCGACTCCTGTGAAGTTTGTACAAATTTATGTTATTTGGAGAGGGGTATCTGAAGGATGTGGTTTAAAAAATGAAGATGGCAACTTCAATGAAGTCATCAGTCCACCCAATTTTACATGCCATAAAAAGTGGACAGAGCTTCAATTCCTCATGGTGATGATCATGCTTACTTTCTGACCATATCATGTGAACATTTTTGCACCTGGACCTCTGTCTGGATGATTTTACATATTTCCTAAGAACTCATTTTTGCCTTGATTAACTTTGTAAGAGCCCAACGTGATATCTCAGTGCCATGCAGTTGTTAACTGAAGACTTAAGAGAGACCTAACTGAAGACTTAAGAGAGTTAGTGCAACAAATTCTAATCTTAATTTTCTGCCATCTTGCTGTTTCTACTTTTCAAACAGCTCTGTCTTTAAAATGGAAGGGAAGGGAAGGGAAGGGAAGGGAAGGGAAGGGAAGGGAAGGGAAGGGAGTCTTCTGCAACTAAGAGTTGTGGCTCAAAAAATCAAGATGGTGGCTGCAACTAAAACCCCCACTCCTTTGATCATGTTGTTATAAATATCATCTTAACTCCTGATACTCCCACAGACCCCCTTGCATATAAGTTACACTAATATGCAAGCTGCTGCTGAGTCATCATAGCTGAGATACTCTTTCTGAAGAAATTGCAAAAGGGAACATGATAGCCTGGAGTACGAATATAGGATGTAGTATCACCATAACAGAATGGGAAAAGGTCTGGGGTAGAAATAATAAAATTACAAAATCGGTAGCGTACAAAGAAAATGCCTATAAAATGTTTTACAGATGGCACCTTCCTCCTTTGAGATTAGCGAAGATGCACCACAATATGAGTCCGAATTGCTGGAAATGCAAAAAAAAAAGAGGGAACTTTCTTCCATATGTGGTGGTCCTGTATAGAAGCTCAAAAATATTGGCAGAAAATTAGAAATTGGCTGGAGGGAATAACAAGAGAACAGATCGAATTCAAAGCAGAGTCCTTTCTATTAGGGATCTTTGACAAACAAATACCAAAAAAAGTGAAATATATAATAATACATATTTTGACAGTGGCCAGATTGGCTTTTGCACAATGTTGGAAACAGCCTCATGTTCCATCAGAGGAGAGGATTATTCAAAACATTTCAAGTTGTACAGAAATGGACAAATTAACCTTGGCACTAAAAAATAAAGACACTTCAATATACTACAACAGCTGGAACTGCTGGTACAATTGGATAGACCAAAGATAGATTCCACACTAAAAGGCAAAAGAGGATAGGATAGAACCATAGTAGTGATATACAGATATATGTAAGGATTAAGTGTGTATATGGCATAAAATAAGGATAAAAAGGAGGTCTCACAGTTTGTGAGAAGATGAAAATATTTTTTCACTGTTTTCTATCTTTTTCTTTCTATTTTCTTCTTCCTTTCTTCTTTTCTTCTTCTCTCTTACATTTATGTATGTGTTGTTGGTCTGTTTTAATTGTAAAATCAATAAAATTTATTTTTTTAAAAAAGAAATAGGATACCTAGGATACATAGAGAGGAAAAAGAACTAAATGTATCAAATCCAAATACCACCTCCCTTTTTCAACCGAAGAATGGCAGCTACATAGATCTGACATTCAGTGTCATCTAATCTGGCTCTTTTAAATCTGTCTTTTGATTGCTTTGTAATATTTCAAGACTCAGTGTATGTTCAGTCTAATCATGAGAAGTTCTGAAGCTGACTAAAGCCTTTTATCTGCAATATTTTATAATTTTAATGAATGGAGCATCATTCAGCAGGAGACAAAAAACTGACAATGTGAGTTGGTTTCTTTAAAGAAGCAAATAATACACTTCCTCCCATCTGAGAATCAAAAATGATAAAACTCAAATTATTGCTGGTGTGCTCCAGGCATGCATCAGGAATAACAGGAACAAGTTAATATCAGAGCAAGATTAAACATAAACATTGCCAAAGATTTATTGTCCACAGATTAATTGAATCTTTTCTTACACTTCAAATAAATGAGTAGATATATAAAGCAGAAGTGACAACAGAGTAAATGGATATGATAACAGAGATGAATTAAAACTTGTCTTTAACAATAGTGCAAGACAAGAATCTTGGCTCCATAATTCACATTTGTTAGGCTGATTTCCAGTGGGCTTCTGCCAACAGCATTTCTTGCACAACAAAAAATAGACGGAACATGAGTCTATGCCAGCATGGGGTTTAAAAGAATTAAAATTAGCTTTCATGGATTCAGTGGCTTTATATGATCGGAATGCTCATTATACAGGCTGGCATAAATGTTGTATATGAGACTGAATGTAAAGAAACTGAAAATCTGTCCAGCTAATATCCGATTCCCCTGCATCCTGGCTTCCCCACTGAGATGCCACCTGAAGTCCACTTCAACTGTAGAAACTCACTGGCTGACTTGGTCAGTCATTCTCTTTCCTCCCACCCTATCTTGTAAGATTGTTATAGTGATAAATATTAAAAGAGCAATCCCACTACGGTCTACCTTGAAAAACTGGTGTAATATAAACCCCAAATCAGCTTGAACTGGATCTCTGCTGTATACTTGTACCATTCAGAGGCACTTTGCTTGAATTGAATCTGTATGATATACAGATGATAGGGAGGGAGGAATAGACATGGATGCAGGGTGTTGGGAGGCATCTGGTACCATTGCACCCTGGCATCTACAGCTGGAGGGACCCTGTCCAAGTACAATTCCAGAATTTGAAATAGTTTTAAATAGAGCCAAGCTAGTGGGAAACTAATTTACTGAAATTCAACTTCATAAATCAATTTGCTTTCCCCATTTGTATTTGTTGTCATTTACTGACTTCAGTGGAGGATACCAGGAGCCCAAAAGAACATTTGGTCCTCAGGTGTCTTAAAATGTGTCAGAGAAACAACAGCTACAACCTGACTCCTTTCCACTTGATTGCACACACTGGGAAGGATATTACAATATTTGTATAGATTTTGGGTTTTTTTCCTGCAAAGGTAGCTTTCTGTAATGTTAAAAGACACTAAAAAGCATTGTATTGTTTTTGTTTAATAAAAAATTAATTTAAAAAAGAGAGTGGGGCCAGCTGTCAGGGAGACTGGATGTGTGAGTGAGAGACTCTGTGGAGTGCAACCCTCTACCTCCATTCATAGACTATTCAGAGTCAAAGGGAGACCTATAGGGTTTTTTGAAGGTGTGGGGGTTCCGAAAACCCTATGTGGATGGCAGTTTGTGTCAGAGGTCGGAATATAACCTGGAGCGAGTGGACAGAGGAAGGATGACCAACAATGGCCATCCATGAAGGCTGACAGCAAGACACATTAACGGTGACATAGCAGAACGAAGGTGAAATCAGAACTGACCGTTTTAACATCCAAGTTTAAAGTGAGTAAAATGAGAGAGGTTGGAGCACGATTAGAGGAATAATGGAGTGAAGACTGAGCCAGCCTTAGCTAGCAGCAAAAGGAGTGGCGAGACAAATTGCGGGCAGAAAGATCGGAAGGAAGATAGAGAAGAAGTCAAGGAAATAAAGTACTGGGAACAAATACAAACAGGAGCTGTGAGATTTGGAGCAGTAATCCTGGAGAGCTAAGAAGAAATATAAGAAGGTGAATTAGATAACTGTGAGAGACTTGGACTGGACAGTCTCTTTGAACTGAAACTTGAGAATACTTGAACTTTGGGACTTGGGACTTTGGAGTTAAAATGGACTTTACAGAGACAGTGACACAGCATATTAAAGATCAGAGAAAGAGACTTGGTGGCTGAGTTTGAGGGACATCTGCTGGTCACCTAGAAGAAAGAAAACTGAATTGAAGCTAAAAAGTAATAAATCTAAAAAAAAGTAAAGGTGAAAGAAGGGGGGAAGGGGAAAAGTCATTTATGCTCTTTATGATATTGCTGTATTATTTTGGTCTCTAGATTTATATATCTGATATTAAGGTTTCTGATACTATAAATTGGTACTATTATATTATTACATATTATATCATATTACTATATATTATACATTACTATCTAACTTTACTCGTGTATTTAGTAATATATATATTACTGTTATACTATTTATGATTGATTAATTTTTGAGTAAGAATTATATAATAACAATATAAATGTATTAATACAATATAAATTTAGAAATAGTATGGATTTTAGCAATTGATAAATTGCGATCCTTGATTAACCAATAAGTAATTAATTAAGTATTGGCTATTTACTATTGGAGAAGTTAACAGGGTTATTAGAAACTTATTATTATTAGAAGACTAATATAAGAAAAGCTGTACGGATTGAGAAAGTTAAGCCTATCCTTTCTATTGATGATTTAAAAGAGAAAGAAGACATACACTGTGTTATAAAACAAAGGGAAATTGAAGACTTATAGAAGTGGAGGGTTTAAGAAAAGGAGAAAAGAAGTGGGAATTGTGGATTAAAAGTAATATTGTGACAATATTGTTAAATATGACTAGCACCACTAACTTAACTAAAATAGGAATGGGAAATGTGCTGTCCAGACAGTATATAATTAAGTGGGAATTGGAAGCTGTTCCCTTAAGGGAATACCTCAAGGGAAATGTAGTTAATGCCTTATGGGAAATGTAGTCCATGTCATGTGATCACATCTGTAATCCTGATTGGTCACTGAATTGACCTCTAGTTGGGTTGGGGGAAGACTTTGTTCTTTTCCTTGCCAGGATCCAGCAGCATGCTCCATCGTTATGGGATAAAGATAATTGTATTTCACACTATGAAGTCAACTATGTACATTAGATGAATCTTGACATAACTGTAAGTTATACCTTGAGGATGCCTTATGATCCAATAAAGAAACTTTGTATGGAAGCCTTTGTAGCGTTTATCTAACTGTTTTTATATTCAGCCAGCAATTTAAAAACAGAACAAGAAAGAAAATCCCCACACACATACTGACAATGGCAATATCGGCAAGTCCCTCCACACAGAAATCTATTGATGAAATGTTACCACGAGAGAGAGCAAATTCCATAAAAGATCTGCAGAGTTTAATGTTAAATATGCAAGAAATGATGAAATCATGAGGATATGAAAAAAGATATAGGTTAGTGAGTAATGAACTAAAAGAAAAAATACAAACAATGTATGAAAAGTTTGAGAGTTTTCAACAAGAGATGTGGAAAAACCAACAGAAATTAGTAGAAATGGAGACAAGAATGGATAAGGAGGAAAAAAGGGTCAACGAGCTAACTGGAAAATTGACACAAGCAAATAAAGAGCTAGAAATAATGGTGATCTTTTTAGAGGCTGAAAAAGCAGCTCACTATTTGAAAGTATTAGAAGTATTAAAGAGAACAATTAGAAAAGAAACACAAATAAATGGATTAAAAATTAATAAAGAAGAGTTTAAGCTACAAGCCTTTGTAGATAACTTAGTCTTTATTCTAGAAGATCCACAAAATTTGGGACCAAAACTTATAGAAAGTCTAGAAGAATATGGAGAGGTTGCAGGGCTGAAAATCAGCAAGGAAAAAACTAAAATAACTACTAAAAATATGACGAATAAGCAAAAAGAAGCATTGACCAAGATATTAATTTGTCCAAATCACAAAAAAATCTAATTTTACAGGGATGTTTTGAAAAAGAAACAGTAGTTTTGGCAATACATTCATTTTTATGACTGCTATTCTGCCCATGAAAGATAACTTTAAATTACTCAATTTTTCCAAATCTTCTGTTATACATTTCAAATATTTTACCTTATTTACTATCTCAATGGGAAAATTTACAACTGTCACTAATAGGGAGAATTTCAACAATCAAGATGAATATATTGCCCAGAATTTTATATTTGTTTCAAACAATTCCAATTAGGCTTGGAAAAGATTACTTTGAAGATCTAAATAAAATTGTGTTGAAATATATATGGCAAGGTAAGAAAGAGAGAATAAAGTTAAAACTTTTGCAAGATGCTAGAATTAGAGGAGGATTTGGTTTGCCTAATTGGGAGTTGTACTACCAAGCTACAAATCTGATGTGGGTTAAGGAATGGATAACACTAAGAAATACTAGATTGTTGACATTAAAAGAACAAAAGATCTGTTGTTGAGGTGGCATGCTTTTTTATGGTATAAAGGAACTAAAACACAGGGGTATTTTAGAAGACATTATATACGGGAGTCTCTGTGGTTAAACTGGGAGAAGATTAAAAGACAATGTTATTTGAAAATTCCAGTCTGGTTATCGACTATTGCAGTATTTTCTTATCCTATAATATACAAAAAGAAACAAACAGTTAGATATGGTGAAATATTGAATGAAAAGTGTGAACTCAAATCTATACAAAAACTAGAGGAACAAGGTATAAAGATGAATTGGTTTTCATATGCGCAAATACATTCAAGGTATGATAAAGATTCTAAAATGGAAGGTTTCTATGATAAATTGACGGATTTAGATAAGATTTTGACAGGTACTGATGAAAAGGTGATTTAAAAACTGTATGGATATTTATTAGAAATTAAATTAGAAGAAGAACAAGTTAAAGAAACTATGATTGCTTGGGGAAGAATTTTGGATATGGGATTGATTTAGAGAAATGGCAAAAATTGTGGTCTCAAAATTATAAAATGACAATGTCAACAGCATATAAAGAAAATTTGTATAAGATGTTTTACAGGTGGCATTTCCCCCCGACAAGAATAGCAAGAATATTCAAGAATAAATCCGAAAAATGTTAGAAATGTCATCAGACACCTGGCTCATATTACCATATGTGGTGGACTAAAAAATACTGGACTAAAATCCACATGTGGTTGGAAAAAATGACAAAAAAACATATAGACTTGAAACCAGAGATATTTTTATTGGGAATTTTACCTGAAATATATAGTAAAGATTTGAAATTCCTGATTGTAAATGTATTAACAGCAGCTAGGATTGTATTTGCTAAAAACTGGAAAAATGAGAAAATACCATCACAGGAGGAAATCATTAAGAAAATATTGGAATGTGCTGAAATGAGTAGATTGACATTTGAAATTAGAGAACAAGAGGATAAACAATTTTATAAAATTTGGGATCTTTTCTATCAATGGTTAGATGATAAAATACAGTAATGAAATATGTAGACTTTTAGAAAATAATAAATATATAAAGATGTACTTCTTTCTTATTATATCTACAAAATGATTTTGGGATAGATTTGGGGTGATAATATGAACTGTTATAAAATAAACTAAGTAAATTATGATTATCTTGTAAAACATGAATGAATAAAAGTATAGTCAAATGATTGATTAATAATGATACTAAGGTATTTAATTTTTGATTGAAAATATGAGATTATATGCAATGTAATTATAATTGAAGACTACAAAATGGAAGCACAAAACAATTTGTAAACCAACCAGCAAACTGTATATACACATATGGAAGATAGCTTGATGTTTTTATGTTTTGTTTGTTTATGTTTCTTCTTAAAAACCAATAAAAAAATTTTTTTTAAAAGCTGAAAGGCATAGAAGTCAGAGGTGGTATTCAGCAGGTTCTGACAGTTATGGAGAACTGGTAGTGGAAATTATGAATAGTTCAGAGAATTGGCAAATATCACCTCCGACTGGCCTTGCCCCCATCTATTCTCTGACTCCTGAGTCCCAGATGATTGGCTGGGTCTTCTTTTGTTGCCCTGCACAGGAGAATGGAGCTGGAAAGCAGGTTAGTGGGGTGGGGTGGGAATGGAGATTTTGCAGTAACCTTCCCCAGGAATAGGGAGGGAATGGAGATTTTGCAGTATCTGTTCTGACCAAGGGTTCCAAGACCATAATTAAGCACACGCTCAGTTAAAACAATTCCTGTTTTATTTCAACGCTGGGAATTATGTTCATTTCCATCCAGTAATGAGTCCCAAACAGTACCTTTGAGATAAGCACCCACCTATGTTTCCTTTGAATTGCTGCCAACAACTAGAGTGCCAAATGAATTATAAAAACCAACCAAAGTACAAAGTCCACACAGAGCTTCAAGGATTAATCCAAACAGAATGAATGACTTTGCTTCCTACAAAGGTTTCTTCACCTTTGCCTGTCCTTTATATCTTATGGGAGGGGCAATCACCAAGCCTTACTCCTGACTCACCCCTTTTGTCTCAGCTGCTCTTGCCTTCTCGCAGTTCTGTGCACATGCGCCCTGGGAACAGGCTCCCCTTGATCTTCAGCCTTGCTGCTGCCAGACTCCAGAGGTTCCGGAGTCAGCACCCCAGATGGTCTTGGCCCCATCTCTGCATCAGATGCAGGATGCTCGTCCGAGTCCTCTCCAGACTGCTGGACTGGTCCATGTTCTTCCCCACTGACCGATTCCGCTGCCGTGTGCACAGGCTGTCAGCAAACCACAACGGTATCTTTTCCCTGCCGCGCCTGCCAAATCTCACCATGCCCACCAAGCCACACCCACAGAACCAGTAGTAAAAAAAAATTGAATCTCACCACTGATAGAAGTCTACTATTAATAATTAAAAATAAATCAGCATACATTTTGTAGGAGTGCAGGATTGGGAATCAGTGACCTTGGGCTTTTGTCTCAAGGCAGTTTAAACTCCCAACTCTGGGAATTGAAATCTACTGTCAGATCTGTGTATCTGCCATTCTTCAATGGAAGAAGAAGTGGGGGGGAGTTGGTACAAGTAATCCTTTTTGATGTAACCTGAATATCTTAAATCTTGTATTGAATCTGTATAACTTGCACATGATATACAACTGGGGACTGGAGCCATAAGGACCCAGAGGAGAAGGGGCCATAAAAATTCCAACTCTGAGAGAAATTTCCTGAGAAACTTTTCTTAACCACGTTTCCAGAAAAAAAGGTTGCTTCTTTGTATTGACAAAATCCACATCAGACTAAGGGGAGGGGGGTCTAACTCCATTTATCTATGCTATATGCCTGGAGGCATATCAGACCCTGTTTTGACTGGATAACTTCCTTTTCACAATAAAGAATTCCTTTTGAAGTACCCAGCTTTCAGAAGTTCATTCTTAGCATTTGAAGGGGAGAGAGTCTGGGCCTCACATCTACTCTTTAAAAAAGTGGCTAAGGTTGAGAAAGACTGCCTTAGCTTGATCAGATTTGGATGGCTGGGAGGATTTAGCAGTCAGTTTTAGAGAAATAGGCAAGATGGCTGGACTCTTCATTTGATTGCTGCAAAACGCAACTGCTAAAACAAAAACAAAAAATGACTGGAAAAAATCTTTTTCCTTTATGACATTTAAAGGCATCGGCTGTATGCAGAGATGGCAGAGGAATTATCTCTAGACATGGAAAAAATGAGTGCAAGCAGGATAATTGGGAACACAAAGAATCTAACTTCAGAATGTGAAAGGGCAGAATTATTCTTCCATGTGATAATTATTGAGCGATGTTTAATTATTGGGACTTAGCCTATGCTTGGAAACAGAAACAATTTATTACTTTTAGTAAATGTAATTTTCTTTTGAAGAACAGAATGAAATGGGATAACCATTTTGTCACATAGCAGGGCTGAAAAATTGAGTGGCAGAAATGCACAATATTTTTGTCTAATAATAGAGATGGGCTCAAAGAGGAAGTTATACAGTTAGCATGCAATTTTGGAAAACATGGGACTTAGACACCTTTTTTGCAGGCAAGTTTGAGATACCTCATTTCCACAAAGTAAATTTACATAGTCACCCAATTCACACACAGTGATACATGCTTTGCAGTGGTGGGATTCAAATTTTTTACTACTGGTTCTGTTGGTGTTGCTTGGTGGGTATGGCAGGGAAAGGATACTGTACAATCTCCAGTCAGAGATGGTATTTGCTGGTTCTCTAAACACTCAAAATTTCTGCTACTGGTTCTCCAGAACTGGTCAGAACCTGCTGAATACCACCTCTGATGCTTTGTTAAAGTATTGATTAAAACCATTCAGTGCCCTAAGCTAGTTCTATATTATCCTTCACAAATACAATAGATGGAGAAGGTGCATTTTTGAAAAAAAAAAGGAACATGACACGGCAACATCTTTCAGTGGAACAGTGTTATTTATTGAGCGCAACTGAAATGGAGAAACAATTAGCAGAAGTTTTCTCTGTGCCATATATATAAAAGATCCTGTTGAAAGGGTATAAAAACCAGCAGGTTGATATTTATTTATTTATTTTGCTTACTTGTTCGTTTGTTTGCCAAGCATGTGTGAGAAAACAAGTATAAGTAGGAACATAACATATAAGCATATAAGTATAAAAAGGTATAAATAGATACATAATAAATGTGTGCAAATAAATGGATAAATTGGAACAGTAGGACAGTGACAGTAGGCACGCTGGTGCGCTTATGCACGCCCCCTTACAGACCTCTTAGGAATGGAATGAGGTCCATGGTAGATAGTTTAAGGTTAAAGTTTTGGGGGCTTAAGGATGTAACAACAGAGTCAGGTAGTGAGTTCCAGGTATTGACCACTCTGTTGCTGAGGTCGTGTTTTTCTGCAATCAAGTTTGGAGCTGTTTGCTTTGAGTTTGTATCTATTGTTTGCCAGTGTTTTATTGTGATTGAAGCTGAAGAAGTCGTTGACAGGCAAGATAGCAGACAATTTTGTGAACTATGCTTAGATCAGACTGTAGGTGGCGTAGTTCTACAGGTGAAACTCTAAAAATTAGAATATCATGCAAAAAGTTCATTTATTTCAGTAATGCAACTTAAAAGGTGAAACTAATATATGAGATAGACTCATTACATGCAAAGCAAGATAGTTCAAGCCGTGATGTGTCATAATTGAAATGATTATGACTTACAGCTCATGAAAACCCCAAATCCACAATCTCAGAAAATTAGAATATTGTGAAAAGGTTCAATACTCTAGGTTCAAAGTATCTCACTCTAATCAGCTAATTAAGCCATAAGCAAAGGGTTCCTGAGCCTTTAAATGGTCTCTCAGTCTGGTTCAGTAGGAATCACAATTATTGGAAAGACTGCTGACCGGACAGTTGTGCAGAAAACCATCATTGACACCCTCCATAAGGAGGGAAAGCCTCAAAAGGTAATTGCAAAAGATGTTGGATGTTCCCAAAGTGCTGTATCAAAGCACATTAATAGAAAGTTATGTGGAAGGGAAAAGTGTGGAAGAAAAAGATGCACAAGCAGCAGGGATGACTGCAGCCTGGAGAGGATTGTCAGGAAAAGGCCATTCAAAAGTGTTGGGGACTTTCACAAGGAGTGGACTGAGGCTGGAGTCAGTGCATCAAGAGCCACCACACAGAGGCAGATCCTGGACATGGACTTCATATGTCGTATTCCTCTAGTCAAGCCGCTCCTGAACAACAAACAATGTCAGAAGCGTCTTACCTGGGCTAAAGAAAAACAGACCTGGTCTGTTGCTCAGTGGTCCAAAGTCCTCTTTTCTGAAGAGAGCAACTTTTGCATTACATTTGGAAACCAAGGATCCAGAGTCTGGAGGAAGAATGGAGAGGCACACACTGCAAGGTGCTTGAAGTCCAGTGTGAAGTTTCCACAATCTGTGTTGATTTGGGGAGCCATGTCATCTGCTGGTGTTGGTCCACTTTGTTTCATTAAGTCCAGGGTCAACGCAGCCGTCTACCAGGAGATTTTGGAGCACTTCATGCTTCCTTCCACAGACGAGCTTTATGGGGATGCTGACTTCATTTTCTAGCAGGACTTGGCACCTGCCCACACTGCCAAAAGCACCAAATCCTGGTTCAATGACTGTGGGATTACTGTGCTTGATTGGCCAGCAAACTCGCCTGATCTGAACCCCACAGAGAATCTATGGGGCATTGCCAAGAGAAAGATGAGAGACATGAGACCAAACAATGCAGAAGAGCTGAAGGCAACTATTGAACCACCCTGGTCTTCCATAACACCTCAGCAGTGCCACAGGCTGATAGCTTCCATGCCACGCTGCATTGAGGCAGTCATTGCTACAAAAGGGGCCCAAACCAAGTACATGCTTATACTTTTCAGAGGTGCGATATTGTTCTTTGTACAATCCTTCTTTTATTGATTGCATGTAATATTCTAATTTTCTGAGATTGTGGATTTGGGGTTTTCATGAGCTGTAAGCCATCATCATCACAATTATGACAAATCACAGCTTGAACTATCTTGCTTTGCATGTAATGAGTCTATCTCATATATTAGTTTCACCTTTTAAGTTGCATTACTGAAATAAATGAACTTTTTGCATGATATTCTAATTTTTTGAGTTTTACCTGTAAGTTGTCCATGTCCAAAATTTCGAGCCTGATAGCATAAGGTATTCTATTGTGAGTAGAGAAGTGAAGTATTCTTCTCGTGAAATACCTCTGGACTTGCTCAATTGTATTAATGTCTATTATGCAATGTGAATTCCAGGCAGATGAGCTGTATTCAAGAATTGGTCTAGAAAAGGTTTTGTATGCCCTAGTTTGCAGTACAGTGTTACTGGAAAAGAAGCTTCGCAAAATTAGGTTAACAACTCTTAATGCTCTTTCGGCAATGCTGTTACAGTGAGCTCTGGGGCTTTTGAAATGAGTATTCCTAGGTCCTTGACAGAGTGAGAGTTGTCTATGAGGTCATATCTGCCCAGTTTGTATTTAGTGTTCTGATTTTTGTTGCCAATGTGTAAGACAGAGCATTTGTTGAGATTTGAAGTTGCCAATTGTTCGACCATTCTGACACATAGTCAAGGTTGCTTTGAAGCATAGCAGTATTGTCAGTAGTGCTAAATAGTTTTATGTCATCAGCGAAGAGAATGCAGTTGCTTATAATACGATTGCAAAGGTCATTTATGTATATTAGAAAGAGAGTGGGTCCTAGAATGCTGCCTTGGGGGACTGCTGTTAACTGGTGCAGGGTTTAATAGTGCACTACTTATTTTGACTACTTGTTGCCTGTTTGACAGAAATGCAACTATTCATTTGTGCAGTAATCCAGAAATGTCGAAGAGTGTAGTTTTTACAGTAGCTTGTCGTATACCACTGAATCAAAGGCTTTGTAGAAGTCTGTGTAAATTGTGTCTATTGCTTTACCCTAGTTGAGTTGTGTAGTCCAAATGTTTCTTTCAGTGTAGGAGTTGTAGATTACAAGACAAATTTTTCCTAAAACCGAACTGTTTGTTAGAGAGTAGGTTGTTTGTCTCTAAGTGATGGGTAATGGATTGATTGATGATTGATTCCATGACTTTGCAGGTGACACAACATAATGAGATTGGTCTGTAATTTTCAACTAGGCTGGGGTCTCCCTTTTTAAAGATAGGAATAACTGTGACTAATGACCATAGGTTGGGCAAAGAGCTGGATCTAAAAGATATCTCGTAGATTGTGCTTAGTAGTTTAGCTATGGCACTGGAAAGCTTTTTTAAGAAGGCAGCACATAATCCATCAGGGCCAATAGATAGAGATGGTTTTAGAGTCCATAAATTGTGTTTAAATTGCTACAGAAGATGAGAGCAAGGCAGTTGTTGAGTCTAGTGTTGTTTGTTACTAATTGATCCAGTCCCAGAATAGTAATGGTATTGTACAGGGTTGCACGTATAGGTTCAGTTGTACATTTATTTAAAGTCTAATTAATTAGAGGTAGATTGAGGTCACCAAAAAAGATAATACGGTGTGAGCAGGAGGTTGCCCATGTTAGTAGCGCAGTTAGCTTGTTTGCATGATCGAGATCGTAATCAAGAGCTCTGTAACATAGTAAGAAGTAAAGTTTGGTA
Organism: Pseudonaja textilis; assembly: GCF_900518735.1. The sequence continues at coordinate 6,330,498 of NW_020769320.1, read as the reverse complement.
TTTATGGACAGATCACAGATGATGGTCTCAGGAAGATCAATCTCCGGTGTACCATGAATCTTTTTCAGATCAAGGGACTTTTTATAGAAAATGGCAACACCACCCCCTCTATGATTTTCACCGTCAGATTGGAAAACATGATAGTTACTATGGTAATAGACTCTGGAAAGGATACATTCAAGCACGTCTCGTAGACAAAGATTAGATCAAAAAGGGCCACATTTAGTAGTGGTAGAAATTCAGGCATTTTATTTGCTAGGCTTCTTGAGCTCAGTAGCTTGCATTTAAGGTCTGCAATGGCGGACCTGGAAGAAGTTGGGGGGGGGGGTGCATGCCTAGTTTTTGTTTCTTCCCTTTCAACTGAAAACTGTACAAATTTTCAAAAAGAAGCCTGTAGGAACAGGGTTGCAGCTGATCCAACCCAATTAGATGGACTCAACTTGTCACATATCAAATTTGTTAGTTGTTTTATCAGCTAAAGAAGCATAGATATATCAGCAAAAAAGAAATTAATATCTAGTTAGATTGGGCAGGTCTACATATGAAAAGATTTATCAAGGGTGTGTGTGTGTGTGTGTGTGAACATTCCTGTTGTCACAACTAATTTCTATTAATTGCACATCAATTAACTAGAGTTTGTTCAGAAGAGAACAAATCTATAAATTGGATACTTAAAGTGAAGGACACAATGCTTGCAAGTGGGATTAAACAGTTGTATTGTTTGATATGCTGCTCTTTCTTAACCCAGTTACAACAGGGATGCTGTTGGGGGATTGTGTGATAGCTGTCTTTTTCAAAGACAAGGAGTCTTGCAAGAATTACCTATGCTCATGTATGCTGTCTTTGATTTTCTCATAGAAAAGTCTGGAAATCCAGAATACACATGCTTTAAGATAAACAATAACAGTGTTTGGTAAGCCATCAGTGAGTAGGTAAGAATAGAGAAATGTTATTCTAAATACTACCAAATATAAGACATGAAACAAAGATCCTCCTCTATTTCTCACAATTTATTTATTTGATTTGTCAATTGCGTACAAGATAATAGGTATAAACATAAACATAGTTATGAATATATGGATACATATAAGAAAAAAAAGAAACAATAGGATAAGTATGGTAGGCATGTTTGTGCGCTTATGCAGGCCCCCTACAGACTTCTTAGGAAAAGGGGTGAGGTCAATAGTAGACAGTCTAAGTTTAAAGTTTTGGGGGTTTGGGGAAGAAACCACAGAGTCAGGTAGAGTATTCCAGACATTGACCACTCTGTTGCTGAAGTCGTATTTCCTGCAATCAAGTTTGGTGCGGTTAACCATGACTTTGTATCTATTGTGTGCTCTTGTATTGTTATGGTTGAAGCTGAAGTATTCCTTGACAGGTAGGACATTGCAATGTATGATTTTATATACTATACTTAGATCGAACCAAAGGTAGCGTAGTTCTAGATTTTCTAGGTCTAGAATTTCAAGTCTGGTGGCATAAGGTATTCTGCAATGAGTAGAGGAGTGGAGAACTCTTCTTGTGAAATATTTTTGGACTTTCTCTACTGTATTAATATCAGATACATAATGTGGGTTCCAGACTGATGAGCTGTATTCAAGTATTGGTCTAGCAAATGTTTTGTATGCTCCAGTTAATAATGTGATATTACCAGAGAAAAAGCTTCGTAGGAGTAGGTTAACAAATCTTAATGCCTTTTTGGCCATGTAGTTACAGTGGGCTCTAGCACTTAGATAATTTGAGATGAGTATTCCAAGGTCCTTGACAAAGTTTGGATCATCAACAAGGTCTTGACTATTCAGCCTGTATTTTATTTTCAGATTTTTTTTTTGCCAATATGTAAGACAGCATTCATTTGTTGAGATTTGAAGTTGCCATTTGTTTGACCATTCTGATACATAGTCAAGGTCTTTTTGAAGGGTGGCAGAATTATCTGTGGTGTTGAGTAGCTTTACATCATCAGCGAAGAGAACGCTATTGCTCAACAAAACATCAATACAAAGTATTTATTGTTGGTTCATCAGGTATCTTCATGACTCACATTTGTGACAAAGTTCTTCTTTATGTCCAATTCCTTTGCATATCTGATTTGTAGGTAAAAGCTGGTTATCTCCTAACCCATCTCGTAGTGATAGAAAGCAGCTGCCATGAGTTAGGGAATTAGGCAAAAAGTGAGGAAAACTCCCACAACCCATCGAGGGTCAAATTAGTGACCAATTAGGATTACAGATGTGGCCACGTGACATGAACTACATTTCCCAGGATACCTTTAACTACATTTACCATGATGCATTCCCTTAAGGGGACAGTTCATAATTCCTAAGTAACTATCCAATTCCCATAGACTGGCTGGGACAGCACACCTGGTGTCATAATGTTCTGTTGCTTGCATTTGTGTTATGTTGAATTCTAGTATGACATGGTCACTCTCACCCAAGGTTCCTGCAGTTTCAACTCCCTCTATCACTTCTTTACTGTTTGTAAGAATTAAGTCCAGTATGGCTGTTCCTCTAGTTTCACCCTCTACCTTTTGGACAACAAAGTTGTCAGCTAGGTTGGTTAGGAACTTATTTGATTTCTCACTTGGTGCAGAATTAGTTTTCCAATTGATATCAGGATAATTGAAGTCTCCCATTACAATTGTTGTGTGTTTCCTGCATATGCTTGTTAGTTGGCTGGCAAAAAGGACATCTATTTGTTCTGCTTGATTGGGTGGCCTATAATACACACTTATGGCCATGTCATTCTTTTTTTCTTTTATATTGACCCATATGCATTCCAGGAGGTTTTCATCTTTGGTTTCATGCATTTCTATAGCAATATAGTGCCTTAGTTGTTCCCTTCTCCTGACAGCTCTGTGCATGCACACATCTGGAACAGGCTCCAGCTGTTCTTCTTTCCCACATTTCCGACTCCAAAGGCAGCTGATAAATATCAGATGGCCCTGGCCCCTCTCTGCCTCTGACACAGAACACCCATCAGAACTTTCCCCAGACTCCAGGACTGGCCCAAGTTCCTCCCCAACCTCCTCACTGTCTGAGCCTGCCACCACCTCTGCTGGCAGCTGGGAGGCCACAACACTTGGATGAGAATGCATCAAAAGAACCATGGTAAGATTACATGGTATAATATAAAAATTCTGCAACTGAAACTCTCTTTAAAAAAGAGTTCTGGGAAACCATCTATGACCACTCCCTTCCACTTACAGGTTTCTCTTGTTTCTTTTATTTGTGTCAGAAATAAACCAGAACCCTTTCTTTTCATCTTATCTGCCTGTCCATGATATATCAATCTCCAATTCAGCTTTCCAAATAAATGCCATATATATGAAGTTAATTCTCCTTATTTGAATACAGACTGGATGCTTGGAAGGGATCATTTCATTTTTACTTTAACCCCTACATTTGGTCAGAAGAATTTCATAATCAATATAACCCACAGTTGAAGGAGGACTTTATATATCTCCTCACTTCATCACTGATAAGTTTCAGCTCTGATAAGTTTCCAAGCTTGTGGAATATTAAAATATATTTTCCCCTTACTGTATCGCTTTGGTCCATCTTCCAAACAAAAGGAAAGTGTTAAGGTTGCATCATCTTCAAAAAACTCTGTCGCAAAGGCATCCCACCACAGGTTGTCACTGTCCTGAGAGAGAGAGAAATGTTCTTTTAACAGGAAAGGTATACTTTATTATTTTAAAAACAATATCTGCTCTTATCTAAATATCAAGAAAGGGAAATTACTATGTATCAGTAGTCTACATTTAGATTTACAGCCTAAGATTGTAGATATTTAATAAAGTTCTAACCAAGGACTTAAGAATTATTAAGGTAAGATCTAAGAATATAGGCAATTCCAAGCAGGGTGGGATTTTAGGAAAGTAGGGTGCCCAGATCTGATAAATTCTATATCACTGAATATAGAGGAATTTTTAAAATCTTTTTGAGGGCTCCAGGCAGGATTGGTATAACAATGGATTTCATTTTCCATAAGAATCCAACACATCCCAGTATTCAATTCCCAGTATTTCATAATTTATTATTATTTTAAAATATTGCTAATATTGCTAATGAGGAACCTCTACATTGACAGGGGGAGTTAAAGACATTGAATAGGACAAGTGGTGGGATTCAATTTTTTTTACTACCATTTCTGTGGGTGTGGCTTGGTGGGCGTGGCAGGGGAAGTATACTGTAACATCTCCAGTCAGAAGTGATATTTTCTGGTTCTCCAAACTACTCAAAATTTCCACTACCTGTTCTCCAGAACCGATCAGAACCTGCTGAACACCACCTCTGGATAGGACTGTGCAATCAAAGTCCTGCCCCTCTTAGGGTTTCTCATGTATGAACAAGGAATAAAACCTGGACCACACAATTTAGGAGCACCTCTTGACTTTTATGACCCCATACATCCAGGATGCCTTTATTAATAATGAAGAATGCCTTGCATCTTACTTATAATCTCATTTGCTAACATATCAAACAAATATTTTAAAGAATAATTTTATATTAAATAACCAAATAAGATAAATGTAGATATGCAGTAGGTTCCATCTCCAGTTTATTATTTGTGCTTTGCCTTGACAGACAACATCCTGATCAAGGCTTTCAGTACATTAAAAAGAAAGCTAGATTTTCACTCTTTTTGTTCAAACCTGAACCCTGCTTGTGAATGTGATCCTATTTTCTCTATTTTCTATTTTCACCCAGAAAAAGATCAGGATGTCAAGTTGTGAAATATTGATTCATGTGAGGTTATTAAAAAATGATTAAGATAAATACAATTACCTCAGCCACCATACTTATCATGCTAAAATAAATGCTGCATTGCAATGATGCTTCAAACAGGGTGTAATATCTAGAAATATTACCCTACAACAAGCAGTGATCCTATATTTCCATAAATGTTGGCACACAGTCACACTTCCCAAGAAAAATACATGTAGAACACAGATCTCAAAATCATAGGCAGTTGAGTCAGATAGAAGTAAAAAAAAACAGGCTTTGCAGATACACCAATAAATCCTTCCTTCCTTCCATCCTCCCTCCCTCCCTTCCTTCTATATGAGAGAGAACCAATCAATAAGATATACAATGCATTCATTGAATTAGTGTTATGTTTACAGCACACCATCTTATTCACATTTGTATGTCTATGTGTATGTGATAGAGTGGAATGACAACATACATGTCACCATACAAATTAGCTAATTTGTTTCAGTTGAGCAGTGCCATCATCATAGCTTCTATCGGACATCTGTCCTTTTCCACCATAAAATGTAGTTGAAGTATTTCTTTTTAAATCAAGTTTAAATTACCCTTAAGTCTTGTGAGTTTTGAAGGAGAAAAAAGGAGGGAAATTGAAGAAATAACAAGGACAGAAGAAGCTGCAGGAGGTAACGAAAGACAACAAAGAGGAGAGGAAAGAGAACAGGATGAGAGAGCAATCAGAGAAGAAAGACCAAAGGAACCAAGGGAGATGAGAGTGACAAGAGTAACAAAAGCGTATCTTAAATAAAGACATGGAAGAAGAAATAAAATTAATGACGATTAATATAAATGGACTATTTAACAAATTAAAGCAATTAAAATTGGACATAATTTGTTTGCAAGAAGCGCATATTAAAAAACAACATGAGAAAATATTCGATTACCCTAAAAATGGGAAAGTATATACTTCTCTAGCACAACAAAGCAAAAGAGGAATAGCATTATAAAGGACACTATAAAAATGAAATTAATCTATCAAGACAATGATGAGAGAGTACTGATGGTGGAAATATTGATGAATTGTAAACGAACATTACTAGTGGCAATTTATGCACCAAATGAAAATCAAGAAGAGTTTTATGATAAACTACATAACAAAATAATAAAACTGGAATATGAAAATATTTGTATTATAGGAGATTACGATGCAATAGTAGATGTAGAAATTGACTATAAAACCCAAAAGGTAAAAAAAAAAAAAAACAGGAAAATATTACCAAAATCATTCTTTAAAATGGCAGATGAATTAGCAATTCAAGACGTATGGAGAGAAAGATATCTGAAAAACAAACAATACACATTTTATTCGAACAGACATCTATCCTGGTCTAAAATAGACATGATGAGGGCAACAACAGAGTTAATTACTAACATACAACAAATAAGTATTGAAACAAGTACTTGGGCAGATCATAATCCAATTAAAGTAATATGGAAGGGACAAAAGAAGAGGTCAAGATGGACAATGAATAATTCAATACTAGGAGAAAAAGTATATTGAATATATGGAAAAAGAATTGAAATTCTTCTTCAAGAAAAATAAAAAAGAGGAAACCTCATTACAAAATGTATGGGATACAGTCAAAGCTTATATAAGAGGACTAACAATAACATATACTGGAAAGAGAAATACAAAAGATATTAGAAGAAGAATATAAAAAACTGGAGAAAGAACTTCAAAAAAAAACCGCAAAAAAAGGAAATGCAAAATAAAATGAATTTAACAAAGCACAAGATGGAAATAATAGATAAAGAAGAACTAGCACAAAAAATAAAAAGCTCCAAACAAAACTTTTTTGAAAATACAAATAAACCAGGAAGGTGGTTAGCATATAGATTGAAAAAAGAGAAGGAAAGGAAAGAATCTCTCAATTAATGGATGATAAAGGGAGCCTCTGCAATAGAAATGAAGACAAAAAAGAAATAATACAAAAATATTGCACAGAACTTTATGAAGAAGAGCAAGTGGGGAAAGGAGAAATAAAAGAATATTTTAAAAAAGCAAAACTACCTAAAGTACCAGAAGAAATTAAAATAATGTTAGAGGAAAGAATCACAATGATGGAATTAACAGAAGCAATTAAAAAGACAAAATAATGGGAAAGCACTAGGGCCGGATGGCTTGCCAGCAGAACTGTACAAAACCCTGCAGGATTTTTTAAGTGATATACTATTAGAAGTAGTAAATGAAATACTAATTGAGGCAAAAATACCTAACTCATGGATGGAGGCATACATTACTCTCATTCTGAAAGACAATACTGATTTACAAAAAAACTTTATAGATTAAAAACTATAGACCAATATCACTATAAAATATTTGCATCAATAATGGCTGAAAGATTAAAGAGATACTTAAATCAATTTATACATTCAGATCAAAATGGGTTCTTACCTAAGAGACAAAAAAGGACAATATGAGAATAATTTTAAACACTTTGGAATATTATGAAGCACACCCTGAAAAACAGATGGTGTTGATATTTTTGGATGCACAGAAGGCCTTTGACAATGTGAGCTGGCAGATTATGTTGACACAAATGGAAGAAATTGAGTTTGGGGAAAGGTTTATCAAAATGATTAAGATAATATACTATAAACAATATGCAAAGGTTAATGGAAAATTGATGGAAAAAATCATATTGAAAAAGGAATAAGGCAAGGATATCCTTTGTCACCACTGTTATTTGTATTAATACTAGAAGTGCTAAATAGAAATATTAGGAAAGACAAGGAGATAAAGGGGATTGAAATAAGAAAAGAGGATTGGGATTACCTAATTGGGAAATATACTATCAGGCCATGATATTAATCTGGATGAAAGAATGGATAACACTGAGAAATAGAAGGTTGTTAATTCTGGAAGGATATGATTTGCAAATGGGTCAGCATGCATTTTTGTGGTTTGGGAGATTTTACATACATATTTTACATACATGGGTATTTTCAAAGACATATTGTCAGGAATGCATTGTTATTAGTATGGGAAAAAACTAGAGAACAACATTATATGAAGATGGGAAAAAATAGAGAACAACATTATAGGAAGATTCCAGTTTGGCTATCAACAATGGAAGCACTTATACATCCAAATCAGAGGTGGTATTCAGCAGGTTCTGACCAGTTCTGGAGTACCAGTAGCAGAAATTTTGAGTAGTTTGGAAAACTGGCAATTACCACCGCTGAATGGAGATTTTACAGTATCCTTCCCCTGCCATGTCCACCAAGCCATGCCCACAGAACCGGCAGTAAAAAAATTTGAATCCCACCACTGATCCAAATGTTTGTAAAATGGGATTCATATACACAAATACAATCAAGATATGAAAAAGATATTAAAGCGAAAGGGATTCATAAGGAGTTCACAGAATTAGATAAAATATTAACAGGGATAAGTTGATTAAAAGATTATATTGTTATTTACTAGGTGTTAAACTAGAAGAACAAGTTAAAGAAACAATGATAGCATGGGCAAAATTTTTTGGATATGCTATAGAATTTGATAAATGGAAGAAGCTATGGGATAGGAATTATAAATTAACAATATTGACAGCAAATAACGAAAACCTGTACAAGATGTTTTATAGATCACACTTTGCATCAGCAAAATTAGTTAAGATATTCAAAGATAAATCAGCCAAATGCTGGAAGTGCCACCAAACACTGGGAATATATATGTGGTGGCCTTGTATAAAAGCTAAAATATATTGGACAAAAATACACACACAGTTGGAAAAAATGATAAAACAAAATATAGATTTGAAACCTGAAATATTTTTATTAGGAATGGTACCTGAAGGTTACAGTAAAGAAAAAACATATTTAATTATACATATATTAACAGCAGCTAGAATTGTATTTGCTCAGAATCTGAAAAGTGATAAAATACCGACAGAGGGAAAAGTAATTGAGAAAATATTTGAATGTGCAGAAATGAATAGGTTAACATTGGTAATCAAAGAAAAAGAAGTAACGGAATATTATATAGTATGGGATTTATTTTATCAATGGTTGGAAAATAAAACAAATTAAAATGAACTAGATGAATATATAAAGTGATAAGATAAGATTGTTAAAAATAGATATATTAAATAATAGTTATAAGAAAATGTGATTATTGTTACATTGATATGAAAAGTATTAAATATAATTGTAAGCACAAGATATATGTACCCAGTCGACACACGGTTGAAATGAAATAGAATTATTGTAAAATATAAAATAAAAAAATAAAAACAAAACCTTGTGAGTTTACCCTTGACATTCAAAACAAGGGAAGAACTATGCAAACTAGCTAATAAATATTGAGATATACTTTTTTTTTTTTACAAAATTGTGATTATTCTGAACTAGAAGATTAAAATATACTTTAACTCAATGTTTTCAGCAAGTAAATAGCATAAAATTCTTCTTGAGTTGCTTTGAAAGAAAATCAGTCACTGAATTCTTGTTGAATTGCTTTGAGGGGGGGGAGGGGGGGGGGGAGGGGGAGAGAAAAAACAAAGTGACTATATATTCCCAATTAAAATGACACATACTACATTTGCCACAGAATGAAATTGTATGTATAACTCCCTCCCTCCAAAGTATAACAACAAGAGAAAAATATAATTTTCATTTTTAAAAGAAAGAGTCAAGGCTGCCCTAATCATCCTTAACTCAAGCACTAACAGGTTACCTGGGATTTTCTGGCAAAGTAATTATTTTCAAATTCAACAATAATGAGATATTTCCATGGCAACCATTCTTTCGCGTTGCATTAATGCTCTCCAACACTGAAATAACAGGCAAAAAATTAATACTTAGGAAAGTACTTTAAAGAGATATTTAAAGCAAATCTTGTAATCTTTTAAAAAATTCTCTCTTTCATTTGAAGATAGGTTTTAATGGAAAACAACAAGGAAAATTAAAATGGAATTTTTTAAAAAAATCTCTAGTTAGTGTTTAATGGTTATGGGTAAGTTGTCTTCTGTGGATTTTCTTCTTTCTTTTTTCTTTCCTTTGTCCCTTCTTGAATATGTGGAAGCTAGAAGATATAAGCTTCTGTATTTTCTTCTCTAAGTTATATATTTTTGTGACATTCCCCAAATTTTACTCAAACTCAGAAAGCTCCAACTGCCCAAAGAGCTGCTGATTCAGTTCTACAGAGGAATTATTGAGTCTATCATCTGCACCTCTATAACTGTCTGGTTTGGCTCTGCAACCCAACAAGACAGACACAGACTTCAATGGATAATTAGAACTGCAGAAAAAACAATTGCTACCAACCTGCCTTCCATTGAGGACCTGTATACTGCATGAATCAAAAAGAGGGTTGTGAAAATATCTACAGACCTCTCACATCCTGGACATAAATTGTTTCAACTTCTACCCTCAAAACGACGCTATAGGTACCGCACACCAGAACAACTAGACACAAGGATAGTTTTTTCCCAAATGCCATTACTCCGCTAAACAACTACACTGCTCAAAAAAATAAAGGGAACACAAAAATAGGACATCCTAGATCTGAATGAATGAAATATTCTTATTAAATACTTTGTTCATTACATAGTTGAATGTGCTGACAACAAAATCACACAAAAATTATCAATGGAAATCAAATTTAGCAAGCCATGGAGGTCTGGATTTGGAATTACACTCAAAATTAAAGTGGAAAAAAACACTACAGGCTAATCCAACTTTGATGTAATGTCCTTAAAACAAGTCAAAATGAGGCTCAGTAGTGTGTGTGGCCTCCATGTGCCTGTATGGCCTCCCTACAATGCCTGGGCATGCTCCTGATGAGGTGGAGGATGGTCACCAGAGGGATCTCCTCCCAACCTGGACTAAAGCATCCCCCAACTCCTGGACAGTCTGTGGTGCAACATGACATTGGTGGATGGAGCGAGAAATGATGTCCCAGATGTGCTCAATTGGATTCAGGTCTGGGGAACGGGTGGGCCAGTCCATAGCATCAATGCCTTCATCTTACAGGAACTGCTGACATACTCAGCCACATGAGGTCTAGCATTGTCTTGAATTAGGAGGAACCCAGGGCCAACCGCACCAGCATATGGTCTCACAAGGGGTCTGAGGATCTCATCTCATTACCTAATGGCAGTCAGGCTACCTCTGGCGAGCACATGGAGGGCTGTGCGGCCCCCTAAAGAAATGCCACCCCACACCATTACTGACCCATTGCCAAACCAGTCATGCTGGAGGATGTTGCAGGCAGCAGAACGTTCTCCATGGCATCTCCAGACCCTGTCACGTCTGTTACATGTGCTCAGTGTGAACCTGCTTTCATCTGTGAAGAGCACAGGGCACCAGTGGCAAATTTGCCAATCTTGTTGTTCTCTGGCAAATGCCAAACGTCCTGCACAGTGTTGGGCTTTAAGCACAACCCCCACCTGTGGACATTGGGCCCTCATACCACCCTCATGGAGTCTGTTTCTGACCATTGGAGCAGCCACATGCACATTTGTGGCCCGCTGGAGGTCATTTTGCAGTGCTCTGGCAGCGCTCCTGCTGTTCCTCCTTGCACAAAGGTGGAGGTAGCGGTCCTGATGCTGGGTTGTTGCCCTCCTACGGCCTCCTCCACATCTCCTGATGTACTGGCCTGTCTCCTGGTAGTGCCTCCATGCTCTGGACACTATGCTGACAGACACAGCAAACCTTCTTGCCACAGCTTGCATTGATGTGCCATCCTGGATGAGCTGCTGCACTACCTGAGCCACTTGTGTGGGTTGTAGACTCCGTCTCATGCTACCACTAGAGTGAAAGCACTGCCAGCATTCAAAAGTGACCAAACCATCAGCCAGAAAGCATAGGAACTGAGAAGTCGTCTGTGGTCACCACCTGCAGAACCACTCCTTTATTGGGGATGTCTTGCTAACTGCCTATGCTTTCCACCGGTTGTCTATTCCATTTGCACAACAGCATGTGAAATTGATTGTCAATCAGTGTTGCTACCTAAGTAGACAGTTTGATTTCACAGAAGTGTGATTGACTTGGAGTTACATTGTGTTGTGTAAGTGTTCCCTTTATTTTTTTGAGCAGTGTAATTCCCAATGTCAAATTATTTACTAAGTCTGTAATACTATTCTTCTTCTCATCCTTCCTAGTACCTACCTCTTCCCACTTATGACTATAATCGTGTTGCTTGTATCTTTACAATTTATATTGTTTTGTTTCCTAGTATGATTCGATTGCTTATTAGTAACCTATAACTATCACTAAGTGTTGTATCTTCTTGATAAATGTATTTTATTTTTAATTTATGTACACTGACAGTATATGCACCAAAGACAAATTCCTTGTGTGTCTAATCACACTTGGCCAATAAAAATTCTATTCTATTCTATTCTATTCTATTCTATTCTATTCTATTCTATTCTATTCTATATTAAGATGGAATCTTTTGGCCATAGTCCAATTCTTACCATAGACTTTAAATAGAGATGTGACTTTGCAGGCACATCAAATTAGCAGTTAAGGGGCAAGAGCAAAAAAGATGAAGCTCAAGGTCAATCAACCATTTTTCTGCTTTGCACATGAAACCTCCAAGTTAGATTAGGTTAACAATCCGAATTGTTCTAATTTTAGACTAGTTCAGTTTTAGGTCCCTTTCAGACATTGCATTTGCATAGCACCAGACTGCTGAGAAGAGCTGCTCACTGTGAGTTCAGGGGCACTGAGGTGAAGTCCAGTGGACCAAGATCGGCACCTGGGAGCTGAGTCATTAGTTGCATATACATTGTATTTGCATACCACCAGAGACTGCTGGGAAGAGCTGTTCAATGTGAGTTCAGGAAGACTGGGAGGAAATCCAGTTGACCAAGGTAGCGGCCATCTTGATCAGTTTCCATCCATTGTTTCTTGTCCTGCCCTTTGGTGCTTTGGAAAATAAATTGAATACTTCCTCTTTGTGGCAGCCTCTCAAATACTGGAATACTGCTATCATGTCTCCCCTAGTCCTTCTTTTCTCTAGACTAGCCAAACCCAAATCCTTCAACTGTTCTTCATATGTTTTAGCCTCCAAGCTTTTAATCATCATAGTTGCTCTTCTTTGCACTTTTTCCAAAGTCTCAGCCAGGGGTGGGATTCAACTGGTGTTACTACTGGTTCAGTACTTACATTTTGCGTGTGTGTGTAATACAGCGAAAGCTGTGCCTCCTGGATAGCTGATAAGCTCTGTGCGATTATAAAGGGGGATCCTAAAGACCCTCCACTTGATGAGACGTTAGTTGTGGTGGCCAAAGATGAAAGTCAATGTAGAGAATTACGTGAAGAGCTGTTCTACATGTGCAGCAATGAAAATGCAGCCAGGAAAACTGCCTGGTCTACTCCAGCCCATAGTTAATCCCAGCCACCCCTGGGAAGAAATAGTGATGGACTTTATCATAGAACTTCCAGAAAGTGGCAGGAATACAGTCATTTGGACAGTGGTGGACCTATTTTTTAAGCAAGCACATTTTACGGCTTGTCCTGAATTATCGTCAGCCAAGAAGTTAGCAAAGATGTTCATCAAGCAGATTTATAGACTTCATGGAGTGCCACAGAGAATCATCTCAGATTGGGGAGTGCAGTTTACCACCAAATTCTGGAGAAAGTTCCTACGGTCCAGGGGCTGAGCTTGGGGTTCCATCCAAGTATGAACGGAGCCGCAGAACAGAAGAACCCAATGATGGGGCAGTACCTGAGGTGCTATGTACCAACAGGACAATTGGACCTATGTGCTGCCTTTTGTGGAAGTTGCCTACAATAACGCGGTCCATAGTAGCACTGGCTTAACCCCATTCTGGGTCATTAGTGGAATGGACTCCATGTCGATGCCTGAACTGCCTAGAGAACCTCCCATCTCGATGTCCTTGGCCAAGTGGATGGACTCACTTTGAAAGAGGCGGGAGAATACTAAGTGGGCACTCATTCAAGCCGCTGAAAAATACAAGTGTCAAGCAGATAAACACCTGTCACCACAAATCCATTTCAAAGTGGGTGACCAGATCTACCTGTCTACTAAATACCTTAGGCTGAAGCTGCCCACAAAAAAAAAAAAATCATAGGGCCATTCCCTATAGTGAAAGTAATAAATCCAGTTACTGTGCAGCTAAGTCTCCCTTGCTTACCGGGTAAAATGCATATGGTGTTTCATAGCAGCTTATTGAAACTGGCTGTGTTCTCCCAACTAGAGACCAACCAGCTCCCAAACCAATAGTGGTTGAGGGTGAGAAGCATTATGAAATTTTAAAAAATCCTAGAGTCTAAGTTAAATAGGGACCAACTATAATATCTTATTCATTGGAAGGGGTATCCTTTGTCTGAGGCCACTTGGGTAAAAAGTTGCGATGTAAAAACGAATAGATTAATAAGACAGTTTCTCGAAAAATTCCTTGATAAACCAAAAGGACCCCATGGGGGAGGAAGAGGTGGTTAGTTTGGGCAGATTCTAACCTGTCACTTGTTTCATTTCAGGATGTTTTCATCACTTGAGGAGAGGCAGCCTATCAGCCCCGGATTCATCTTGAATTAGTTTTAGGGCTGCCACTGGGGGGGGGGGGATTGGGCAGCTGTGGGAATGAGAGAGTAGTGACAAGGGAGGATAGCCACAGCAACATTATTTCATCAGAGCTCAAAGCCAAGTCACTGGAGTTTGGAGGGGATTGGAGAGCGTGGCTTGAGGATCATCAATAGGGGCTGGGTGTGTGTCATGCCCATCAGAATCTGATTCTGAGTGGGAGGCTGAGCTGCTGACAGGGAGTGGGAGTGTGGCTCTGTTGGCTGTGGAAGAAACTGGGGAAGGGCACAGTCTGGCTGGGCAGAGCAGGGGAGAGGTAGAGCAAGGGAGAGGGAATTTGGAGGAAGACCCAGGCCCACCCCCTCTTCATCCTAGGGCACGTAGAGAGGAATGGAGAATGGAGCAATGTGAGTTGCATGGCTTACAGGAGAGGAAAAGGCCCTGATTCCCTTCATTAGCTGCATCTGGGAACACAGCGTTTAAAAAGGAAAGCAACTAGTTGGAAGCAAATTGTAAGTTATCTGTTACTGTCGAGGCTTATCTGGGTTCCTGGTGTCTTGCCAACTGTGTGTATTTTGCTGGCCTTTCAAGTCTGGAATTCCTTCTCTTGGCCTGTCAAGTTAATTACTACAGCAGTGGTTTGTGTGGATTTTTATTTACAGTTTGTATGTACTTTGTTTTCGAACTGAATTTCCTCCACTTAAAGACTGTTCTTGGGAGAGTTTTTTCTCTAGCTGAGGGTAACCTGGACATTGGGAGAAAAGTTGGAGGTATTAAAGGGACTCTTCTTACTTATGTGACTGTGTTGCCTTTGTGCCACGTCCCGGGTCATCACAGTGTGAGTTTTAGTGTAGCAGGGGAAAAGGCAGGAATTCAGATTCGGGTTTTCCCCACATGTGACAATATGATTTCTCTAATAAATTCTTACTTGGATGGACTTTGTTTCTGTGTGCTGAATTTGGGATGGAGAGTTTGGTTGGAATGCTGACATACAGTTTGTCTATCAAACTCATCTTGTGATGATGCTGTCTGTTATACAGTATCAAGTTTGTGTGTGTGTGTGTGTGTGTGTATATATACTGTATATACTGTACATACTGTATGTATATGTATATATA
>NW_020769320.1:6302314-6314709 GCF_900518735.1 Pseudonaja textilis | reverse complement strand
TTCCGAGTATGGAGGCATGTGCTGTGTCTCCTTTGCAGAAGGGGGTAGGTGGGAAAGGCCTGTTTCAATCAGCACGTAGCAGTGTAGTGCAGGGGCTGGCAGAAGAGAGAGAGAGAGAGAGAGACAACCTCTTCATTCCTGTGCATGTCTTTTCACTTTTCATTAAGTGTAAACATGTGTGTGTGTGTGTGTGTGTGTGTGTGTGTGTGTGTGTTGTGTATGTGTAGCGGAGCTTTTCCCAAGTCTTCTCGCTGTCCTGAAAAGCATATATTTCACTGACAGCATGTATTTCACTGACTGGGTTGTGTGTGCAATCATTACAGGGAAGAAATTACATCAAAGAAAGTTCATTGGACCTTTCCCTATCATTAGGATCATCAATCCAGTGACAGTAGAACTACTTCTTCCAAAAACACTGAGGCAAATCCACCCAGTATTTCACATTAGTTTACTCAAACGAGATGTAATATCACCCCTCAGACCACCTCCATCCACACCACCTGTTTCTATCATGATGGAAGGTGAACAACACTTTGAAATCAAGGAAATCCTTGACTCTAGGATCCACAGAGGAAAAACCCAATACTTAGTTGCTTGGAAACATTTACCCTCATCCCAAAATGAATGGGTAGCTAAACACCATGTTAGGGCTCCTACATTATTGTAAAATTCCACTCCCAATAACCTAACAAGCCTTGTTAACATACTATAATAGTATTTTTTTCTATCTTTTCACAGGTGGATATTTCATTTTTCTAAGGTGGGCAGCATGTCAGATCTCTAAAAGTGATACTGCCATTCAAACGGGAGAAGAGGGTCTTGAATTCAATTCATTACTATTGCCTGTGACAACTGTTATTTTATAATTTGTATCCTGGCGCCGAAGCACCTTGAGATTTTCTCACCTCTTGGGGAATGTTTAGGGGGGAGGGCCATGTGAGTTGTTTCACTTTGAAAGCCAGCGGAAGATAAGTCATGGGAATGTATGTTTATCTGTTTCGCAGAGCGGCCAGTACAATAGCATCTTCACACCTGTGCATTGGCTGAATCTGCATCTGGCTAAAGGGAGGGGTCTCTACCACTTTAATTCTACTTGTCTTGCCTAAGGGTATTCAGACTTGCTTTCACTTCTGCTTAATAAAAGGTTCCTTTTGAAATACTTCGTTTCAAGAGTCTTCACTTTCTTAAGACAGAAGAGGCAATCCTTACATGCTGTCTTTTTTCCAGCAGATATTAATTTCAGTCAAGATCCATTCCTTACAAAGCAGAGTCAATTATTTAAATGAGCCAGTACCAGCATTTATTCCATATTCTAATAGTCTAAATTATTTTCCAAGTTCTTTAATTCAGCTCTGTGATTTTAGTCTTTTAGTCTGGTTCCCCAGAGTTTTTTTTTTAATAAAATGAGTTTCTTATTTCCACCTCTGATAAGTGTGTGACAATAGTTAAAAGTCACAGCCCTCCACGGGATATCAAATTCCTTTTCCTCCTCTGTAACACTCTAGGAGTCTAGGAATCACTTTTTCTTTCATCAGTAGATGGCGCTCTCAACTTGCTTTTCAACAAAAATCTCAGAAGTGCTTATTTTCGCGGCCTAAACAATTATGCTTTTAGAGTCTCTTATCACTGATTTTTTATTCCTTGGGGTTATTTTGTAAGTAAAAGAAGAATCATCTCACCCAGCAACAATTTCTATTCATCGCTCTCTTTGCTCCTGCACTTTCTTAGGTGTTCAGAACTGCCCCCCTCCCCCCCCCCCAGTTTGATGGCAGCCATGTTGACTGACTGCTGTTCCTCCTCATCTTTGGATGAAGGGGGTTTTCCAAGTCAGGGAGGAGAGATGAGGTTCTCCTTGACCTACAAGGCCCCTATTACTTCACCACCCCTACAGGCTGGCTACGGCTCCTTTCAGAGCCCTCCAATGGGGAGATCTTGGGGCAGGGCCGCAGTGCTCGTGGTCCTTGCCTCCAACACCACCGGAAGCAAGCCAGAAAAATGATCACAGCCTCCTTAAAGTGTTGGGGCACTACCCCCTCCTGTAGGGAACCATTAATCACCGCCTGAGACCACACACCTGTCACTTCCCGGGAAGCTTTCAGAAGCCAAGAAGAACATGGGTCTAAAATACAGGTGCTTGCATGCATACTCCCTAGGACCCTGTCCACATCCTCAGAAGTGACATGGTCAAACTGTTTCCAGATAACAGGGCAAGAACCTGCCTCAGGGGTTTCCACCAGCAATCACACCAGCATCTAACTGGGAATGAAGTCAAGTGATTTTTTTCTTCCAGAAAATCTGAAAATTCCTCAGTGTGCCCCTTCAGGTGGACCTCAACCTCAACAGTCAGCCACATGTTCAGACTGAGTTTGGCATTTTTGTCTACCTATCAAGTCCATGCCAAGGACCTGTGATTGGCAGATTTGGATGTTTGATTGTTTTTACAGATATTGCCGCAGAATGGAAGTTGTTCCAAGTAAAGCTGCCTTCTGAAATTGATGGTGAATTTGTCAATGCCAATGTTGTTTGTCAAGTGGTGTTTCAGTTGTTTTTGGATTGCACCCAAAGTACCTATTACTAATCGTACTATCCTTGCTTGCTTTTCCCACAGTCATTCTATTTCTATTTATAGGTCTTTGTATTTTGTTATCTTTTCCAGTTTTTTCTCTTCTAATCTGCTGTCTTCATGCACTGCCTCATCCACCATCCAGAGTTTTTTGTCTTTCTTATCAATAATTGTTTAGGCTGGACTGTTGTGTGACCGATTATTGTCATTGTTATTGGGGGTCTAAGGAGCAAAAGATGGGGTAGCAAAACTCTTGATTACTATTAGATGGCTGCAAAAAGTTTTAGTTTTCTAAATTTATTTTCTGTCATTTTTTGTTGTCCTATGGATAGGGCTAATTTTTTTAAAAAAATTAATTTTTGGGGGGATTGACAGAGGACAATTTAGCCCAGCATTATTTTTTTCCAAAAGATTTTAGTCTCTTGCTTTTGGAAATTCTGAAAACAGAACATAAGTCAAGAATGCATTGCATTTTTCCCTCTTATGTACTGATTCCAAACGTGGAAAATCCGTTTTGATTTTATGGTATAGTATTGTAAGTGGTCCCCAACTCCTGGGCTGCAAACCAGTACTGGGGTGCAGCCCGTTTGGAACCACACTGAGGAAGTGGCAAGTGAGCGAGTATATGCCTGCAGTTCCACTTGCATGAATGATGTGTGAGCATGCACCACAGCTTCACTTGCATGAGTGCCGAGTGTGCGTGCACAGTTCATTGAGGCAACTGGCAGACATGCTTGCCTGCCACTTGTGCAAATGAAAGTGCATGCACTCACCCACCACTTGCACAAACCATCCCGTCCCTCTGCCACAGGCCCACAAAACCCGAAACTTGAGCAACTCTGGTATTATATTGGATTATATCCTTTGGTTATAAATTGGGGTGGGGAGGCAACTCTTCTAATGCAAGCTCTGAAAACTGCTTCTACATCTGTTGCATCTTCTACAAATGAAAAAAATAGCTTAATTAAGCATTATGTAAATATGTTTATATAATAAATACTTTTTATTTTCTGTCCTGAATCCTCTGTTAGTAGACTTCAATTCCGGTTTGCTTATATGTGGAAATAGTGCCATTTCTAGCTCCCTCCTAGATAGCTCATTCATTGTTTTTTAATTGAATCATTTGTATTTTCTGAAGAAAGCACTGATGAGTTCCAAGTTGGGAGCTTCAACAAAAATGCAAGTTAATTGATAAATCAGTTGCAGATTGAATCCTGGGCTCTATAAAGTAGATTTCTTGGCAAGTCACAGAATGAGTATCATTAAATCAAAAACATGCCATTCCTCATGCGAAGCTGGTAATTTTTTCTGCTAGTTTAAACATACACTATTGCAGAGATGGTGGTGAGCCATCTTTGAGAATAAAAAAAGCTACTAAGGTTGTTAAGGTTAAACCAAAAGATAGGAAATTTAGAAATTGTAAATTACAATTCAGGCATTTCCAATTTTAATAAAGGATGAGCAAAGAGTGAGTGCAAGGAAGGAAGATTCGGTTTATTTATTAATATAGCATATACCTCATCCTTCTTCCTAAATGTCAGTCACTCTGTAGTTTTTAAAAGTAATTTTATTAAAAGTTGTAATTACAATAGTAAAAGAAAGAAAAAAGGAAAGAAAAAAATACAAGGGAAAGAGAAAAAAAATAGAAACAAAAGCTAAGAAAGAAATTTCCCATCTTCATCATGACAACTATGAACAATTTCACAATCTCTTTGTGTACTTTACAAGAATCAGGAAGAATGAATTTTGAAAACGACTGGCTCAGCTTATCCAAAAGGCTTTAAACTAAAACTGAGGGAAACCAACCAGTCTTCAGGATCTTTAGGACCTAATCCTAATCCCCAAGCATAAACCCCATGACAACAAGTAGATAGGGAGTGATGGGAAGGGAAAAAAAACTCAGATAGAAAGTTAGGAGATGTAGGAAGCATACTCAGAGTCAGCCATAAAAGACTCAGGTACCTATACACTAAAACTCAAAGTTTGAGGAACAAACAGGATGAACTTGAATTAGAGGTACACAAAAGCAATGATAATATAGTTGCCATTACTGAAACTAATGACTGGAATTTACAGATTAACAGAATAACAGAGCTGGAAGGAACCTTGTTTAGTCATCTAGACCAGCGGTTGCCAACCGGTGGTCCGCGGCCTACTGGTGGGCCATGAGAAAATTTGGGTGGGCCATAGAAAAATCTCGTCCCCAGAGCACACACCCCCCGCAAAGCAATGAAACACAAGGCTGCGCCGCCCACATGGCCTGCGGGAACCCTCCCCACCCACTCACTCCTTACCCGGCAAACTTGCCTGCTAAATTGCTATTTTTCCTTTTTCCGACCATCATCTGTTCTGCTGTGCCAGGAGATTTAGATTAGCTAGGAAGGAGGAAATTGTTGGATTTCTTGCTTTATAGCTAGTCTTTAGATCTTCGGCTCTGCTTTTAAGCACAGCCGAACCTCCCTTAGGACTGAAAGTTCTATTATTCAGTGCAGGCTCACAGCAAGCAAATTTGAGAGACTGAGCTAGCCAATAGCTGATAGATAGATCACTGAATGATTCTATGAGGCACTCAATCTGCCTGCCTGCTTTGCCTGATTTTGGGTAAAAGTTTGTTTTTTTATTTAAAAAAATGCAATATTTATATCAGCATTTATCATATTTACATACAAGCCATGACCAGCCAGTCACATGATCACCAAGCCACACCCACAAATTAGGCCATGCCCACAGAACCGGTTAGTGGTCCCTGGGATTTAAAATTATGAGTTTGGTGGTCCCTGAAGTCCAAAAAGTTGGCGACCCCTGATCTAGACCAATCCCCCCACCCAAGACGAGATGCTACACCATTTCTGACAAATGGCAGTCAAGTCTCTTCTTGAAAGCTTCCAGTGATGAAGCTCCCACAACTTCCAAAGGCAAGCAGGTGCAGACGGCAGAGGTCTCTAATAGCGAGGACTCAGATGAGGGGCCTGCGTGTGATGCAGGGATGGGGCCAGGACCATCAGAGAGTGGGGTGCTGCCTTCGGAGCTTGTGGAGTCTGGCAGCAATTACGCAGAGGAGCCCAGGGAGCCTGTGCCCAGTGTGCATGTGTGCAGGGGTGCTCAAAGGAAAGAGCAGCTGAAGCAGCAAGGGTGACTCGAGAATAAGGCTGGAAGGTGATGGTTTTAATGGATAAAAGCCAGCCCTCGCGGCTGTGTTCTTTGCAGGAAGCAAAGAAGTTCTTTAGACTCATAGTCCTCGTTGAAGTCCTGCTTACTCCAGTTTGTTTTTGAAACTTCTGTCAATGGGTATTTAATCAGTAATTAGTTTTCTGTTCTTGGCAGCCTTTTGCAGCCTTGAAAGGGCTTGCTTTTGGTATCAGACAATTAGGTTTACGTGTCTCTTGGCTGGGAATGCACTGAATTCCCAGCACTGCATTTAAAAAGATTTGCTTTTATATAGAGTTTGTGTTTGTTTAATTTGAACAAGGCTTGGGTCAGAACACATCAGCACTTTTCCAGTCCTCTGGTAGTTCCCAGCGCTCCAAGATTTTTGAAAGATGTGGTACAGTGGTTCTGAGATGACATCTGACAGCTCCTTTAGAACTCTGGGATGTAATTTGTTAGTCCTGGTGATTTGTATTCATCAAGATCAGACAAGTGTTCTCTTACCATTTTTTTGTTTATTTTAACAGCAAGGATATAAACTGTTCAAAAGAAACAGACTGAACAAAAGAAGATGTAAAGTTCCATTACATGTAAGAGATCACTTAATATCTATAGAAATGAATAAAACTAAGGATGAAAGCCTCCTAAAAATCATATCAATTAATATAAAAGGGAAAAATTACAGTGCCATAGGTATATATTACAAGCCATCCAACCAAGCAGAAGAAAGCAGTCACCATGGGTGAATAGGAGCTATATAAATTCAGTAAAGAAAGAAAGAAAGAAAGAAAGAAAGAAAGAAAGAAAGAAAGAAAGAAAGAAAGAAAGAAAGAAAGAAAAATAGATGAGTTTTTTGCTAAACAGTTTACAAATATATGTAGGAAATACACCACAGTAGTAATGGGGGATTTTAACTACCCTGACATCAACTGGAAGAAAAACTCTGAATCAAGTGGGAGATCGGACATGTTTCTGACAATTTTGTCACCCAAAAAGTAGAGGAGGGAACAAGAGGGACAGCTACACTGGATCTAATTCCTTTTTTTAAATACATTTTTTATTTTTTCGTTTCTATAAACATATCATTGTGTGAACAGTTTGGTACCAGGGTGTTTTACATTTTAAAACAAACATGACAAGAGTTTCATATTGATATTGTTAACTTTCTTACATAATTTGACATTAATGCATATTATCCGTCTTAATTATTCAATATTCTCATGTACTTTATATCAATCTCTACATTCTTCACATCACTTCTTTTATCATGAATTCGATATTAATAGTCATATTTGCAATGTTCAATAAATTATATATACACATCATTTCAGTACGGTTCCAGGTTATTTTACATTTTAGAGCAAACATGACAATAGTTTCACATTGATATTATTAGCTTTCTTACATGATTTGATATTAATACATATTGTCAATCGTAATTATTCTCATGTACTGTTTTGTATCGGTATCTATATTCTTAACATTTCTTCTTTTGTTATAAATTCTATATTAATAATAGTCATATTTGCAACATTTAACTAATTGTATATTTCAAACTTTCTGAGCCTCTTGCAACAAAATGGAGATGTCTGACTCCACTCATCTCTCTAGCTTCTGCAGTTTATGTTGAACATCCAGCCACGCCTGCAATAAAAAACTGTGGTCATCTAGAAACTATCTTTGAAAACATTTATGGAATGCAAGCTGCCTCACTGCTCCCCCCTCCCTTTCTGTTGGCAACTCTAAAAAGACCATAGAAATATTTTATGAGTTGACATATACACCTTGTGTGACTCAGTAAATGTCATTCCTCTTTCTTCCAACTCATTCAGCCGAGACACCAGGAAACCTCCTCCCATTACGTTGACGGAGGCCATGATGCCTGCTTTCCTTCACAAGCCACTAACGATGATTTAAACCACTTCCTCACTCTGATGCAGGCTCAGACTGGGTTTCTCTTCTCTCTAGGCTTACTACTCTGGCCTTCTCTATACTGGCCCCATAACCTGTCAGAACATTTGGCAGCGTGACTACCTTTATGAGATAACCCAGGAGCAACACACAGCACACAGAGACTTAGATGTTAACAATGGTTTAATATACAAGTATACACAGACAATATACACATGGTAGCAAAATACTGTACTTTTACAAGCAAGCTTTTCTTCTTCCTAACACATGGAGAACTTCTGCACCGAATACTGGTGACAAGGAAAGAGAACCACGCCCTCTAATGGCTGCCTTTTATATACACACCTCTTAAGGGGATCTTTACTCTCCAGTCTCTAGTCATACTCTACTGAATCACTCTTGTTACATTAGCCTATATTACATTAGATTCACCGCATCTAGCAGCTATTCACTCTGGTCAGTTCTTAAATCTTAATACCTTAACATTGTTTGTCATTGCCTCTTTCGTGGAACTGGTCCAAAGTTAAACCTGTCCACTTTTTTCTCTGATGCATGGTTCTCTTGGGTTGAAAAAGCCTGGCCTGTAACCAAGTCATCCAATGGTTAGAGATATCTAGGTATCCCTGTGGAATAATGAAGAGTGATGTAAATGTCTCGCCAAAGCAGGATTATAAAGGAGGGAAGGAGCAGCTAATTTAAGATTTGTCTGAGAAATTATTAGGTACATCAGTTAGTAAGTAAATAGTATCTCTTTTGGTTAAGCTTGATTCCTTTGGATTCAGCTTGATTCCATGGCTGTCAAATTGGAGCTCGAAGATGAAACAATGAAATCCAGTCAAAGACAATTCTTTATTTGCTGATGTCTATTAAACAGAATTCTGCCAGGCTAAAGCTATAACCTTCTAACATACCAGGGGTATCCTGAGAGATTCTACATTGTAGCTATCCTGAATCTCTTCCTCCCTCTCCCATCAGTCCAGGATTGCATAGTCTCTTAATCTCTCTGGGAAACTTCTGGTGCTCCTGCTGCTGTTTCCCCCACTCCTTCTCTAAGTATATCATACTCCATAACATCTGCATGTGTACACAGGGCACCACCTGTATGCATCACACATCTGCTGGGATGGCATGGGCTGGGCATGTGCGCACATGCTCCCACCTCCTGTGCTCATGCATGCCCACTAGGATGGGATGGAGCAGGCCAAAGTGATGTGAGCCAGCCCCTTACTGTTTCCAGGAGGGCCACACGGGCCAAACCCGACCACATCGCAGGCCAGATCTGGCCTGCAGGCCTTGAGTTTGACACCCCTGATCAAGATTGATCTCTGGAAAGTCTATCAACTGTTATTTGGCAACGTTCAGGCTTGCTTATGTTGTTGACAAATCCATCTGTATTACTACTGTACATTATATTACAAGGTGCTTTCTATTTAGCAAGAAAACTACATGTCCAAATTCTTCAAAGTTAACAATAGACAAGACACATTTATATTTAAAGGAATGAGTAAAAAAACAGTTCACAAACCTGTCCACTTATTCATATGTACATACTTTTTGGGAGAATCAAGAAAACCCTCATTTCATAAGGACAGGGCTGTCAAACTGGCAGCCTGTGGGCCAGATGTATCTCATGCACGCCACGCCCACTCCAAGTCCACAAAGGGAAAAAACATCGCGGTATATATATTGACGGCAACATGAGGCAAGTTTCACACCGATGTATTAGGAACACTGATAGTATGGAGTCAAAATCCACCTAATATTTTCAGTCATTATTTTTATTCATAGTTCTTCACAGTGTAGAGTTTCTCCTATTAGTACCAATGTTAAAAATATTAATTAACCCATGCATATAATAAAATAATGTATTTGTCAGCATTACATTTGAAAATCCAAATTTGGAGTTCCTAAAAAAATTATCTGTATAATGCTGGTGTTTATTGCAAACAGAATATAATGTCATGTTCAATGTAATTAGATTTCATTTCAAATGAATTACTCTCCCTACTGTTTTAATTTAAACTAAGAAAGCTGCCGATATATCAAAATAATGTTTTTTAAAATATATTTTAGTAAATTACATCAACTTAGTTATTTCATTCAGTGATGTAGATACCATGTCTGAATTATTTTGGTTATCCAGCAAAACTGATGTTAACTGATTTTCATAAACATGACAGTTGAATTTCAGAGATTCAGTACTGCATATGTTATTCTTTTAAAGTATAAGATTCCAATATTTCATTTTAAGTAGATTTTCTACCATTGTATTCTCTATAGGTCCTTGGGATACTTTTGGAACGTGAACTATGAATTCCAGAGTTATCCTGTCCTTTCTCTTCCTTTTGTGATCAATGTTAAATCACAAAAATAAAAAGGGTAAGGGATTTAAAAGAGTGTTATTGTACAAGTACAATGATAGTGCTCTTTAAATAATAGCACATTCCTAAATGGTTGGAAACTACCAGCTTGACTTAGTTGAGATTTGTTATTTTACTATAAAATAGTATGTATTTTGCTTCCTCCTCGTTTTCTAAAGATTTATCTTTGTAACAGTATATTCTGTCTGACATATAATGGGGATGGTTGGTTTGTAACCTAACCACAAGCTATAGATAACTTGAGATGAACCCTTCAGTTTTAACTCTTAAATTTCATTGAATTTATTCTTTTTTCTTACAGTTAACTATCAACTTACTTTGGAGTGATGCTTCAGAAATAGGCTCAAAAATATTGCAGGCTTGTTGGCTTCCACCCAAGGCAGTTACAGAGTAGTGCAAAGAACAACACATATAAAAATTACAATTCCCAAAGCTGGCTAATTTTTTCAAAATGCCTTTTGAATAAAGGACAAAAGTGAATAGTGAAGGATTTTTTTAAAAACCGCTTTGCTAATTGATTAAAAACATTGTTTTTTATTTTGAGCAGAATTTCTTTAATCCATTACAGAGTTTGCAAAAATCTTTTTGTATCCTTAATCTGGAGTGGTACATGTCCTGGAACAATGAACTGTAAACCTTAACACGGATTATTCTTTTGCTTCTGTCACCGGTTACCAGAACTTTTCAGCAATTTGCAGAGAAGGCTTGAACAATTTACATGTGGTACTTGATCTACGACTGGTCGCTTAGTGACCATGTGAAGTTACAACAGATTTCTCCAGGGTACTTACGACCCCCCCCCACTTTAATCACCTAATCACATTTTGAGCATTTGGCAATCACCCCAAATGTCGATCATCTGAATACATTTCATGATGCTTTGGCAACGATCAGCATTTATTTTGAGCTAATTGGTTCACTTAATGACTGCTGCGTTCAATTAATAACAGCCACACAGAAAATTGTAAAATTGGGTTGGTTGTGTGGGTAACCTGCTTTATGACTGTCACAACTAAGACCATGTTGGGCAGGCTCCATTACGGTTGTAATTGGAGAACTATATATGTAACAATATACCATAAAAATGTTAAAATAAGCCTACAATAAAAGCCAAGGGAAAACATTATTAGTGAAAAGGCTTAAAAATCATGGATATTATTCTATTACGTAGAACATCAAAAGTTCAATCTTTGGGCACATCTTCTATAATCATCAGGCACCTGAACAATAGTCAGAGCCAAGCTGGTGCGGAAATGAAGATGTTGGGCTGGGATTAAAAAGATCCAGGGTTAGATCCACCCTCAGCCACAAAAACCCACTTAGGAACAAAATTAAAATGTCTGAAGTTCAAAAGCAGTTAGGGCTCCTCTGCACTGATCTGATTGTGCTAAGTTGAAAACTGATCTTGGAGTAGGAATGAGCCATTAAGAAGGGATTTGCAAGAACAAACTAGAAAGACATGAGTCAAGACACATGTCAAGGATGGTTATGGAGAAAATAGGCCAAAATTGTTCACGTTCCAGAAGACAAGACTAGAAGTAATGAGCTTAAGCTAGAAGGAATCAAATTTCAATTGGGTATCAAGAAATTATTTATAATAGTACATACAGTACAGTATCTAAAAGCCAAGAAAGATACATAATGTTTTTTTCAAGCAGGTTTCTTTGTTTCACAAATGTAGACAGAATCTTGCCAAACTGAAGCAGCCTATTGCCTACATTATGTGTGTCAAACTCACCACGTTACATTGCTGTCATGTGACCTATTTGTTTTTGCCTTTGTAGAGCAGGGATGGGTGTGGCCTGCGCATGACACATCTGGCCCATGGGCCACCAGTTTGACATCTCTGGCCTACATTAAGGATATACTCTGGGAACCATTATGAAGGGATTGTTTTTACTCTTTTTCTCTCAACCAAATTATCTGAACTGAGTTATCACTCTTTTGGAATCCAGATTACATTCATCACAATAAAGAACATTCAATAATAAAAAAGCTGCCTTGGAAGGCGATAGATTCGTCTTCATTGGAGATGCTTGATGTGATCTCTTGAGGGTATAGCAGAGATAGATTTCTTCATTAAAACATTAAGTCTGAATAATTTCCAAAGCATGATCCGTTTTCTATATTATGTATCTCCATGAAACAGACCTCCAGATAGGTCTTCTAGCAAGACTTAATTCTGCAAACTGATAGAAATGGCAGAGTTAGAGGGAGATCTACAGTGGTGGACATCAATAGAATCTTTCAGGAAAGTCAACCAGACATCACACCACAGGGTTGCGTGTTGAGTCATTGAGTCCCTTACTCTATACTCTTTATGTGCATGACTGCATTCCCACTCACGCTAGTAATACTATTGCTAAATTTGCAGATGATACAACAGTGGTGGG
>NW_020769320.1:6058091-6299947 GCF_900518735.1 Pseudonaja textilis | reverse complement strand
TAAATTCATAGACTCCTGGGGTTGGAAGGGATCTTGGAGGTCTTAAAGTCCAACCTCCTGACCAAATCAGGAATCCTTATTATTAACGTTGCTAGAAGTTGAAGTTGTTAAGGCAAGAAAGAACGACCACAGACAAGAATGGGAACCAAAAGCAAGAAGGAATTCTAAGCAATTTTTTAAAATGCCATTCCTTAAATACAGACTCTGTGAATACCAGGTGTCTTTTGGCACCTCCCACACTCGGGTCAAAAGCCTCATGCAAAATAAAGCCCAAGATTCATGCTCACAACACAGAAACATTAGGTCCAGTCCTCTACAACCTGAACTTTTATCACTATTTGTTGTTATGAAGTTAATTAAGAGCTGTAGCCAGAGGTGGTATTAAGCTGGTTCTGATCCGTTCTCGCGAACTGATAGTGAAAATTTTGACCAGTTCGGAGAACCGGCAAATACCACCTCTGACTGACCCTGCCCACCCACTCCTGCCCCTTCCTGGAATGCCATGTGCACTGTTTTGGCTCCCAGGAGGCTGCAGGGAGCTCTACCTGTAAGGCTGGGTCACCCAATCAATCTATTTGCTGCCTCCCAGCCTCTGAGTGCCAGCTGATGGTCAGTCTATTGCTGCCTCCCAGCCAATTGGCTGGGTCTTCTTTTGTTGCCCTGCACAGGAGAATGGAGCTGGAAAGCAGATTAGTTGGGGGGTGGGGGGATTTTGCAGTATCCTTTCCCCTGGAGCGGGGAGGGAATTCGGGTTTTGCGGTATCCTTCCCCTGCCACATCCACCAAGCCACGCCCACCAAGCCAGGTCCAGAGAACCAATAGTAAAACAATTTGAATCCCACCACTGGTACCAGTATATTTATCCTGTTCTCATTATTTAAGTCAGGACTCTGGCTGGGCCACTCTAGGACATTCGGAGTTGCCTTGGCTATGTGCTTAGGATCATCATGTTGGAAATTTGGCTCAGTCTGAGGTCCTGACGCTGTGGAACAGGTTTTTATTGAGGATATCCCTTTACTTTGCTCCATCCAGCTTTTTCTCAACCCTGACCAGTCTTCCAGTCCCTGCTGCTAAAAAATTCCCCCACAGCACAAGGCTGCCACCACAATGGTTCATTGTTGGGATGGTATTGGGCAAGTGACGAGCGATGTCTGGTTTCCTCCAGACGTAACTTTTTAAATGGAGGCCAAACAGTTCAAACTTGGATTCATGAGACCAGAGAATCTTGTTCCTCATAGTCTGAGAGTCCTTCACATCCTTTTTTTTTTCCAAATTCCAAGTGGGCTTTCGTGTGTTTTGCACTAAGGAGAGGCTTCCATCTAGCCACTCTGTCATAAAGACCAAATCAGTAGAGGGATGGTTGTCCTTCTGGAACTCTGTCCCATCTCCACACAGGATCTATGCCAGTTGTCAAATACCCAAAATCTGATCGTGTGATCATAGGTAAGGCAGGGGTGGGATTCAATTTTTTAAACAACCGGTTCTATGAGCGTGGCTTAGGTGGCTTGGTGGTCATGTGACTGGGTGGACATGGCTTGGTGGTCATGTTATTGGCTGGGTGTGGCCAATTCAATATCACTCACATCGAGTCATGCATCTCCTCACCTGGCCTCATGACTGTGGGGATGCTGCAACAATCGTAAGTGTGAAAAATGTCACTTTTTTCAGTGCCATTGTAACTTTGAATGGTCACTCCACACAAGCAAAGTACCAGCAAAGGAGGGGGAAAAAACTCCAGACGTTCCTGAGACAGGAAGTCTAGTCCTGCCAAGAACGTAATAAGGGTTAACGGAGAGGCAGTTTCTGTAAGCAACACCAGAATGTTTCCTTCCTGCCTTCCTTACAGGATTAGGCCAGTAATTTCTTCTAACAACCAGTTCTCCGAACTGCTTAGAATGTTATCAATCGGTTCTAGCGAATAGGTGCGAACTGGTAGAATCCCACCCCTGAGGTAAGGGTGTCAGCGACTGTAACTTCAAAATCAAGTCATAAGTAGTTTTTGGCATCTGTAATAACTGTAACCAGTCGCTAAGTGACCAGTTGTAAATTGAGGACTACCTGTACAAATTGCCTTGTAATTTCTTTCTAATTATTTTAATAAGCCAAAAGGCAAGTCTGCCAAGCAAAATAATTATGCTTTGGACTCAGTGGTGGTATGCTACCGGTTCAGACCAGTTCGGCCGAACTGGTAATAATAAAAGCCTCCCACTATCAGCTGAGAGGAGGAAAAAAATCCTAGGACAATCATCTGAGGGGAGAAAGAGAAAAGCGCAGGATTGGCCCTCCCACCTATCCCTGCGCTTTTCTCTTCTTTATCCTCTCAGCTGATTGGCGCTACAGGCCTCAGCTGATGTGGGGAAAGCTGTGTGCGTGCGTTAGGTGCACATGCATTAGGTGCACATGCATGCATGTGCAATCACCAAACCCGTAGTGGAACAGGTAGGATCCCACTGCTGTTTGGACTTCAGAAAGAGCCCATTTCCACCAGGAGTGATAATGTCCTTGCAGTCCTTCAGGTAAACAAACACCGGGAACACTTCCAATCCCTGCTTACTAAGTCCAGCACATGGTAATGCAATGTTTATATTGCACAGGAGCTGCATATACCTGAAGCCCACACAAGACCAGATTTAGTCAGGATAACTCAATGAAAACCTGGAGACTAGCAAGAATGCAGGGAAGCAGATGTGCAAGACCTCTCTAGCGGCATTTCCTCCGTCACACATTGGGAAGATTCTCCCCCCAACCCCGCCATTTTTAGTCTGCCAAGTGTCCTGTTCAAGATGCGGATGTACTGAAACACCCATAGGAATAGATTGCAAAGATGTCAGAACTTGATGAAGAAGCAGAACTGACCTGGTTCTTCAGAGAAAAAACAATAAGAACATTTAATAGAAGTCTGAAAAACTTGTATAGACATTTTGCTGAAAATGGAAAAGAATGAAACAACTTGTTGATTTGATGACTAAAAAAGGATTAAATAAGGGGGCTGAAGGGATATTTGTGACATTGATAGGGGAGGGATGAGTTTGTAACTGCTGAGGTCAGACATCCAACTCTGAAAGTTATCCTTAGAAAAGAAACGATAGCCAGGTAGTTCAGAAGCTAAGAGGTAGACAGGTGACAGAGGATGCTCACTGTTGGGAAAACACCCCATCCCAGATCACTAGGAATTTAACAACTCCATCTCAGTGGTGTTTAATACACAAGTTCTGTATCGTGTTTCCCCAAAAAATAAGACCTAGCTTGATTTTTACATTTGTGGCCAATATAAACTCTCAAAATAAGCCTTAGTTAAGCCCCGCCCACATCTTGTTGAATGAGGTGGGGTGAGGTGCAGATGTAAAAATTAAGCTATGATGGAGGGGTGGAGGTACCCCATGCACCCCTCCCCTCCAGCCCTCCTCCTTATGCCGGTGGAGCCGCTTGCAGAACGCCATGAGGCTCATCTTACTGCTGGAGCCAGCAATGGTGCAACACCATGAGGCTGGACGCCGTGTGGTGCATTGTGATGTCACATGTGAGAGCAGCGGCAGCTGCAAGACAAGACTCGCAGCACGGCTCCACCGGTGCAACAATCCTCGCGGCATTCTGCCACAAGCAGCTCCACCAGCAAGACAAGGCTCGTTGGGCTGGTGGAGCCGTTCACGACACAATGCCATGAGGCTTGTTGCACCGGTGCAGCTGCTTGTGGCAGAACACCAAGAGGCTCATCTTGCTAGTGGAGCCAACTCATGATACACCACGTGGCTAGATGCAGCGTGGTGCACTGTGCCATCATGTGCGTGAGCAGCAGCACCAGCGAGACAAGACTCATGGTGTTGTGCCAAGAGTGACTCCACCAGCGAGACGAAGCTCATAGAACCGGCGCAGTGGCTCGCAAAATGCCACGAAGCTCCTACCACAGGCGCAGCTGCTCTCAGCAGAACTTTTCATCCAGACGGAAAAATGACACAGACTCAAAGCTTCATGTGCTAGCAAAGGGGATGGTTTGAAAGACGGAGCTCCATTTCAAACCGTCTCCTTTGCAAGCAGACAAATGTTTCATCTCCCTCTGGGCAAAAAGTTTTTGGATAGCTACCACTAGCCCTGCCATCTCCGTCCTGATGGCTGCTTGCCTGTGGCCTCAATTGGGCCAATTGCAATTGGATGGTGAAGAGCCCCCGCAAGACACCATGGCCAAGAAATGTCCCAGCGGAAGCTGGGCCAGCAGGCAAGGTGGGTGGACGCTGGGGCATGCCAAGAGCTTGGCCCATTGCAGCCGTGGGCAAGTAGAAAGTGGGGTGGAGAAGGTGGGGCCAATGGTAAGTGTGCTCCCCCTCCCATTGGCCCTTGCACTCAGCACCTCCTGCACTTAAAAAATAAAACCTCCCCAGAAATAAGACCCAATGCTTATTGTCAAGCCCAAAAGAAAATAAGACTGGGTCTTATTTTGGGGGAAACACAGGTAGATGTTATGGAAAGAAAAAAATAAAGCTAGTTGTTATGATTCTGTTCTAAAACAATATTATATCCCATATGTTCTGGCATAAATGATCTTCCAGGACCGAAATCAATTCTTCACAACTTCAAGCAATTGCTGAAATGATAGTACTCAAGATCATTGACAAGTTCACAAAAGTTAAGCTGTTGCATTAAAACATTTATAATAAAGCACACACATATTTATGTTTCATACAAGTATCTCACTTTGTCATCCAAAATTGCCAAATTGTCTGAGATGGCAAGTGATACGTCAACGGACTTTTGTGTAGGTAGTTCTCAAAAATTAAGAGGGTGATCGCTTTTCAGACTAACAAATGTCAATTATGGTGCAATGGATGTTAAAGGCTTTCTTGTGCCTGTTAATCACATTTGTTAATCAGAAAATATGTGATCCATAGAACCATAGCTGCTATATGTAAATTATGAAGACTCACTACCCAATGTAGAATGTTAATGACAAACAGTTCAATTCTATTCACTCCTTTAACATCTGATTATAATAATAGATCCTGTGACAGACTGTAAGTAAATCCATTTATAGATAATGGGGCAGTGAACCAGAGTTCCCACATTTGATTATTTTTTGTGGTGAAGATCCATTCTTTATGGAGATGACATGCTGATGGAACTTTATTTTCCCTCTCTAATGGAATGTGTACAAGAGCAGAACTAGTGGTGGACCTAAAATTCAGAAATAGATAGTTTTGGAGCCATCTAAGTTTTTAAAAAGTCTGCAAAACTCAGAAAAACAGGGAAAATATCTTAGCATTGTCCTTCCTAAGAAACAGGCACACCAGGTGAGGCAACAGAGTAACCAGGGAACAAATTCAACTGACTACAGTCTTATCAATTCAAGCTAATAAGCTTCAATCTTTGTAAATATATTTTCAAAACTTTCTTTAGTGTGAAAAGAAAGCGATTTCCAAAAGGAAACATCTTGTAATCATGGAAAATATCAGTTGCCTAATTCAAGATGGATTGCTGTAAAAATCACAAAATCTAATTTGTAAGCTTAAGCAAGGAGAAGGAACTAACTAACCTAGGAACTGCTAGTAAAAATCTGCAGAAAAGTATCAGCAGGTATGCCAGCAGGCTTCAGTGCCTTCCCTTATTATCAAATATTTCAGGAAAGCAGAATTCTCCAAAATGATGCTGAAATGTAATGGCTGTCAGAGCACACTGTAGGTTTGGGAGCTGTAGAAATCTGAGAAACCTCAAAATCAACATTTCCCAGGAGCATTTGGAACTACAAGCCATGGGGACCTCAACTTCCTTCCAACTTCAATGGAAGTGGACACCAGCCCCCCCAATTCTACAGCCCCCCAATTATAAACAGAAAGCACAATGCTGGTTGGAAAGGAAACAAACCCACACACCCAGTTTAGTGTCTGGAAATCTAAGCCATTCTCCTTACACACCAGCCAGAAAGCAAGTTACACCTTGATCCCCCATATCCCGCAAGGCAGCCTCTGCCTGGTTCGACAACTCGGAGCCCCTTGCACGCTTTCGCCAACCTAACCAAACCCCATTCCCCAACCCCCCCAAAATTTAAGTTCAACCCCAAGAGAAAAACTACAGAAAAGAAAACTACAGAATTACACAAAAGTAATTGTGCTATTGAAAAAGGACTAGTCCGGCCCTGGGAGGAACTGCTTCCTTGCCCCGCGCGCAAAAGCAACTAAAGACAAGAATCATCCCAGGACAAGCATTTCTGCTCTGGGACCAGCAGGGAGAATCGTGTTGGGCGAGCCTCCCGGGAAAGATACCCCGGCCCATCAGATCCTCCAAACCACAACGGGGGGAGGGGGATGCGGGGAGGGGGGCAAATGTGGCCATTGCTTTAAGGGGGCATTGCTCCTCTCGGCAGCAAGTTGGGCCAAGTCGCCTCTTCCTTTCTCCCTCTTCCAATTCACGCAACCGGCCAGTTGTATTCACAACGGAATACCCCACCAACCCGCCGCTTAAATCTTGCTTCGATGCACGAATGCCCAAGAAAGAGAGCGAAGCTGGCCGAGAGGTGCGCCTCCGCCCCCACCCACCCCCCCCCCCCCCCCTTTGGGGGCGGGGCGGAGGAGGGGGGAAAGATGAGCCAGTCCGAGGCGCAGTGGCTGGCCTGGCTGCGCGCACTCACCTCGGAGCGAGCCTGCAGCCGCTTGTTCATCTCGTAGATTCGGTACTCAGGCTGCACCATGTAGGGCGTGTGGCGCCGGTAGAAGGGGCCGAAGGGCGAGGAGTAGAAGGGGTCGTGCGACGCGCTGGACATCGCGCCTGCTGGCTGGGGCTGGAGGCAAGGCGCGCAAGCAGGGGAGCGCCGGCCAAGCACATGGGCTGGCGGGGGGGGCTCTGCGCCCTGCAAAGTAAGGCGGGGGCAGGCAGGCAGGGAGGGGGGGAGGGAGGGGGGGAAAAGAGAGGCGGAGTACGCGAGCGGCTGAGAAGCGCTACCGCAGCCGCTGGAGAGGAAGAGGCAGGCAGGGGGGGGCTGGCCGCTGGGATGCAAGCTCGCCACCTGGGTTGGAAAGCGGCAGCACGGGGGGGGGAGGGGGGGTCACTTCCCAGCCATACGGGAGCCCCTGCGAGGACCGAGCCTAAAGATGCAGGGAGATGGAGAAATGGAGAGAGCGCGCAGGCGGGCGCGCGCGCGCGCACGGGGCCGGGGGAGAGCCGACCCCCCCCCTCCCAGTGCCAAAGCGAGGACTCCACTCGGCGTCACCCGGTCTCCTCGGAAGAGGGTCGTGCAGACCTGGGTTTGGGGGTGGGGGAGGACGCTGTTCTGGCGCTGCCCGAAAATGCCTTGCTTCCCCGCCCCCCCCCCCTTCAGGTTGGTCCGGGCTTCAGGTTGGGGAAAGGATGGCCGAGCTTTCTCTGCGCTCCGCTGTCCGGCTTTGATTCCCACACCCGAAGCAGCAGCTTTCATAGAAAGAGACCGGGAAATAGGAGAGCGGGAGGCATGTGCGTGGAAAAAAAAGAACCTCCGCCGAAAGTTTGGCATTAAAGACTCTCCCTTCGAGATATCGGTAGGGTGGGATGTGCCAGGTATCCCAAAGAGGGCTTCGCGCAGCCTCTGCGGTTCATCTCTTGCAGTCTGGAGCATTCGGAAATGCAAATGTCCCTGGACACAAATACTGAAAAGGGCTTTGAGAGCTAAATGTGCTCAAGCCACACAACAGCTCTGTGAGGTGTACTGGACCATGGATTGCCAACCTTTTTGGATCTAGGGGACCACCAAATTCATAATTTTAAATCCCGCGGACCAGAGACCCTGAGAAAATCCCAAAAACCTCACCCTGTTTTCCTACAGATGGATCATTCTTTATTTGGGATCACAGGATGCTGTCTCCAGCTGCATTCTGGGGGCGGGAGAGAGAGACTTTGGGCTTCATGCAAGGAAAGCAGCAGAGGCAGCAGAAGTCTCTCTTTCTCTCCCCCAAACTCCACCAGAAATGAGTCTTTGTGAGACTCCTCGCACAGCCTCTTGGAGCAGGATGCCCTGCAGGGTCCCAAAGACTCATTTCTGGTGGAGTTTGGGGGAGAAAAAGAAAGACTTTTGCTGCTTTCCTTGTATGCAGCCAAAAGCAGAAGAAGAAAGAAGTGGAAAGAAGCAACCCGGTGGCCAGGCAAGGTGCAGGGGGCAAGTGGAGCAAGTTCCCCCCCTTTGCCGTTTCCCCCCCTCCCCTCACTACCTTGTGTTATTCGCAATGCAAGCGACCCAAGCCTTGTGTTCCCACAGGCCATGTGGGCGGTGCAGCGTTGTGTTCCCGCACAGACTGGATTAATTGCTATGGGGGGGTGGTGCTCTGGGGGGTGACATTTCTCTGCGGACCACCAGTGGTCCCTGTCCTGCTGGTTGGCGACCGCTGTACTGGACAATGACCGAGCCTCAAAGTGCTGTGCTTAAATGCCTCGGGCATTCTTTCTCCGTTTTTTAACACTAAGCAAAACTGCCCGCCTGCAGTGTCATTTCTAACCCTTTGAAATCTATTCGGACTTGACCATTCTTCCTAGAGTGTTTCAGGATCTCTATGGCGTGCATATGCACATCTATGCCCACATTCCCAAGTTCTCGGAACCAGCAGAGTTGTTTTCGGAAGCAATAAATACACTTCCAGCTGTAGAAAGTTAGCACCCACCTCTCTCCTAGAAGAATAAAATATTTTGAGAAATATTTAAAAGGCAGGATATTATATTTTCCTGGATGAGAAATGGAGAAATATGCTCCTGGGAAGCAGTCCCTACCTTCCTTAATAGCCCACAGTAAATGTCAGCACTTAAGAGATAAAGAGATAGCTAGCTCTATTCATAAGCAAAAACCCTTACCCAAGATCCAACAAAGGTAGTATTAGCCCTCAGCCACAATAGGAATTGCCTAAGGTCCCTTCATAGCATCATTTCAGTTGCACCATCCACAGCAGTTCAAACTTCAACCAAATTTAGCTCAGACAAACTCCTAGGTTTTGTACCTGGCCCCACGGATGTCTGACAACAGCCGATAGAATATATATTCTTGAACAGGAAGTTCAAGTGCAAAGCCCAAGAGAAGGTATAAATACCCCACACACACACACTCGACCATGTGATCAGCTGCACCAGAACTACAAACATTATTTACTACTACTGAACATCCAAAATACACTATTTAATCCTATGTATATATGCCATATATATATATATATATATGTTATTCAGCTTTGTTCGGGTATTTTCCCACGTCATTGTAGTTGTGCTTTTAAAGTTGTAGCAACGTTTCGGCAGAATCTCATCTGCCATCATCAGGCTTCTGTATTGTGTTCGTCTGTATACATACATATTACATAATATACTGTGTGTATAGGCACACAAAAATATACATTATCTACATTATCTACTATATACTCTATTTGTACGTACACACACACACAACACACACACACACACACACAGGTCTTCTAAAACTATACACATTCAACCTCATTGCGTTTGGAAAAACACACCCACAGTCCACTTTCTGCCACGCATTTAACTGTACATTAGAACATTGCACATGCCTTCAGATTTACTTCCCTAGCCTGCACATTACCATTAGACCAGGAGATGTCATTGATTGAGTAAAATGTGGTGAAACTCACTTAACGCTCTTGTTTAGCAATCAAAATTTTGGGCTCAATTGTGGTCCTAAGTGAAGGACTATCTCTGCCTTCCTCTGCATGGCAGCCTTGTCCTAGTAAACTCCTCTGCCAATTTTCCTCTCTGTTAGAGGCACCAAAATAATCCAGATACCAGATGATACAAGGTCTCCTGCTGGAGCAGGGGGTTGCACTAGAACAAGGGTCTTCAGACTTGACAGCTTTAAGTCTTGTGGACTTCAACTCCCAGAATTCCTCCTCCAGTCATGTCAGCTCAGAAATTCTGGGAGTTGAAGTCCACAAGTCTTAAACTTGCCAAGTTTGAAGACCCTCGGACTAGAAGATGACCTACGAGATCCCTTCCAGCCCTAGATTGCTGTGCTATTTCAAAAAGTCTTCTGAAACCAGGGTTTGTGTCCTTCCTTCCTCTCCTTTTTCTCTCTCTCCCTCCCTCCCTCCCTCTTTCTTTTTTTCTCTCCCTTCCTTCCATCCTGTCTTTGTCTATCCCTTTTCCTCCTATCTCTCTTTTTCTTTCTTTCCCTTTTCTTTCTTCTCTCTCTCTTTCTCTCTCCCTCTCTTTTCTCTCTCCCTCTTTCTCTATCTTTCCCTTTCTCTTTCCACCCCCCCCTCTCTCTTTCTCTGATTCCCTCTGTGTGTCTCTCTCTCTTTCCCTCTCTCTTTCTCTTCCTCTCTTTCTTTCTCTTTTCCCTCCCTTTTTACCCCTTCCTTTCCTCCTTTCCTCTCTCCTTCTAAAGCTCGGAGACCCACCTGAAACACATAGGCTTCCAAGCACGCGCCTGAAACAAACACACACACACACACACACACTTCCAAGCACCTGGCAGCATCACTCAATACAAGGGTCCTTCCCGGCCAGTCTCCGGTCCCGCGTTGCCCGAAAAAGCCAGCAGGCAAGGGTCCAACAAAGGGGCCATGGAAGGGACTTCTTCCCCTCCTGCTTTTGGGGAAAGTTAAGGGCTGGGAAATTAAGTGTGGCATGTGTTGCAGCCTCGCTCCACCCCATCCCCACCGGCAGCTCTGGGTTAGGCAGCTTGTCTTTGGCTTTCCTGACTGCCTGAAACCTTACCTTCCTCTGCAGCTGGCTGCCAGGGAAGGCAAGACAGGTTGAGCCATTGCTGTCGCTGGGCTGAGCTCCCTTGTCATGAGATGTCTGCAGCCACCGTATGTTTTTTTCTGTGTGGCTGGCCGCACCGAAAAAAAGACATGGCAGCTGTAGGCTTTTTGCAAAAATTATGAAGTTGCTTTGTTCTACTTCTCCAAAGCGCCGCCACAGCCGCATTCTAGGTGCCAGCCACGCATGTCCACAAGAGACCCATGGCGGCTTGTGGAGCTACGCCAGGCTGTGGATTGAGGTTGCTGCCGGCAAGGAGCTTCAGGGGCATTTTGAAGCCCAGCAGGGGCAGGCAGCCACAATGGGTAGTGGCTGCCCCACAAGCGATTCGCAGCAGCTTGGGCAGCTATGTCAGGCTGCGGCCTGTAGAATCTGGCTGCCAGAGACCTTTGGAAGCCTGGGGCTGAGGCCGGGCGGTGGGAAGGAGCGGCCCCCGGTTTCAGAAGCCTGGGACCGGGTGACAGGGGCTAATGAGTCAGTGCTTACCTGGTCCTGTAGGCAGGAGGAGACAGGTCCAACGCAGGCACCATGGAAGAGTAGATTCAAGTCAGCTTAGGCAGGCAAGCCACAGAGCAGACTAGCAGGCACAAGCGATCGGGCCACATGGCAAAGTGTTTTAATAAGGATGGACTTGGGATGGGCTGAGTGAGCGTAGAGCGTGCATAGTGGTGAGTGGGGCAAGCAAGCAAGCGAGCGGTGACCATCGGGCAACTGGGTGACCGGTTAGGGGCGTGGCCAGTCAGAATTCGCTATCGGTTTGGTGACCCACGTTAAATTCTTGCTACTGGTTCTCCTGAACCAGTGTGAACCAGCTGAATGCCACCTCTGATATAAACTATAATTTTCCAGTAATTCCAAAGATGGGAAACATTTTAAACATATCCAGTACATCTTAGTGTTCAAGCTGTTTGTTCCTTGAACAGTAGTGGTGTCACATAGTGACCTAGATGATCTGGGATAAAAAATACTAGATTGAGTCAGATTTAATGTATCAATGAAATACCACCAGGAAATCCCATCTCTGTAGTATAGACAGAGAAATAGGGGGGAGGGGATCTAGATAAATTGCAAGCCATTAACTTGCAAGAATACTGGATTCAGCTCACTGGAATCTAAAAACTACATGAAGCTAATTATTTTATCTGGAGACCTTATATCTGGTATCTCACATGAGGCTAGAAGGAAGGAAGGAAGGAAGGAAGGAAGGAAGGAAGGAAGGAAGGAAGGAAGAAAGAAAGAAAGAAAGAAAGAAAGAAAGAAAGAAAGAAAGAAAGAGCCAGCAATTTTTTAAAAGTCATTTCTTTATTTTTTTAAAACAAAATAACCTTTAGTTTAGTTTAGTTTATTGTCATTGTAACTTGTACAACGAAATTAAATACCATCTTCAATGTACATTATGACTATGAAAATAAACACAAACACACATCCTTCACATTCTATACATTGAATTGAAAACCCGATATTGCATTAATATTGCACTATACAGTAGAATTCAATAGAGCTACTACCCTGAGATAGAAGCTATTTTTCAGCCTATTTGTCCTTGTTTTTATTATCCTGTACCATCTGCCAGATGGTAATAGTTCAAAAAAGGGTTCCCAGGATGAGATGGATCTTTGAGAATGTTTTGAATTTTCTTAAGGCAACAGGAGCTCTAAAGCTCTTCCAAAGAGGGAAGAGGGCAATCCATGATCTTCTGGGCAATGACATTAACCCTCTGGAGTGCTTTTCTATCCGCCACTGTGCAATTGGCAAACCATACACAGGTGCAGTAAGTTAAGATACTCTCTATGATGCAGAGGTAGAAGGTCACCAGTAGTTTTTTATTCAGTTGTTGTTTTCTGAGAAGTCTCAGGTAGTATAATCTCTGCTGGGCCCTTTTGACCAGTGCTGCAATGTGAGCACCCCAGGTCAGGTCCTCTTTTGTGGTAACATCCAGAAACTTAAAACTGGCCACTTGTTTCACCCAGTCTCCATTGATAAGCAAGGGCTGGATATTTGGTCTATTCCTTCTATAGCTCCTGGTCTTATTGGTGTTGAGGACCAAGTTATTGTCTCCACACCATAAAAGCAACCAGTCCACCTCATCTCGGTAGGCAGATTCATCCCCTCCTTCAATCTTAATGAAAAATACATAAATAAATAAAAGTAAAAGTACACACTAAAAACTCTCTAAGTTTTATGGAAAGGAGCATTTTTGGCTCTGCTGAAAATTTTTTTTTTCTCAATCTGATATTTTATATAAGTGTTACTCCACGGGAAGGAAATTCCTAGATTTTAAAAAGTAGTATTCCTAGATTTTGAAAAGTAAGTTTCCTGAAGACTTGTCTAATCCCCTTCCTTCCTTCCTTCCTTCTTTCCTTTTTTAATTCTCCGGGACATTTTAATAACATTAATGTTTTTCTGATTTTGTAAGGTTGTTATTTTATATTTTGCTTGCTCTCCCTATTGTATTAGTTATTGTATTTTGTACATTTTAAGTTACATTTTAAAGTGTTTTCAGCTTCCTGAATTGTTTGAATGTTGTCATATACCACTCTGAGATTTTTCTAATGCAAAGTGTTGTACTCATTTATAATAAAAACTGGTATTAGAATGCTATTAATTTAATCTTTTTCAGAAATAAAATAGAAGTGTCAGAATAAATGAATGGTAAATAATTGGATAAGAAAAAAAACCAAAAGGGAAAAATGCTTAAAGATTTTAAATAAAATTGTCTCTTCAAGAAAAAAAATTGCAATAAAAGCTTTGAACCTGAAGACTTAAATAAAATTGTCTCTTTTCAAAATGAATTATGTATAGGAAAGGTACACAGGAGAAAGGTGAAGAAAACTGATACATTTGAAATTAGTCTTATTAATTGGATAAAAGCATTTAGAATTCAAAGCCTTTGAAATAAAAATATAAGCACAGAACAGACACAATTTATTTCAGAATCTTGAGTAATAAATATAGAGAAAATATTAAAGGAAATGTCTAAGGTGCAAAAGAGCGGTTCAAAATAGTTCGAAATGAAAATATCCCAGATTCAAAAGAACCATAGAGTCAAAAGGGATCCTGGAGGCTTTATAGTCCACCACCCCCACCCACTTTACCCCCGCTTGAGCAGGAGACCTTATACCAAGGGTGTCAAACACTGAGAGTCACAACAGGGTTGTGTTTGACCTCGGAGACCCAGGAGGGCATGGCTAGGGGGTGGGCATAGCCATGGTGGACAACTAGACATCACCTGTGTCGGGGGCCACATGTGGTGGCCATGTGCTAAGGTAGGACTTCCCTAAGACCTTCACTCACGAAAAAGAAAAAAATTATTGCTGCAATTGATGAAATATCCAGAGTGCACACTAGATACACGATGAGAAATAAATTGCCCAGGGAGGTCCATGTAAGATTTACTAAGAAAGCAACAAAAACAGAGATCCTGCAGAGAGTGAGAGATAATCCCTTGAAATATAAAAGAAAAGAAATAACAATTCTAAA
The DNA here is from genome assembly GCF_900518735.1 of Pseudonaja textilis. The sequence goes on along the minus strand of NW_020769320.1, from coordinate 6,285,751 downwards.
ACAAATTCCAAGAAGAATTAGAGATTTAAGGAAGGAATATCAGTTTTTGACAAAGTGTTTAATCAAAAAGGGGGTGAATTTTAAATGGCCGATACCAGGGGGAATATTGGTGACCTGGCAGGAGCAAAGTCACAAACTAGATTCAATAGAGAAGGGGGAACAATTCTATGATCGTTATCTCAGATCACAGGAGGAAGAGAAAATGAGAGAGGAAGGAGAAATTAGATGTCAAGAGGAATATATAGGAGAGAGAGAGATAAGCAACAAAGAGAGGAGGAAAGAGAACCGGAGGTAATAGCAATAAGAGAAGGAGAAAAAGCCAAAGAAGCAAGAGAGAAGCAACACAGTAAAGTACTGAAATATTCTAAAATTGGGAAGCTATATACCTCCTTCTCACAACAGAGTAAAAGCGGGGTAGTGCTTTATATTAAAGAGACAATAAACAATTCATACAGATGAGAAAGGAAGGGTTTTGATGGTGGAAATAATGATGAATTATAAACAAACACTTGTAGTTCAAGATGCTTGGTAAGAAATACACACTGAGAAAAATCAATATACATTCTACTCAAATAGGCATATGTCTTGGTCTAGAATAGACATGATGTGGACATCACCAGAATTAATATATAATATAGAAGACATGCATATCAAAACAAGTACCTGGGCAGACCACAATCCAATAAAAGTTATATGGAGGGGACAAAAAAAGAAGCCAAGATGGACAATGAAAGCATTAATACTGAAAGAAAAGGAATTTATTCAATTTATTAAAAAAAGACATGGATTTTTTCTTCAAGGAGAATAGAAAAGAAGAAACTTAATGGCAAAATGTTTGGGATACTACAAAGGCTTTAGGGCAGTGGTCGCCAACCAGTGGGCCAGGGACCACTGGTGGTCCATGAGAAAATTTTGGTGGTCTGCAGGAAAATGTCAACCCCCAAAGCCTCCCCCAAAGCAATTAATCCAAGCTGCATGGGAACACAAGGCTGCACCACCCCCATGGCCCACAAGAACACAAGGCTGGCATCGCTTGCATTGCGAACAACATGAGGTAGTAAGGGAAGGAGGAAAACGGCAGAGGGGGGAAACTTGCCCCACGCACCTTGCCTGCTTCTTTCCTTTATTTTTCTGCTTTTGGCTTCATGCAGGGAAAGTAGCAAAAGTCTTTCTTTCTCTCCCCCAAACCCCACCAGATATGAGTCTTTGGAACCCTGCAAGGCATCCTGTCCAAGAGTCTGTGCTGGCACAACAAGTCTCATAAAGACTAATTTCTGGAGAAATTTGGGGGAGACAAAGAAACACTTCTGCTGCTTTCCTTGCGTGAGACCAAAAGTCTTTCTCTCTCCCCCCTTGAGAATGGAGCTGGAGATGGTATCCTGAAATCCCAAATAAAGAATGTTCGGTTGGCAGGAAAATGGGGTGGGGAATTTTCCTGCAGACTTTTTGGGGGATTTTCCCAGGGTCTCTGGTCCACAGGATTTAAAATTATGAGTTTGGTGGTCCCTGAAGTCCAAAAGGTTGGCAACCTCTGTATTAGAGGACTAATAATAATATATATGGGAAAGAGAAACAAAAAGAAAAGACAAACTTAAAAGAATCTTGAAGAGGAATATAAAAGGCTAGAGAAGGAATTACAAAACGATCCACAGAAAAAGAATATAAAAAATCAAACGGACCTACAAAGACATGAATTGAACTTAATAGATAAAGAAGAATTAGCACAAAAAATTAAAAGATCCAAACAAAACTTTTTTGAAAATGCAAATAAACCAGGAAGATGGTTGGCATACAGACTGAAAAAGGAGAAAGAGCAAAAATTAATGAATAGATGAAGGGTCTGTTTATTATAGGAATGAGGACAAAAAGAAAACAATCCAAAATTATTAGAAATATATATAAGCAAGAGGCAATCTCAGAAGGAAAAATGAAATGATATCTAGAAAAAGCAGATCTATCTACAATACCAGAGACAATTAAAGCAACATTAGAAGAAAGAATAACAATGATGGTATTGTTATTAAAAGCAATTAAAAGATAAAAAAATGTTAAGAAGCAATTAAAAAACAAAAAAATCGCAAAACACCTGGTCCAGATGGTCTACCAGAAGAATTATATAAAACTTTACAGGATTCTTTAAGTATCACAATGTTGGAAGTATTTAATAAACTATTGATAGAAGCAAAAAATACCAAATTCTTGGATGGAGGTATATATTACTCTCATACCGAAAGAAGAGACAGACCTGCAATGGATAAAAAAATTATAGACTGATATTTTTATTGAATGAGGATTATAAAATATTTGTTTCTATAATTGCAGAAAGGCTAAAGAGATTTTAAACCAACTTATACATTTAGATCAAAATGGCTTTTTACCTAAGAGACAATATGAGAATAATTCTGAACACCTTGGAACACTATGAAACACATCCAGAGAAGAAAATGGCATTGATCTTTTTAGATGCACAGAAGACACTTGACAATGTGAACTGGCAATTTATGTTAGCACAATTGAAGAGAATGAACTTTGGGGAGAGATTTATTAAGATGATTATGGCAATATATTATAAACAAATTGCAAAGATGATGGTAAATGGGGACATGATTGAAAAGATTAATACTGAGAAGGGGACAAGGCAAGGATGCCCCTTATCACCACTACTATTTGCATTAGAAGTACTAAATAGAAGACAAGGTAATGAGATAAAAATATGGAAATAAAACAGGAAAAATATGTTACAGGCATTTGCTGATGACTTAGTTTTTATTTTTGAAGATCTGTTAGAAACAGGACCAAGTTCATGGAAAAAATACAAGAGTATGGTGAAGTGGCAGGGTTAAAAATAAACAGAGAAAAAAACTAAGATTTTAGTGAAAAATGTTATAGAGAAGGAAAAAAGAGTTAATGAGAAGATTAGAGATTCAGATTACTAAGAAAGTGAAATATCTAGAGATTCAGTTAACAGCAAGATGTGTGATGCTTAAATTATGACAAATTGAAACAACAAATTAAGGTGGATTTGGGGAAACAGAAAAATTTGCAGTTATCGTTAATAGGGAGAATAGCATCAATTAAAATGAATATACTGCCAAGATTATTATATTTGTTTCAAACAATCCCAATAAAATTGGAGAAAAAATACTTTGAAAATCTTAACAAAATAGTACTAAACTACATTTGGCAAGGGAAAAAAGCAAGAATCAACTTAAAAATGTTACAGGGTGCTAGAACCAGACAAGAGTTTCAATTACCTAAATGGAAATTATATCATCAGGCCAGTCTTAACATGGATGAAAGAATGGATTGTACTGAGGAATACAAGGTTACTGACTCTAGAGGGGCATGATTTACAATTGGGTTGGCATGCCTTTTTATGGTATGTGAAAAATAAGATACATAGTTACTTTCAAAGGCATTATATAAGAAATGCATTATTATTAGCTTGGGAGAAAAATAGAGAACAACACTAGAAGAACAGGTGAAAGAGATAATGATAGCATGGGCAAAAAAAATTGATTATACTATAGAATTAGACAAATGGCAGAAATTGTGGGAGAGAAATTATAAATTAACAATGTAAACTGCATACAAAGAAAATTTGTATAAGATGTTCTAAAGATGGCACTTTGCTCCAGCAAGACTGGCAAGGATGTTTAAAGTTAAATCAGCTAAATGCTGGAAATGTCATCCAACACCTGGCTCTTATGTGGTGATCATGGGTATCTTGGGTAAAAGATATTGGACAAATATACACACATGGTTGAAAAAGATAGATTTAAAACTGAAAATATTTTTTGTTGGGGATTATACCTGAAATATATAGTAAAGAAAAGCTATACTTAATCATATTGACTGCAGCTAGAATTGTATTTGCATACAATTGGAAAAGTGAAAAGATGAGAATGTGATCAGAAAAATATTACAATGTGCAGAAATGAACAGGCTAACACTTGCAATGAAAGAAAAGGAACAAACTGAATACTATATGGTATGGGAATTGTTCTATCAACGGAGAATAGAAATGGAAAATAGAAAATTTAAGAAGATCAGCGAAAAATAGTAAATGTGAATAAGAATTAAATACGTTAAGAATTGTTATCATAATTAGATACATTATGTGTAGTAGTAGTATGAAGTAAGAATAATGATATAATAGTAATGAATATGTATTATTTGTAATGGTTATTGCACAAGATATTTATACCCAGATGACACACTGTTTAAATGAAACATGTAAGATAGATAGTTTGTATAAAATAAAATTAAAAATTAAAAAAAATTAGATAGTGCCAATACTTCCTGATAATTTCTTGGCTCATACTACACATTACGCACGTTTACTTCACTAGCAGAAAACCGATCCAGTGGAATCCCATTGTTCCTTTGCTCTGACTTGCATGGCATTGACTGCTTTTGTGTTTTAACCCTCTCTTGCTTCATATCCGAGTCATCATCTTCTCCTGACTCTTTTTCTAATTCTTTTTCAGTTCCTCCTCCCTGAATGCTGACACCATCACTAAGTGAGTTATCATCACTAAGTGGATCATTCCAAAATTGGCATCAATTATATTCCAATTTTGCTCTGCAAAGCTAATAGACATGGAATTCACTGTTATTTTGCTCCCATCGCTAAAGTGATAGCTCTTTGAGCCAGGCTCATAGCCTGTAAACCTGAGCTTTCTAGCCTTTCGTTGACTTTTTCTCTGGATTGCTTTTGGAATATGCACCCATGCATTGCTTCCAAACACCCTTAAATGGGCCAGAGATGAGTTTCTCCCATTTTTTTGACCACCAACTGCTAGAGTCTAGCAGTTGAATGGCAATTGAAAATGCTGGAAGGAAAGGTGAATACACAACTACGATGCTTTACCGTGGTTGCTTTCAAATTGCTACTAATTTTGTTAAAGGAAAAATCCTTATTGACTTCAGCAGGATAGCAAAAGGCAAGATGCTGACTTTGTTTAAATCATTGCTAGATTAAGTGTCTCTCTTCAGGGGGAAGGAATGTGCCCATTGCTCTGGAGATGGCTCTAGCCAGAGGAATTTTTATAACCCTGGCCTCTCTATTGCTTTGCCCACCTTCCAGATGAGCAGAGGAAGATCAGCTTTTGTTTTACCAACAAGCATACAGGAATGATTTCTCAGAGCCTCTCACTGCATTTGTAGAAGGTTTAAAGACAGAGGTTTGGTTTTCCTTTGAGAGCTGGGAAATATCTGAATCTCCTTGTAATGCAAATGGAGTCTTTGAGATAACAGGAAGACAAATTGAACAGAGACGAGGGGGGTGGGTGGGTTACTGGTTTTCAACTCTGCGGTTAGAAAGTTCTCTTTGTTTCTAGCATGTGGGGGAATTCCAGCCCCTCCCACCATCCAAATAGCATGTAAAAAGTTCCGAAGCTCACAGAGAGAGAGTGAGAGATGGTGAGAAATGCAGGCTTAGATTAACATTGCATATTCACTCCTGGCTTCAATATTACTTTGCTTTATCACAAATCCAAATTAACAGTCTTTATACGGATGGGCTTCAGAACTTCAAATTATCATTTTTTACTGTTCTGTATCCTGTACAGATGCAGATAGATAAACTCCACAAAACATCCATAACAAAGAACTTTTATTGGTTCATCAGGTATCCTCATAACTCACATTTGTGATGTTCTTCTTTAATGACCAATCCTTTGTATATCTGTCTTGTAGGTAAAAAGATGATAAAGCCTCAACCCCATGATGATTGAAGCAGCTGCATGATATTAATGTTTCTATCCCATAGTTGTAGAGGTAGGGCGTAGAGCTGCTACCACGAGGTTGTGTTCAGGCAAGAGTGAGGAAACCTCCCCCAACCCCTCGAGGGTCAATTTAGTGGCCAATCAGGAATACAGATGTGGTCACGTGATACAGACTACATTTCCCAGGATACCTTAACTACATTTACCATGATGCATTCCCTTAAGGGGACAGCTCACAATTGCTGCCTAACTATCCAATTCCCATACACTGGCTGGACAGCACAAACCATGTGATTCATTTCACAACTACAGCAAAAATGTTGTATGGCTCAATAACTGCATCTCTTAGTGACCAAAGTTTCAGTCCCAATTCTGGGACTGTCAAGGACTATCTGAAACTTGCAGATGCCTCTGTTGGTCTAAATCTTATAAGAGTTTCCTAGGTTAAATACTTATCCCTATAAAAACATCCCCCACATACAAAAAACAAAGCCTAAGAAGTAAGATTCTAGGCTAATCAATTTTGGCTGAGATATGTTAATTTTTTAAGAAGGTGTGTCAGTGTTATTAAGCAGCTTTCAGTCATATTATATAAGTTTTCAGGCATACAGCCTAAACCTTGAAGAAAACATTCCAAGATGTTTATCAAAAGGGGTTGGACTAGAAGACCTCCAAGGTCCCTTCCAGCTCTGTTGCCCTATTATTCTGAAAAAGACAAAGTAATTAATTAAAACAATAGAAGTGGCTTGCCTTTCACTTCTGTTGACTACACTAGGATGCTAATCTGTCTTCAGTGGACAAAAAAATCTGCATCTGAAACTTGCAGATTTGCAACTTGCCCCAATTTGCAGCCCATTCAGTGGGAGATTAAGGGCAGGAGAATATCAGCTTTTCCTATTGCCAAAGGAAGGTCCAGAGATAAGAGTTTCAGGGCTAGAATTTTTTTTTACTTCCTTTCAATGTACCTCTGCTGAATTGCATGTGATTGTACCATAAGGATGAATCAAAGCAATGGCTTTACTATGTATGGTGCCATATCCTATGGTGGAGGTTGATCAAAGCTAATGTTATGCCATGTTAACCCTTCATATCCTATGTTAGAAGTATGACCTTGAGCTGCTATCTGAGTCAGAGAGGGAACGATGCTTTTCTCTTGGCCCATCAAGACATTATGTATTTGTGCTCACTTCCGTAAAGGCATAAATGACAATACAATTCACAGCTGGCAAAGCAATTTATCCCCTCATCAGATTTCAGCGCTTGTAAGGACCTCAATGAAAAAGCAAGGATTTATTATCAATTACTCTTTTGCACCATGTACCATTGATTGCAGTATTACGCATCAGGGCAAAACAATTAAAAATACAGCTCCCAGATACAATTTGCATTTATGTCCTTAATCAGTGATATAAATTGCTGATGGGGTGGAGCAAGCAAGATTCTGATTTGTTTTCTATTTAAATTTTATTGTTTCAAGGCTTCTAAGAGGCATCCATGCGTGCCCTGGGAATGTTTATGTGAAATATTATAGTTTCATGAATGAAATGCTCTGGAAAACTAATTATCATTTGTATGCAAGCAACATCACCAGGTTTAGTATACACACACAGCCATATATACTTATAACCCATATCCCAAAGGAAGAGCAGAATGTTGATTTACTGCTCACAAAGTGAGTGGACAAGATAACATTTTTTGAGTTGGATGCATTATAAAAATGACCATAAAATGTGGTACAAGTGGGATATGGCCTTATCAGCAATAATCCAGTGTATGTTAGGAGCAAGTATGCTGTGTAATAAAAAAGGTAATTAAAAGTACTGATTCACAAAGTTGCATCAAGAAAACATTCTCACAATAGGCTCTATTTGAATGGCTAGCTCTATTGGCATTCTGATCCAGAAAGCTATAAAAACCAGGTAATTTACAGAAGTTATATTTTTTTAAAAAAAATCCCCCGAAAGTGCAACAGTGTGCCACTTCAAAAAAGTATACCCCGACTAAACCATTATTAAGCTCAAATGAAAGAAGATAAAAGAGTTTGCAAGCCCTTCAGTACAATTCACTAGACAAGTTACTATCAAAATACAGCCTGGGAAGAAAATCCCCTGGTCTTCAACAACTCTGTCCTGAGATTGTCACAGTCCTAATCTTTTCTTGAAAAATGCTACATGTAAAATCAATTAATAATTGCTCATCAGATTTAAATACAACAATTCCTCCTGTATTCAAGGTAGCATACAGAGCTCTTATCTAAAGTCCCACAATGACATACCAATGGAATAGATTCATCTGATTAAGAAGAAAGCCAACCGATGAGTGTTGCTGGAGAAAAATTCCTGAGTTTTCTTCAGCACTCTTTTCTATTCCAAGTTACCTTAGTCAGTATTTGTGAACCTTGGGAACTTAAAATAAGTGGATTTCTGGGTATTGAAGTCCACATAGCTTAAAGTTACCAAAGCTGATAAACACTGACCTAATTGCCAAAGATCAAAAAATCAATATCAGCAGACTACGAGCAGCTTGGCAAGAAAGTTAAGGAGTTAGGAGAACAAGTAGTGTTTTCATCTCTGCTTCCAATAAAAGGTCAATATCCAGTGAGGGAATAAAGGATTTTAGAAATGAATCACTAGCTCAAGGATTGGTGCCACCAAGAGAACTTTTGATTCCTGCACCTCACAAGAACCAGGAAGAATGTATATGGAAAACAACTGGCTCAGCTTATCCTAAGGGCTTTAAACTAAAACTGATGAGGGAAGGTGACAAATCTTTAGGATCTTTAAGATCTAATCCCAAGCATAAACCGCAAGACAACCAATCAACAAGGAGGTAGAGAGTGATAGGAGGGTAGAAAAACTCAGATACAAAGTAGGAGAAGCATATCCAGGGTCAGCCTGAAAGGATTCAGATGCCTATACACTAATGCTCGAAGTTTTAGGAACAAACAGGGTGAACTTGTACACAAGCGCAAGTATGATGTAATTGCCATTACTGAAACTTGGTGAGATTTAACTTGTAACTGGAATGTACTGATGGATAAACTGTTCAAAAGAGACAGACCTAACAAAAGAGGAGTGTAAAATCCTGCTCGCCAGTCTTCTCAAGAAAGCAGAACTCTTGAAATGAAAACCATTTCAAAATAAACTTTTTTTAACAAATTTTTTTATTGATTTTTAAAAACAAACACAGACAAACAAAACATAAAAACATCAAGCCATCTTCCATATGTATACATACAGTGTGCCGGTTGGTTTAAAAATTGTTTTGTGCTTCCATTTCGTAGTCTTCAATTACAATTACATTGCATATAATCTCGTATTTTCAATCAAAAATTAAATACCTTATTATCATTATTAATCAATCATTTGACTATACTTTTATTCATTCATGTTTTACAAGATAATCATAATTTACTTAGTTTATTTTATAACAGTTCATATTATCACCCCAAATCTATCCTAAAATCATTTTGTAGATATAATAAGAAAGAAGTATATCTTTATATATTTATTATTTTCTAAAAGTCTACATATTTCATTACTGTATTTTATTATCTAACCATTGATAGACAAGATCCCAAATTTTATAAAATTGTTTATCCTCTTGTTCTCTAATTTCAAATGTCAATCTACTCATTTCAGCACATTCCAATATTTTCTTAATGATTTCCTCCTGTGATGGTGTTTTCTCATTTTACCAGTTTTTAGCAAATACAATCCTAGCCACTGTTAATACATTTACAATCAGGTATTTCAAGTCTTTACTATATATTTCAGGTAAAATTCCCAATAAAAATATCTCTGGTTTCAAGTCTATATGTTTTTTTGTCATTTTTTCCAACCACATGTGGATTTTAGTCCAGTATTTTTTAGCATCCGCACAAATGGAGCTGTGCACGTATTCTCGCCCACTGCTCACGCAACTGCAGCTACACACACGTGCACACTCACCTGCCATTTTCTCATATTCCAAATAGGCCAAGGCCTACTATTGGACCTCAGCCCAAGGTTTGGGGATCCTGATCTATAGAATGGTGCCCTCATGCAGTGTTCTTGCCCCAGTATGCCCCAAAAGGTGAGAAATATTGTGCTGGTACTGTTTTCTACTATTAACAGTGAACTTATTATTGAATATGCAATGAGATGATGTCAGCCTCCCTCATTGGTCTATTTTTCCAAGCGGAAAAAACAAATGAGTGTCAGTGGCTGAAGTCGTGGACAGCTCCATTTAAAAGAAGCTGCCTCAGTGCAGTTCCTTCCTTGCTTTTCTGGAGCTGGATTAAAGAACTAAAAAGACTGCTACTGTATCCTGCCTCTTCACTACACCCACAACTTAACACTGGCAACAAAGGTGGGATCTGAAGAGAACAAAGAGCACAGATACTGAATCGAACGGGCATCCACATGGCATAGATGACCATGAGGACTTTTAATCAGTCAGAATCAAGATGTCTACATCACCCATTTCCCCTGCTCCATTCAACCCAGTGGGAGAAGACTGGGACTCATATATGGAATGGTTCCACATGTTCCTGGAAGCCAACAATCTCCTGAATTTATCAGAACAAAGGAAGAGGGCACTTTCCCTCACACACTGTGCCCCCACTGTGTTTAAGATGGCCTAAGCCCTAACCTCACCAGCCAAGCCGAAAATCTTAACTTGGACTGCATTGGAAAGTTGCTACAGGTACATTACTCCCCACAGGCTTCTTCCCTGGTAAGATGGCATGATGGCATGGGATCAAAAAGAGGGGAAAACCATCAGCAAGTTCATAGCAGGCTTGAGGGAAATCGCCACCACCTGCGAGTTCCTCAACATCAATGAAGCAATGCAGGACCAGCTGGTTCTGGGGCTTAGAGACTTAAACTTACAGAGAACTACTAACAAAATCTAAAATTACACTCCGAGAAGCTTTGGAAGAAGCCACAGCAATTGAAGCATCCCAACAATCAGTGGCCGCGATGAAAAAGATGAATAACGCAAGCAAACCCAAAGAAGCCTCCTTGGTACATTAGGAGGATATGGAGCAAGAAACATACTCTGAAGAGAAGGAAGAAATACATCGAATCTGACCCGAAAGGAAGGTAGGAACTGTGGAAAGAGGGAAAAATGGTTTCTGGTGTGCCAATTGCGAGGGGAACCACCCCAGGGCAGAGTGCAGATTCCAGGATGCTATATGCCAATGGTGTGAGCACAAAGAGCATATAGCAAGAGTCTACCAGGCATCCCAACAAGCCTCCTGCTGACAGAAGCCTCCAAATTCCCCACCACGACCCCAATTTCCCCAGGCTGGTTTCCAGAGGCCACCTTTTACAAGAAATAGACAAGGGGAGGACCAAGCTGCAGAAAGGGGAGAAATGCATCAAACAATTATTGTGGGACACTCAAATGCATGCAGATCCAAGAAAATGCATGTAACCATCCACAACGAGGGCCAACCATGTGATATGGAAGTCGACTTGGGCTCATATCTGTCCATGGTTTCCTGGGCAACCATAAAAAAGCTAGCCCCTGGAATATCCATCCAGCAACTTAAACCACAAAAGTTGATTCTAAAAGACTATCAAGAGAATCACATCCCAGTGCTGGGGATCAGATATTTTGAAGTTAAGTTCAAGAAGGTCAAGGGACCCCTGTCACTAATCATAGTGGACTGGAATCGACCTAGCCTGCTGGGGCTAGAGTGGTTCAACTACCTAGGGCTAGAGGTGGCTTGCGTATATGACATCAACTTCAAGGAGACCCCGCTAAAGGATTTTGAGGATGTTTTCAAGTATATGGGGAACCCTATATCTTTCAATATAGACCCCAACTTTGCCCCTGTCAGGATGAAACCAAAAAAGGGTCCCTTTTGCTCTGCGGCCCAAAATTGATGAACAATTAGACAAGCTAATTGCTCAGGGGGTTTTGGAACTGACTGATCATGCAAAGTGGGAGACACCCATTGTCACTCCAACAAAGCCTGATGGCTCAATCCACATCTGTGCGGATTACAAATGTACTATTAACAAAGCATTGCAGCAGAGCTCCTATCCTGTACTCATCTGCTGCATTCCCTAGGTTGGGGAAAAAATTTTTTTGCAAAACTTGATCTGGCTAAGGCGTACCAGCAATTACCAGTAGATGATGCCCCCATGGAAGCCCAGTCTACTGTCACACACAGGGGGCCATTTAATGTTGTTGGTTGCAGTTTGGGGTAAGCAAGCAAACTAGCAACCCTAGCTCGAATGGGCTCTAAGGACAGCCAGGCTAAAACAGATAAACTCCTCTTAGTTCAACACATCACCCCTAGCACCACCACATATAGAAGTCCAGCTGAATTTTTAATGGGCAGGAAAGTAAGATCTCAGCTGGACTGGCTGCACCCCCAATATGACACTGAGGTACCCATGGATTCGACCAGCAAATGCCGGTCATTTCAAGTGGGGGACCTTGTATACATCCATAACTATAGTGGCAGCACCACATGGGTACCAGCCAAAATAATCCAAATCACTGATCCCCATTGTTACCGGGTAGAAATAGGAGATGGTAAGATCTGGAGAAGGCATATTGACCAACTCTGGGGACAGCTAGCCTGACAACTAGCCTGACAACTAGGAGGCCAGAGGACCAAACAAATGAACCCCCCCCCCCCCAAGTAAACACAGATACAATAGAATTAGATCCAGCCCTACAAACTACCGATTCCAAGCCCAGCGGAACCACACAGAAAAACCTGGCCTCAAACCTGAGAAGTGGGTGTGATAACTTAGCTGATGTCTCACGAAGGGTCCTGGAACTGTCAGAAGAACCATGAGTTCTATGAAGGGTCATCGCAGCCTCCAGCCAGGAGGAGCCGGCCACACCTTGGGAGAACTTTGAGGTGATTCCATGGCCCAGCTCAGGAGCAGCAGCAAGCCTGACCACATAGGCCCCTGCCATTGGGTCAACTGAGCTGCACAGGTAAGGTTGCACCCACTGAAGCCCTGCCTACTTACATGATTATGTGCTTTAAGCCAGTGGATTGGGTAACACTCTGCCAGGAGGGAAGGGGTGTTGAATATGCAATGAGGTGACATCAGCCTCACTCATTGGTCTGTTTTTCCAAGTGGGAAAAATGAATGAATGTCAGTGGCTGAAATTACGGACAGCTTCATTTAAAAGGAGCTGCAGTGGCACAGTTCCTTCCTTGCTTTTTCCGGAGCTGGAATAAAGAACTAAAAAGACTGCTACTGTGTCCTGCCACTTCACTCCACCCACAACTTAACACTTACATAGAGTTGTTTTTCATTTGTGTTTGGGACTAGTAACAATTCCTATAGAAAGATAGAATTAAATGTTGAACAAAATTGCTCAAAATAACTAGGAAGAAGAGGGAAGGATGGATATCCTGCAGAGCAGAATAAGGCAAGTAGGTAATTTTCTTCAGGTTCAATCTTTGGAACAAATGAACAAGCTTCTTGGCAGATTCAGATTTCAAAGATAAACAGAAAGAGATAAATAGCCAAATCTTATAAAAAGAGAAGATGCTGCCTGTTCACCACACACTTCCAGGAAAGATAATTATTCTTCAAAACCCAAGAAAATGTAATACAACGTTTTGTTTCTATCTGTTCAGATCTCTTAGTGAAGCATGAAGGCAACCATTGACTCACCGCCCCGCTTTAGCACCTCATATTCACCATTGTATCATGACGGAAGTTGTCATTTATTTTTTATGCTTAAATAAGTAAATGAATGTCTATACCACCATGAAGCAACATAAAACATCCATGGTAAAAATAACTAAAACTTTTGTAAAACTATAAGATAAATAATCACTAAAAAAATCAACTTTCAGTCAATAAGCTAAAATTTCGGAATAAGCTAAAAATGTAACTAAAAAGACCCTTTGGAAGAGGTTCAACTTAGTCAGCTTCCAGAAGCCAATTAATGTTGGGGTGAGTTTTAACTGTTAAAAGAATGTTTATCTTATTATTGGGAAGTTATATAGATCAAAGAAGAAAATGTTCTCTTATCTGCTTACTTTTCTAGCTGTATAGCCATTTAAAAATGTTCATCCCTCTGTACCATATTGAAAGTATTGCATAAATGGGACCATTATTCAAATGTTGTTAGAACATGAAACAAAACAAATGACTCCCACATGTAACTAAATGTAAAAATAAAAAGTAACCACTCAACTTTAATAGTTTTTTTTAATGCTGTTAAACATAATGGCTCTTTGAAATTCAAACAGTTCTACATTTAAAGTGATTTTCATTTTTAGAGCATACTATTTTATTTACATTTTAAATATTGATAGCGTGTAACGTTGCACTCACATAGCAAAATGAAAGCCAAAAGTATTTAATATGACTACCGTTCCAAGTCAGAATCTTTCTGCTCCCAGTTCTCTGGAGACTTCAAATAAATGCAAAACATTTGCCTTTGTTCAGGTAAGGTATTTATACCTAAAGAATAGAAAGCAATATGAATAGATAATATATTTTGATGTCTTCCTAAGGGAGAATTATAAACTTCTACTTAATAATTAATATTATTTTAGATTTCAGATCTTTTTGTTTTATTTTTTTTAAAGCCATAGCAAGTTGGCCAAAATCTATTCACTGGTTTTGGAAAACAATTTTATAATGTCATGTTTTTTAATCTTTTCAAGATTTTTCAGTAAATCATAATATATAAGATAAATCAGTAGTAGAGAGATGGAGGGGGAAAGATAAGTTATAGAAAAAGAAAAAAGACTAGAGAAAGGAAAGAAGAAGGAGGAGAAATTAAGAGACAGAGAAGCCCAGCTGCACCTGAGACGCCTACCCAAGAGATCAGAGGCCCATTGAAGTGAAGTGACCAGAGAAGCAAACCAACTGTGGGCAGCAAAACCAACCAGTGGAGAATAAAGAGATGAACCAGCGAGCGAGTGGGGCCAGCTGTGGATCAGGGAGGAAAATCAGCTGTGGGACAGAGAGGCCAGCAGACTGAGGGCATGCAATGACCATCAGAGAACAAAGAGGCGAGCTGGTGAGAAGGAAGAGCAAGGGAGGAAGAGAAGACCGTAACTTCCATGGTGCCAGACTCTGGCTAAATCGATTTCCACCTCAGCGGCCAACACATACCAGCACTAAAGGTCTCGGAGGGGACTGGGAGACTCAGCTCTGATAGACATAATAGTTAAATCCATCTTTGTAGTACTCCATCAGGGCCCCTGGGGACCAGCCATGCATGTGACAGGCCAAGTCACAAAACTCCTGGGTGTATTCAGCCACTGACCTCTGCCCCTGGTGTATGGTCTTCATCCTGGTTCTAGCCTTGCATTCAGCTTGGGCAGGGGTGTCAAACTCAATTTTATTGAGAGCCAGATCAGCATTGTGACTGTCCTCCATGGGCTAAGGGGCTTGGCCAGGAAAGGGTCATGGCCAGAGTGGTCGCAACTAACAAGGGGCGTGGCCCGCATGAAGTAGCTCACGTGGTTGGTGCCTGTAGGTTTGGGCAGGATTGGGGAAAGAATCCAATGATCTCCAATGGGTGGGGTGGTGGGTGGGAGGCTTGTCCCACAGGGGGCAGGACAGCTATAGCCAAAACCCATCCCTCACTGCCTTTTGTGTGGGTTGGGGGGAAATGGTTTCCAGCTGTAGACATAGCCTGCCAGCCCCTCAGCTGGCATACATTGTTGCTCCATAGCCCACCGTCAGCACCATGCTGTCTGTCCAAGTGGAGGCCATGGGAAGGAACATGATGCAGACTGCTGGACATACTTACTCTGTCCCACTATCTATTTTGACTTGCAGTTGGACAGCAGATCGCTGCTGATCATCTTCTCCTCAGCCCCCTCACCGGTCTTGCCCTTGGCCTGTACGTGGAGCATGTTCCCCTCATGCACCCGACTGCAGTGGCAGGTGCACGAGAGGTGTGCTCCACCAGCAGTCCCTGCAGGAAGCAGGAGAGGGTGTGGCATTTCCCCATCTGCTAACAGACTCAACACGTGGCACCCGGTTGGGCTTCAACCAAGCAGGGTGGAGGGTGGGATAGGAAGTGGTGCCTGTCCATGGCTGGAGGAAGAGGGCCTTTGAGCCCCAGGCACCAGTTTAGGCAGTACCCTGCCAACTCGCCTGCTCATGTGGAGGGAAGCCCCGCTATCGCCGAGCCATGCCTTCTGGGAATGACAGCTGAATGGGGAATTTAGCTGCAATCCTCAAGCTGTGGGGGGAACTGCAAGACAGAAGGCTGCCTTCAGTCCAGGGAAGGGACTGCAGCCTTGGGGCTCGGTCTGAAGAAACTGCGTGGTCAGGCAGTGCCCCCAAAGCACTCTGGAGCTGCTGTTCGCAAGGTAGGGTGGGGCTCGGCTTTCCTTGCTGAGCAGCCCCAGTGAAAGAGGTGCATGACCAGGGGTCTCTACTCCTGGCAGCTCCTGGGTGGCAACGTCATCACTGCTCAGCAGATCCACCAAGCCCGAAAAAGGCAAAGTGGCCAGCTAGAAAGACCAAGGAGCAAGCCCATTCCCAGCAGGCAAAAGGTGGCCACAGTGAGCAGGGAACGCTTGATCCACATCAGCGCTATAGCTCCCCAAGCCCAGCCAGGATCGCATGTCTTCCCACCCCCAACCCTGCTTGGTCTGGATAACAAGGGCTCTGATGGGGATTTCATTTCCCCCACTCATTGTGGCCTTTTTTTGCCTGCTGGGCCTGGGCCTCAGCTGCTGGCAGCCTTGGTGCCAAAGTGCATTGTGTGTGTGTGTGAACGGAACACATCTTTCTAGCTGGCCAAGCCCCACCCTGCCCTGTGAGCAGCAGCTCCAGAGTGCTTTGGGGGCACTGCCCGATCAATGCAGCTCCTTCACACTGAACCCCCTAGGCTGCGGTACCTTCCCTGGACTGAAGGCAGTCTTCTGTCTTGCAGGGGGGTCCCACCGCATCTCCGTTCCAAGCTGAGGATTGCAGTGAAATTCCCCACTTGGCCGGCATTCCCGGAAGGCGTGGCTCAGAGCACCAGGCCTGTCTTGCCTAAAGGAGGCAAAGCAGCCAGCCAGAAAGGCTGAGTAGAGGTGATAAAGCACACTCAGGCCCAGCAGGCAAAAAATGGCCACCCTGAGTGGGGAAAGACAGATCCCCATGGGAGTCCTGGCTACCCAGGCCCAGCAGAGATGGGGGGGGGAGTCATGCAATCCCGGCTGGGCTTGGGCAGCCATAGTGCTGATGTGGATCGTGTTTTCCCTGCTCACAGTGGCTGCCTTTTGCCTGCTAGGGATGGGCATGCTTTTTATCACTGGGGATGGGTGTGATTTTTTTGCTCCAGGGAGGCATAGCTTCTGTAGATATTTTCACATCCCTCTTTTTGACATGTGCTGTATACAGGTCCTCAATGGAAGGCAGGTGGGTAGCATATTTTTTTTCCGCAGTCCTAATTACTCTCTGAAGTCTGTGTCTGTCCTGTTGGGTTGCAGAACCAAAGCAGACAGTTATAGAGGTGCAGATGACAGACTCAACAATTCCTCTGAAGAACTTTATCAGTAGCTCCTTAGTACTTAGGACTGCAGAAAAAAACAATTACTACCAACCTGCCTTCATTTGAGGAACTGTATACTGCACAAGTCGAAAAGAGGACTGTGAAAATATTTACAGACCCCTCACATCCTGGACATAAACTGTTTCAACTCCTACCCTTAAAATGATGCTATAGAACACTGCACACCAGAACAACTAGGCACATGAACAGTTTTTCCCAAATGCCATCACTCTGCTAAACAAATAATTCCCTCAACACTGTCCAACTATTTATTAAGTCTGCATTACTACTACTATCAATCCTCTCATCATTCCCATCACCTATCCCCTCCCACTTGTGACTGTATGACTGTAACTTTGTTGCTTGTATCCTTACGGTTTATATTGACTATTTCCTAGTATGGTTTGATTGCTTATTTGTACCCTATGACTATCATTAAGTGTTCTACCTTATTATTTTTGATGAATGTATCTTTTCTTTTTATGTACACTGAGCATTGCACCAAGACAAATTCCTTGTGTGCCTAATCACACTTGGCCAATAAAGAATTCATTCATTCAAGTGGAACTTATCAAATTTGGGGACGATACTAAGCTGGCAGGAATAGCTAACACCCTAGATGATAGGCTCAAGATCCAGATGGACAGATCTTGACAGACTTGAACACTGGGCCCTATCTTACAAAATGAGATTCAATGTAGAGAAATGTAAAGTCTTACACAGGCAAGGAAAACCAAAATACACATATAGATTGGTGAAACCAGGCTTAATAGCAGTAACTGTGATAGGACTCTTGGAGTCTTAGTAGGCAACCAGTTAAATATGAGCCAGCAGTGTGTGGCAGCAGCCCAAAAAGCCAATGCAATCCTAAATTGCATTAACAAAGGGATACAATCAAGATCAAGTGAAGTACTAATACCACTCTATAAAGCCTTAGTAAGACCACACCTAGAATACTGCATCCAGTTTTGGTCACCACACTATTAAAAAGATGTTGAGACTCTAGAAAAAGTGCAGAGAAGAGCAAGCAGGGTGATTAGGGGACTGGAGACTAAAAAATATGAAGAACGGTTACAGGAACTGGGCATGGATGGTCTAGTGAAGAGAAGGACAGGGGAGACATGATAGCGTATATATTTGAGGCGCTGCCACAGAGAGGAGGGGATCAACCTGTTTTCAAAGCACCAGAAGGCCAGACAAGGAATAATGGATGGAAACTGAAGAAGGAGAGATTCAACCTGGAAATAAGGAGAAATTTTCTGACAATGAAAGCAATCAACCAATGGAACAGCTTGCTTCCAGAAATTGTGGGAGCTTCATCACTGGAAGCTTTCAAGAAGAGTCTGGATTACCATCTGTCAGAAATGGTGTAGGGTCTCCCTTCCAACTCTGTTAATCTGTTAAGTCAGACTTGTTTTAATTCTTCTTTAAGGATTGTAATAGCCTCTTTATAGAACAAACAGGAAAAGGAGTAGCATCCATGAATACCATCTAACTGTCAGAAGACATAATGATTCCTTTCACAAGATGAATACAGACTTAACCATAATTTCACCCGAGACACTGTGAGCATCATACACCAATCCAAGTCCAAAATGCTAGAGAGTTCCTGGAAGCCCATAAATATAAAGAGCATCTACATACCATTCAAAAGAAACAATTAAAAAGGAAAAAAAAGAAGAAACAAAATAGACCAAAACACTTCTTCACTATCAGTCAATACCCAGATAAGCAGAGAATAACATCAAGATTAATACTAGAACAACAGTCAAGTAAACAATATCCCAATCAAGGAATATCAACTCAGACAAACAACTTAACAGTAAACAACAGATTAATCAAGGAACTACCAAGAACACTCTCACCAACACAGAGGGCAAGCCACTGTATAAGAGAGTCAGAGACAGGGATCACAAACTCCATTTCCTTCTAGCATTGATGATGTTAGCTAGTTGACTAATGAAATGTATGCACAAAAAACGACCAAGCTCAGAGAGCACCAAAGAATCCACATTTTAATGGCCTTATGCCAAGATTATAACTTTTCTATAAACGTTTCTTGATGATATCAACATATCTTAATTGTTTCCTTGTTTGCTTGATAAATACAGCAGAAAGTCCTTAAGACCTGGGGCAGTTTATATGTACTGTAAAATAAAGAAATACACAAAGATACAGGTGTTATAATCTATACATTTTAAAAGTTTTCAGGTTTTTTCCAATTCTATTTCTACACACTATTATATGCAACTAAAAGAAAACAGACTCTTTAAAAGCTGAAAGCAAATGGCATTAAGTAAATGGCAACTATTTCATTTTATCTTATTTCCTGGGGAACTCGCAGTTCTCTGAAGAAGGAAAGAAGTGGATAATTAAGCAATTAGATGGCAGCTGGGTGCACAGGACTTTCACAGCACTGAACTCACACACACTTAGCAAAAAGACCTTGCAATGGAACTTCCTGGAATCAGGTTACATTAAGTGAGAAAGCTATTTCTACAAAACAAGTTGCATATAAGGAAGGGAGGGAGGGGGGAAGTGTAGAGAGTTAGCACCCACCCCTCTCCTAAAAGAATGAAATATTCTAGGAAATATTAAAAAGGTAGAATATCAAAAAGGTATGATATTATATTTCCCTGGATGGGAAAAGGAGAAACATGTTTTTAAAGACAAAGATTGAGTTCACAGATAATCAGATTTGGAAGGGACCTTGTAGGCCATCTAGTCCAAACCCCCACCTAAGCAGGAGACCCTACACCATTTCTGACAAATGGCTGTCCAATCTCTTTTTGAAAGTCTCAAGTGATGACACTCGCACAATTTCTGAGGGCAAGCTGTTCCATTGGTTGATTGTTCTCACTGTCAGAAAGTTTCTCCTTATTTCCAAGTTAAATCTTCTTGTTCAGCTTCCATCTATTATTCCTCGTCTGGCCTACAGGTGCTTTAAAAATAGCTTGACCCCTTCCTCCCTGGGGCAGCCCCTCAAATATTGGAAGACTTCTATCATGTCTCCCCTGTCCTTCACTAGACTAGCCACGCCCAGTCCCTGTAACCATTCTTCATATGTTTTAGTCTCCAGTCCCCTAATCACCCTGCTTGCTCTTCTCTGCACTTTTTCTGGAGCCTCAACATCTGGATGCAGTACTCTAGGTGTGGTCTCACTAAGGATTTATAGAGTGGTATTAGTACCTCACTTGATCTTGATTGTTGTATCCCTCTGTTAATGCAATTTAGGATTGCATTAGCTTTTTTGGCTGCTGTCATTTGGATCTTGAGCCTATCTCGGGTGTTAGCTATTCCTGCCAGCAAATTTGGTAAGTTCCCCTTCTATTCCCTCATCTAAATCATTAATGAAGATATTGAAGAGTACTGGGCCTAAGACGGAACCTTGTGGCATCCCACAGCTTACTTCCCTCCATGTAGACTTAGACCCATTAAGGACTACTCATCCCTGTCCCTCTCTTGAGCTCCAGGGTCATGGCCAACTGTTCCATTGGCTTATTGTTCTCACTGTCAGAAAATTTCTCCTTATTTCTAGGTTGAATCTCTCCATCGGTTTCCATCTATTATTCCTTGTCTGACCTTCAGGTGGCTTGATTCTAGTCTTTGGATGGATCATAATCCCATGAGAAACATTTGGAAAGAACAAAAAACAAGTCAAGTATGGATATTAAATAGAACAATTCTAAAAGATAAAGAATTTATTAAGAGAATAAACAAAGATTTGGGATTTTTCTTGAATGAAAATAGACCAGGAGACACATCTATACAAAATTTATGGGACACAACGAAGGCATTTATAAGAGGGGTTATCATTTCTGCCATAACTAAGAAAAGAAAAATGAAGAATCAAAAAATAAGAGATCCAGAAAAAAATAGTAATTTAGAGACAGTTACAATAGAAGATAGAATTCTTTATTGGCCAAGTGTGATTGGACACACAAGGAATTTGTCTTGGTGCAAATGCTCTCAGTATACATAAAAGAAAAGATACATTCATCAAGAGTCAAGAATCATAAGGTACAATACTTAATGATAGTCATAGGGTACAATAAGCAATCAAATATTAGGAAACAGTCAATATAAATCATAAGGATATAAACAACAAAGTGACAGTCATACAGTCACAAGTGGGAAGGGATGGGTGATAAGGAGTGATTAGAAGATTTATAGTAATAGTAGTGCAGATTTTGTAAATAGTTGGACAGTGTTGAGGAAATTATTTGTTTAGCAGAGTGATGGCATTTGGGGAAAAACTGTCCTTGTGTTCTGGTGTGCAGTGCTCTATACTAGCGTCGTTTTTAGGGAAGGAGTTGAAACAGTTTATGTCTGGGACGTGAGGGGTCTGTAAATATTTTCACAGCCCTCGTTTTGACTCATGCAGTATACAGGTCCTCAATTGAAGGCAGGTGGGTAGTAATTGTTTTTTCTGCAGTCCTAATTATCCTCTGAAGTCTGTGTCTGTCCTGTTGGGTTGCAGAACCAAACCAGACAGTTATAGAGGTGCAGATGATAGACTCAATAATTCCTCTGTAGAACTGTATCAGCAGCTCCCTGGGCAGTTTGAGCTTTCTGAGTTGGCACAGAAAGAACATTCTTTGTTGTGGTTTTTTGGTGATGTTTTTGATATTAGGTATTCTTTTTAGGTCAAGAATATGACAAACTAAAAGAGGAAGTAACAAAAGAAATGGGCATTCAAATTGTGAGGAAAGTGAAATACTTAGGTATATTCTTAACAGCTGGGTGCATAACTCAGAGAAGTTAATTATATTAAATTAATAATTCAAAGTAAGAAGGATCTAGAAAGATGGAAGAATCTACAACTTTCTCTAATGGGCAGGATAGCTGTTATAGAAATGAATATATTACTAAAAATATTTTTTTATTTCAAAATATTCCTATTAAACTAGAGAAAGACTTCTTCAAAAATCTAAACCAACTAATGTCAAAAATTTTATGGCAGGGTAAGAGACCAAGAATTAAACTGAAAGTGATGCAAGATTCTAAAGAAAAAGAGGATTTGTCTTACCTGAATGGGAGTTATATTATTATGCAGCAATTCTAACATGGAATGGATTGCGTTGAGGAATAAAAGATTTTTAAAACTAATAGTCATGATATTCAAATAGGCTGGCACACCTTCTTATGATATGGAAAAGATACAACACATAATTATTTTCAGAGACACTATTTAAGACAGGCACTGTTAAAAGTTTGGAACAAAATCAAATATCAAAATTACATGAAAATACCTATTTGGCTTTCCACACTAGAAGCATTTATTCATCTAAACTTGATAAATATGGAGAAAATAGTAACTTATAGAGATATATTGAATGAACAAGGAATACTGAAAACTAGATTAGAACTAGTAACACAAGGAATAAATATAGATCGGGGGTCTTATTTACAAATACAGTCAAGATTCACACAAGACAGAAAAACATGGGGTATTAATAAAAAATTAACAATTCTAGATAAGCTATTGTTAGAGACTGATGATAAATTAATAAAAATATTGTATAGATATTTATTAGAATACAAACTTGAGGAAGAACATGTTAAAGAAACAATGGTGGCATGGACAAAAAAAATCAGCTTATAAAGAAAATCTTTATAAGATGTTTTACAAGTGGCATCTTCCACCAGCAAGGCTTTCTAAAATGTTTAAAAATATATCTCCAAATTGTTGGAAATGTAAAGATATACCTGGCACATTTTTTCACATTTTGTGGACTCGCAATGCTGCAAAAAAAATACTGGAGACTGATTCAAACATGGATAGAACAAATGGTGGGAGAATGTATTCCATTTAAACTGGATTTTTTTCTTCTTGGAATAATATCAGAAATTTTTTTAAAGGAAATAATATATCTAAAAGTACATATATTGACGGTGGCTAGAATATTATATGCACAATTTTGGAAAAATGAAGCCTCCAGAAACAGAAATAATAAGAAAAATTATGACATGTGCAGAATCAGAGAGGTTAACTTTAGAAATAAAAGACAAAGGAGAGTCTAAATATTATAAAACATGGAATAAATTTTATATAATAGAAGACAAGGTCAAAATACTAATTGTGATTAGTTTAATTAGTAATTAATATTTTAATAAGGAGATTATAAATGATGAAGTAAAATTATTTATGTATAACAATCAGTTGGATGTATTGTGTTGTATTCACATAATTAAATTTAAAAATATTTTTTTTAAAAAAAAAAGAAAAGAATTTTTTCCCCTAACAGTTAAAGTAGAAGGACAAAACTGCCAAATGGAGGTTGACACAAGGTCCTCCTTGTCTTTGGTATCTTAGAGCATTTTCAAAAGATTGGTGCCAAAGATGTCAAAGAAAAGATTGAGACCCTGCTCCCTCAAATTTAGGGATTACCAAGAGAATGCCATTCCCATTTTGGGAAGCAGCAAGGTAGAAGTAGAATTTAAACAATTTGAAAGTCACCTCCAACTCATAGTAATTGAGAGGGCACTGCCTAGCCTTCTGGGCCTTGATTGGTTCGATTCCCTTGGTCTTGCCATAAGTGGAGTTCATGCCACTGATGGCCAAGTGTCAGACACCACTGACACTTTAGCAAAGGAATTTGCTAATGTCTTTAACAATAAATTTGGAAAATACAATGGAAAACCAATTTCACTAAATTTAGACCCCACAAGTCACTCCAAGATCACTGAAAGCACGGTGAGTGCCCTTTGCACTCCATCCAAAAATTGATTCCAAGCTTGATAAGCTTATCACAAGGGGTATTAGAACCAGTGAATCACACACCATGGGAGACCCCCATAGTGACACCCATCAAGGCTGATGGGTCAATTAGGGTGTGCAGTGATTATAAAGCTACAGTTAATTTAACATTACAACAAAGCGCCTAACCAGTCCCAGTTGTGCAACATTTTTTGCACTCACTGGATAATGGCAAATTTTTTGCTAAGCTTGATATGGCACAAGCTTACCAACAGCTCCCGGTGGACTCAGCCACCATGGAAGCTCAGATAATAGTTACACACAGGGGTGCATTCAAATGTAACAGGTTACAGTTTGGGATAAGTGCAGCTGCAGGAATCTTTCAGAGCCTGAGGAAATGACTCCAACAGGGAATTCCTGAAGTCGTTCCATATTTTGATGACATAATAGTGTCAGCAAGCAATGAGGCCTCACTTCTAAATAGTCTAAGGGAGGTATTTAGAAGATTTCAGGACACAGGCCTAAAGCTTAAGAAAAGCTAGTGCCATTTAGGGGTCTCTCAAATGGAGTTTCTGGGGTTCCTGATCGCTGCTGCTGGATTACATCCAACAACAGCAAAGGTTGAGGCATCAAGAACACATCCACACAAGCCAACAGAACTGAATTGCAAGCTTTCCTAGGCCTGATAAACTTTTATGCAGTAGAACTAAAGGTCCTGTAGGGGGCATGAGCAGCACACTGCCGTGCCTCAATACCTACATGGGCCTCAAATACCTACATGATTTCACTCACTGTCCCTGGCTGGTACGTGATCTCACCTGCTAACATCACCACTTCCTTACTTGTATATTCCTGAGGATTGGTGGGGGGATTCACCAATCCAGATGCTGTTTCTATATTTCCTTTTTCTGCTTATAAAAACTGTATAAAAGCAATAAATGCTGCACAGGCAGTCAGACATCTTGGCACCTGGCAAAATGACTGGTCATTGACTTTTATGCTATTTTCATTCCTCACGAGGCCTCAGTAGTAGAGCCTCTGCACAGACTTTTAAATAAAATTTTCCTGGGTCTGAGGGAAGAAAGAGGCTAATGCATTTAGAGCTTTTTAAAGACTTGCTCACATCAGGCAGTGTGCTAATACAGTCCAATGAATGCCTTCCCCTCGCCCCCTTACCCTGGTTTTGACTTGCGATGCTTCTCCCTATGGAATAGCGGCTGTTTTGAGCCACAAGATGCCTAATGGTTCTGAGGCCCCTATTTCATTCTTCTCAAGGACTCGAACACCTCCAGAACAGAATGACAGTGAAATTGACAGGGAGGCCCTGACAGCCATCACTGGTATCAAACACTTTCATGAATACTTATATTGACACAAATTTGAACTGATAACAGACCACAAGCCCCCGTTAGGTATTTTCACTGGGGATAAACAAACTCCACAGATTCTTTCCCCATGCATGACAAGATCGGCAGTATTCTTATTGCCTGGTCAAGCACCTCAGCCACACGGATGCCCTGAGCAGATGCCCTCTACCAGGTACTGCAAAGGAACCTGAAGCCAAAGAGTCTATCTTCCTGATAAACCACCACCACCAGTTTCCAGTGACTGCTGCAGACATTGCTGCACATTCAGGAAAAGATAAACAATTAGCACAAGTGCTGGACTGGCTGAAAAGGGGGTGGCCACAAGGGCCTGTGAATTCTGACTTATGTCCATACATCAACAAGAACTGTCCACCATCAGGGGGATGTTTGTTGTGGGGAAGCAGGGTGGTGGTTCTCTCTATTTTACACAAACCAATTCTGGAAGTACTTCACAAGGTATAGTGCATATAAAGGCATTGGGCTGCAGTTACATGTTGTGGCCTGGAATGGACCAGGCCATCATAGAACAGGTGTCAGGGTGCCAGCAATGCCAGGAATCAAGACCCTTACCTCCCAGGGCACCAGTCAGGGAATGGGAAACTCCTAGAGGCTCGTGCTCCCAACTACATATTGATTTGGCTGGGCCCTTTCAGGGTCAAACCTTTTTAACTGTGGTTGATACCTTCTCTAAATGGGTGGAAGTAGTTCTGATGGCCTCCACCATGGCTGAGGCCGTAAGTATTGCATTACAAATATATTTGCCATGCATGGGCTTCCTGACCTGGTAGTTTCAGATAATGACCCACAATTTACATCCAGAAGTTTTGAATTATTCCTTATAGGGCTGGGAATAAGACATGCTTTAGTTGCCCCATTCAATCCTTTGAGCAATGGTTTGGCAGAACGAGGAGTAAGGTCAGCTAAGGAGGCCCTGGCCAGGATGGGCCCAGAACAATGGCCAACAAGAATAGCCCAATAGCTATTTGTCCAACACACAACTCCCTGCCCTTCCACCAATTGCAACCCAGCCAAATTATTAATGGGCCGATGGCTAAGAATGGTCCTAGACAGGCTTCACTCCACATATATTCCAGAGAAGCCTCTGGACTCATCCAACAACACCAGGGGGTTTAAGGAAGGGGACCTAAGTTTATGCAAGGAACTTCACAGGCAACCCTCTATGGATACCAGCCACCGTTACAAAGGGAACAGGGCCTTGCTTGTATATTGTCAATCGGGAGGATGGCTGGGCATAGAGATACCATATTAATCAACTAAGGAGGTGAGGAATTATAAGCCCAAGGCCCTTTTACCTAGGGCAAATGACAATATCTCGCTGGTTGAAACTGGGCCTACTGCACCAGTAACCCACAACCAAACAAACCTACCAGAGTCTCCAGCGATGCCACCAGTCGAGTAGGTTCCAGCAGATGTCCTAGTGCAGATTCCTGAAGCTCCAGCTTCAACTACTCTGGCTGCTTCCAGAGAGCCAACGCTGCGCAGATCAACAAGAATCCGCCGCCGCCCAGCCTTTCTCGAAGAATATGCAGGTGCTGTCGAGGTGGGAAGAAGTGCTATGTCTTCAATTCTCCCTGAAGTTCCAGCAGGGGGCACCCAGCTGCAACCTGATTGGTCACCAGTTTGACAGCTCAGTATAAAAGGAGCTGTCAAACGGGGCAATAGCTGTTGCCTCACAACTGAGCTGAGCAGTCACATTTAAAGCAAGCGAAGCTTTAAATAAAGCCTGAGCAACCTTGACTAGCTGCCTCATCTCTGTTTGTGTGTCGTTCCCAGAACAAAGCAGGTAAGGGAATGGACGGCACCTCACAAGAACTGGAAACAATATATTCAGAAAATGGCTCATCTAATTAAAAGGGCTTTAAACTAAAATTAATGGGGAGGGCAATCATCATGACCTATAGAACCTAATTACAAGCACTAAACCAATCATATAAAGAGGAAGGGAATAAAGAGAAAAAAATAAGAAAAACATATTATAATAGACATTGATGGAAAGGGTGGAGATCCCATTTACAAATTAAGAGATACAGAAACATACCCATGACCCATAAAGGACTCAAATGCCTATACACTGACACTCAAAGTTTAGGGAACAAACAGGGTGAACTTGAAGTATTAGTTCATAAAGGCAGATATGATATAGTTGTCATTACTGCAACTTGGTGGGATGAAACTCATGGCTGGAATGTACTGATAGAAGGATACAAACTATTCAAAAGAAACAGACCTAACTAAGGAAGAGGTGGAGTTGGGCTACATATAAAAAATCACTACAACTCTACGGAAATATACAAAACCAAGCAGTGGTGGGATTCAAATTTTTTTACTACTAGTTCTGTGGGTGTGACTTGGTGGGTGTGGCAGGAGAAGGATACTGTAAAATCTCCAGTCAGAGGTGATATTGCCGGTTCTCTGAACTACTCAAAATTTCTGTTTCCAGTTCTCCAGAACTGGTCAGAACATGCTGAAGACCACCTCTGAAACCAAGGATGAAAACCTCCTAGACGCCATATGGATCAATATAAAAGGGGGGAAATGACATTGCTATAGGCATATACTACAGGCTACTCATAAGAAATAGAACTCTCTGCTAATCAATTAGCAAATGTATGTAAGAAACATACCACAGTAGTAGTGGAAGACTTTAATACCCTGATATCAACTGGAAAACAAACTCGATGATTGAACAGATTCCTAACCAACTTAGCTGAAAACTTTGTAATGAAAAAGGTAGAGGTGGGAACTAAAGGGAAACTATTAAGGAAACAGCTGATCTACTAAAGAGACAAGATGGTAAGGAAGTAACAGGAGCAGAGAGAAAGGAGAGCTGCTTAACTCATTCTTTTCATTAGTCTTCACGCAAAAAGAAACTGTAGTCCAACCTACCAAAAACATAACTGTAAAAGACAGATAGAAATAAATGTTAAAATAAGCAAAAAAAAATTGGTAAGACAACACCTATCTGACCTTGATGAATATAAATCACCGGGACCTGATGGATTACATCCCAGAGATCTGAAGGGGCTGGCAGTTGTTATCTCAAAACTATTGTATCATATCTTTAAAAAATCTTGGAGTACTGGGGAAGAATTGATGTGGTCCCAATCTTCAAAAAAAAGTTAGAGTTAGTGTTAGAAAGGAAACCCCAGTAAACTACTGTCTTACCCTCTTTGGAGCTTGAATCTGCGGAGGAGGATGAGCCGGAGCTGGAACCAATGGAGATCGAGGGGGCGGCTTCATTGGCTTTGGAAGAATGTAGGGAGGAGCAGTACAAGGCATCCCAGGGCCCCTCAGGATTGGGATGGCTTGTTAGCAGGGAGGAAGAGGGAAGATGGGGGGGGGGGGGGAGAGAGAGAGAGAGAGAGAGAGACAGTTAAATCCATGTTTCCCATTAAAGCAGAGGAATCTTAAATGCTTAACTTTGGCAGTACTGGACTGGAGCATTTTTCACACTCCGAGCAAGAAAGTAAGTTTAAGAAAATAGCAAGAAAGGAAAGATAGCAATATTAACCCAGTTGTGCAAATAGATTGAAAATAAGGCTTCCAAAAATAGTGTCCTTTATATGGAAATGTTTCATTTTCTCTAAATTAAACTCCCTGACTTATAATGTTATGTGCTTCCTCAAAGACCATCGAAGCAATATTTAGTTTAATAATCAGAATCTTATGCAAACCTCATATTTTTATAACCAAGAATCGATGGATATTTGCTATCCAAACAATATAAATTTGTTAGATGGTTCTAAAAAAAAAAACCAAAAGAAAAAGGGTTATTTTTATCTCCATTAAGATTCATTTCTTCTGTTGGAAAAAAAAAAAGGGGGGGGGGGAGAACTCAGCAGAGAAAAGTTGAAACTAGATTCTCATCATACTCTGCCATTATTTATATAAGTGATTTCATGAAATTTAGACTATCCCAAACAACAGGCTGGGCAGAGAACTGTTCATGTTTAAGACCAATAGACACAGTTTGATTTTTTGGGGGGGAAAGAGAATTTACAAATGTTTATTTGGGGGGGGGGGGGGTCACAGTGCTCCAAATTTTTTTAAGTGAGCCTATTACATTATGTTATACAAGGAGTTTAATCTAAAATGCACCCATCCCAGGGCTTTAAAGCAATATGATATGCTTTGCTTTGGGTACTATTTAAAGGGAAGTTCTAGTAGTTTTTATCAAAAAAGGAATGATAAATAAATGTGCCTCTGTATGCCCTAGATTATTTTTATTCCCCTGACCTTGCTTTTTGATGGTTCAAATGGGTGTACAAGGAGCTAAATTCAAGAAAATTACAGTTTGTGCATAGCAATATCCTCTCTCTGAAGTGAACCTGGGTTCATACAGGTACATTTTTGAGACCATTGTGTTGTTTATGGAAATTCGGGAGCTTTCTCTCCTTGTAATGTGGATTTTTTGCGATCCCAAAGCCCTGTTGTTTCATTGTTAATATTTAGTTCAAAGCAGTCTGAACATCTGTGAAATAAGATTTCCAAAACAAAATCAATATATGAACTGTTGTTTCAAAAAGGATCCAATATAATTTAACACCTGTCATATGAGCCAATGTTGCATTTTAAAGTCCCACTTCTACAATTAACTGAATCCACAATTTCTTTCTGAATATATACATAAATATCCAATATCTATAAAATAACAGGTGGGCAGGAAAATCTTTCTTATGGAACCTGGCAAGTTTTTAAAACTGCTCATGGGTAGCCCAAAGGAAAGCATACAATGGTCCCAGGGGGTTTTGCGTAGTGTCATCAAAAATTTTAAACTCCAATGGTACAACCAAAACTTTGACTGTTTTGCTCCACACATAAAAACAGGCAAAACATCATGATAGCCACCATCTTGATTCTTTTTAACCATTCCTACAGGAACTCCTGGCAGCTTGGCAGCCAATAACTCATAAATTGCTTCCTTCTGCTGGTGATATTTCAACCGCAAGATTCTTTGTTCCAACCATCATTCTTCTAACCTAAATTATTTGCTCTATAAAACATCAATAGTCCATCAGGATACATTAAGCAAGTACTTGTACAAGAGAGAAAAGCCAAGGGAAATGATCATCTCTTCTCTTACCATTAGATGATAGCATTCCCATAATAATGTTTTGGCTTCATGTTCCATAATGTATGTTAAAATCAGAGTGAACATTTAGTGCGTATTAAACTGAAAGCACTCAATCTTTTCAAGGTGAAGAAACAAAATAGCAGTATAGGAAACAAAAATGCATTGTCCTTTGTCATGACATATTGAGATTCTTTTCCCACAATAAGAATTGCAACATAATTAATGCATGACATTTGTTGAACCTTCCATCTCTCACCAACACCATTCTCAGCTGCTGTGTACAGGTTTGGGCATCTGTGTTTTATTCCTAACTGTCCCAACCACTGTTGAAAACTTGCTGACATGAATTCTGAACCTCTGTCAGTTTGCAGCCGACATACCTGTTGCTCATACCTTCTTTCTATGAAGCTCACCCATTGCTTAAATTTCTGTAGCACCTCTATTTTACTCTTTAGTAAATAGCAGAACCCAAACCTGCTGTACCAGCGCATATTTTTCTCCTTCCAAACTGGCTTGTGGTGGATTTTCAACAATATTCCAGAGCTCTTTAGCCTTCAGGAAACACTCCATCTTTGCAGCCAAAATTATATAGTTCTTCTGTCTCAAATGAGGCAGAGAGCTCTCCTTAATTTCAACAGTAGCCCTCCTGCAAAGTCTACTTTGCCTGATTTCTCCTTTTAAACACAGGCAGTCTCTCAGCTTAAATTACAATTCAGTCTTTTTGTGTGTTCTGGACTGAGCCCATAACCTGTTAGAGTTTGTTGCAGAAATCAAATCCAGAAAGAACACACAGACGATTGATCAGCAGGATTCATTAACTTCTTTATATAATAATAACATATAAGTAAATGCACAGTACCAATAGTAGATTCTTCCAATGTAACACAAGCAGAAAGAGAATAGTTTCAGGTTTGGGGGGGCGGGGCTAAAGTCACAGTGAGACGATGAATGATTCAGGGCTCTTGAAAAGCCATTGAAATCCCGCAGCTGAATGGTCCAATTTGGACCTAAACCATCCTGAGAGATGGTGAAAGAGGGGAGCACATTCTATAAATCCCAGGGACACTGCAAAGTCCCTGGTTGATCCAGAAAATCTCCCTAAACCAGTTGCAGAGGAAAGCGGCCATTAAAACTGCTGAAAGGCTGGGACAGCTTCGGAACAGAAGAAGAATGGAAGGAAAGTGTCGGATCTGGGTGAGGACTTTTTCAAAAAAAAAAAATTTTTGCTAACTACAATAGAGTACCCTAAAGGGAAAAAGAATTTTAAGAAGATAAGAAGACAGAAGAGAGAGATTAGTGGCAAGGAGAGCATGTTTAACTGTCAAACTGAATTAGGACTAATTTAGCGTGATTCTAACAAGAGATTAACTTTTAACATTTAACTGGACTGGACTCTGTGGCAAGAATTAGAGAAAAATAAATTTTAACTTTAAATATTGGATTTTTCCCTTTTTTAAATCTACTAATTTATAAATTTTAAAAGTGAAACTTTTTTTCGAAACAATATGACAAAGAAGTGAAAGAAAAGTAATAGTGCCACCTAAAGGTTATAGAAAAGCTGGAAAGATCAAAGGACCGAATCTGTGAGAAAAGTGTTTTGACGGCAGGCTGTTTAGACTTAAAAGAAAGATAGCTGAGTGCTGAACTACTGTTTAAACTGGTGCAGCTCTTGTAAAACAATCTAAACAGCTGGGGATTGAAGAGGAAAGAGAAAAGACTACTTTGACCTTGGACTATACTTTGCTTATGTTTCGATTTGGCCTTTTGGACACTATAAAGTGGCTTGGACTTGCTTTGTGATTTCTACCTAATATTTGGATAAAATTATTGCTGGCTGTTTTATTTTATTTCTTGCTGCTGATACTCCTTTTGGGATTTCTTACTTTTTTATTCCTAATTTTTTTGTTCTTCTTTGGAACATCTTAGCTTTTTTTCTTTTCTTATTTTGTATATACAATGTGTATGTGTGTGTGTATGCGTGTGTGTATGCGCACACACACACACACACACACAATTTGACCTTTTTGCTATTATTGGATTATTGCCGGTGGATTACACACACACACACACACACACACACACACACAAGAACATACACACACATATATTTACTTCTTTTTCTTTTGTATGGCTCTTCTGTGGATTTTCACCTTTAGATTTTTAAATTTTTTATTTTTATTTTTTTATTTTTGATAAGGAGAGCTTGGCTTTTTTATAGTTGGATTTTTCACAATTGGATTAAGGTAGAGAAGAAACTGAAGAAAGGCGGGCCTGGATTAATTGGATTAAGGTAGAGAAGAAACTGAAGAAAGACAGGCCTAATTAATTTTGGGTTTGGGTTTATAACTATTTTGAAATGAGGAAGACAGCTGCAACAGCATCTTCAATTTCTACTTCCTCCTAAGTCCAGCAGGTCAGTGATCAATACAAGCTATGTTACAATAGGAAAAAGAAAAGGAAAAGGAAAAAGAAAAGTTTCAATGCAAGAACTAAAAATAACGATGCAAGCGTACAAGACCAAGGGAAAGCGAGTGGAAGATAAAATGGAAAAAATGGAAGAGAAAATAGAAAATATGCAACAAATGATGATGAAGAATGAAGAAAATGCAAAAGATAAAAGAAAGGGACAGACCAGACAGAGAAAGACCTTGGCCGGGCTCCTTGAGAGACAAGGAGTTTGCAGAGGGCCGAACTAGCACCTGGGCTGGCTATAACACAAATGTTCATTCTCAGCCTTGAGATTCCTAGCTGCAATGGACAGCAAAGCAAGGGTTAATGCTGGCTGCATCTCTCTGCTGCAGTGCTTCCTGGACACGGCTTACAGTTCTGAGCCCAAAGCAGCAGGAGGTGAGGGCTGCTTTGATACCACCAGCTGGCGTAAATATACCATGATGAAGGCAGAATGCTGTTGCCACACAAAAGCAAGTCAAGGGGTGCTTTGCTCCAACACACTAAGGCTCTGTCACTGTGTCAGTGTCCCTGCGCCGCACCCCTTGCCGCAACAGCACCATTAATTCATTCCGGCTGGCGAGGGCTGCACTACTCCTTGCTCTCTTGTACCACCTTCTATAATGGAGATTTCCAGCCCCGCCACAAGCTGTCCAGCCTTTCGATACACCCGGGTGAAGGAGTTGCTCTGGGACGTCCAATGAGCCAAATGTGACTAGAGCTCTGGAATATGGAAGCAACTTTTCCACTGATGTCAACAAACCTCCGTCAGTCTGGCTGTCTTTTTCCTTCACTCAGATCAACCACAAAGCTTCTTCTTGAGAGAAGGAACACAAAAGAGGTTCCTGGAAGGCTGCGTGGCTGGAATAAGCACTTTCTCTCAGGCCTCCTGCTCAGAGGCCTCGCAGAAGGAAGAGATGGGTGGGAGACCTAAGAAAAGGCATCTGGTCTGGGAACACAGTGCCCCAGTGCAGCGCTCTCCAAGGGCCACTCGCTTGCCCACCCACTGGCCAAACTGGGCCAGAAGCAGCACATCCCCTGGTCATGGGCTGGACGCAGGGCATGAGGGGGAGGGCGAGCAGGCAGCAGGCGCCCAGTGGAAGCAGAGGCAGGCCCAAAAGGCACTGTCCGAGGCAGCCTTTCAGCCGAATGCAACAGGTCCAGGACGGATTTCCATCTTCCCCTCGCCCCCATTGGCCTCCCTTCCAGTTCCAGCCCAAAGGATTCACACCGCTCTGCTCACCACGGCTACCTGCAAAGGTAAGGCCCACGCTCTGCCAAAGGTCGCGAGCTGGTGGGGGAAGCCGGCTGGCAGAGGCGCAATGCAGTTGGTGCAGTCTCATGCTCCCTGGCCGCTGGCAGCCATGACAGGTGAGGCCTAGAACCTGCAGAATCCTGGTGTGGGGGGGAAGCGAGATGTGGGCTGGTGGGGAGGCGAGTGGCAGTGGCTCAGCCCTGGTTCGCCTTCTTCTCTGCCACCAAAGCTTTCAATCATGAAGTTGGTAAATAAAGGTCCCAACATCTTGGTGAAATACTTTTCCCATTAAGTTATTCAGAGACATCACCTGCCAATGACCACCTGGTTTACAGGATTGCTCCGGAAATAACCAATTTCTGAAATCTATGTGCTTTGCCAGGATTTTAGGCATCAGTTAGTTCTAGCCCAAGCAAAGTCTGACACGTGCATAGGAATGGAGACATTTCAGATATGTTTTAACTGGTGAATTAATTTGATTTGCATTTTAAGAGAGCTGCATTAAATCTGTTTCTGTAAATTGCTTAAGTATGCGGGGATAAGGAAATAGCTTATCACAAAGAAACAGAATTTAGATGACCAAGACTTTTGGGAAGCGGGCAATTATCTCTCCTTACTGGCATTTTCAAACTAAGGATTTTTTTCCTATGTTGTCTTCAGCATCACTACAAAGAAAATTATCTAAAATCCTATTTGAAAAACATGTTTGCCTGTGTTGAACAGGAAATGTTGGAACAATTGAACATGTTATTTTATTATATATCATCTATAGGGATATTCACAATGCTTATATACTGCCTTTTACATCAGTTACCTTGTGCAGTCTTACAATATTTGTTCATTAAATAAATGTATTTAATACAAATACTTATATGTTCATCATTTTGCAGATTGTAAATCATTAGAATATGAAGATAAATTTTCAAGTAGCATTTGAGGAAAAGCACCAAATAGCAATTGTATTTAGACTTATATACTACCCCACAGTGCATTACAGCATTCTCTGGGCAGTTTACAATGTCAGTGTATTGCACCCAGCAATCTAGATCCTCAACCTCGAAAGGATGGAAGGCTGAGTCAATCTCAAACCCCATCAGGATTGAACTCCAGGCTGTGGGCAGTTAGCCTGCAACACTGCATTCTAACCATTGCACCACCAAGGCTCATAAAAGATCACAAAAGACCACTTAGACTTTCTGTTAAGTATATTTATTCAGTACACATTCTACATGGCGATAACAACATGTTGACTATTTTACTCTTTTAAGCTCAATTAAGAAACTACATATGTGGGGAGTATTCATTAAGTTATTTCTGGAGGGGTAAGCCCCACTGATTCTTAAGGCTGACCAGGGAGACAAAAGTAGAAACTGCTGGATCAAGAATGAAAAATTGCATTTCTTCTAAGGTAAGATAGTTGTTATTTATCTCAATGAACTTTAGGTACATGAAAACCATTTCACATCTGATTTTTCTATAAACATATCAGGAAATCTAGCAATTTTCTGAAAGAGAATATTTTACATTCCAAGTATTATTTTTTGTGTGTGGGGGTTCAGATTT
Source organism: Pseudonaja textilis (assembly GCF_900518735.1). The sequence continues at coordinate 6,250,113 of NW_020769320.1, read as the reverse complement.
ACTTCTGCAAAACTGCCAGATCATCTTCAGAATAACACCATTTAGACCAGGGCAGACAAACTCCCGGCCCATGGGCCAGATGTATCACGCACTGGCCACTCACACACCCAGTTTAGTGAAGGGGGAAAAAATCCTGATACGTCATGTGATGCCGCTATGACGTCATGAGTTTGACACCCCTGATTTAGACAGAACATTTCTGGGCCAAAGTCTAAACATTCTGCATCTGCCAAATGTTGCCAACACCAAGCAGTTGTAAGCCAATGAGTAACTCATTTGTGTATATGAAACCATCCCTTCCTGTTGGCTACTAGAAAAATTACCATTTTTCCTTCAGATGCAAAGTCAAACACACCAAAGATTAAATCTTTTGCCCTGGATCAAGAATGGTAAGGAACATGTAGACTTAAAAACCCTTAGCTACAACTTAGCAACATCACTGGTGTGGGTTGAAGAAAAAACGATGTCAATAGCCTTCTTTATGCACATGATAGCAGGAATATGCCAGATATACCAGCCCTGAGAACTGGCACTCTGCACTGACAATTTTTCATTGCTTTTAAGGCAAATGACAACAACAATAATGTCCATGTTAAACAGACTCTTCTAAATATCCCCTTCTTTCTGCCTTTGTAAAAAAACGTAAGAAAGTACTTGGGAATGAAGAATTAAGTGGCAACACTCACATTCTCTAGGTTGTACTTAGGGCATTTTTTGTGAACTGGGAAGGTAGAATACACACTCTTGTTTTGTTCTTGATCTTTGCAAAACCTTTTGACATAGTCCTAATTATTCCAAGGACAGTAACTATATTGCATCTTTGGTCAGAATTAATATGACAACTAAGCACATTTACCTGGGTAACATTCAAGGTGGCCATTCACTGTTTTACAAGTATTCTACAAGAAGATAATTTTCCATTCACAGCAGCCTCACCTGTAAATGAGGGCAGGGATGTCCCAATGTAAACCTCATTCTTCAGTACTTGCACACCAAGATCAGTTGCAAATACATACCGTATTTTTTGTATTATAAAATGCTCCAGATCATAAGATGCACCTAGCTTTTGGGGAGGAAAACAATTTTAAAAAATCTATCTTTGCCTCCTTGCAGCAAATAGCAAACAGCCTGGTCAGTTTCAGCATGATTTAGCATGAGCAGCTGATTGGTGGTTGGATCAGCCTCCTGGAATACCGCCAATCAGCTGTTCCAGGCTGCACTGTCACTGATAGCTGCTGCCACGTATCACCGCCTCCGCATGCTCCATTTTCGGCCTCCGTGCACCCCATTTTTGGACTCTACGCATCCCATTTTTGGCCTGCTCCAGGCTGTGGGGATTGCTGCCGCTACTGATTGCTGCTGCCCAGAACCAGCCAAAAACAGGACATGTGGAGGCCAAAATTGGGGCATGTGGAAACAGTGATAGGTGGCGGCAGCTATCAGCAACGATCCCGCAATCTGGAACAACTGATGACCAGGCTGTTTGCTATTTGCTTCAAGGAGGCAAATTGCTGGGAGGCAGAGGCTGAAGGTGGGGGCTGGCGGGTGCGTGGGGCTTTGGCTACATTTGGTCTATAAGATGCACAGACATTTCCAGCCACTTTTTTGGGGGAGGGGGGATGTGCGTTTTATAGTGCAAAAAATACGGTAAGTTGTATGATTTGCCACGTGAGCCATGTTTTAGCATTCACTTCTCACTTGCTCTTCCTCCCTGGTTTTCACTCTGCAAAATTAAGATGTTAATCCATTTTGAAACTCATTTCTCTGATTAAATGCAAGACAACTTGCTCCTTTGGATAATTATGTCTCACTGGGTCACATTTAGCAAGGCAAACACAACTGCAGTTCTGGTTCCAATTAAGGCCAGATAATGGGCAGGAACAGAAGATGATTAAACACACTAGACAGATTTTATATCTTTATGATTTCACTCCTATTTGCACAAATGTCACTCTTGGGTCAGAGGTGGGCCAGTGAAAGTTCAGTTTTTCCTCCAGTTGTTACCACTTCGATCAAACTTCCAGAGTCGGGCCGGTTTTTACCGATGATCCAGTCATAAAAGGTTCTGGCAGAACAGATGGAAACAAGTGCATGAGTTAGTTTCATTGGAAAGTTTCACATTCCAAGTGCTCATTCAGTTTCCATAGTTATTCCACAATTTCCCTATTAATAAAGTTCTGAGATAATAAGCTGAAAAGCAATTTGAGTCCTTCACTCAGACGACCTTGTAAAAGATTACAGCGCAGAAGTTTTCATTTTAATGGGCTTGAGATGCATCTCTTAATTTTCCTGGAAAGACAAACCTCCTAAATCCAAAGATTTGTTAAGATGTAACATTATTTTTGTAACATACAAGAACAACTGTTCTCAGCTTCATCGTCGCTACTACTAAAAGAAGCTAAATCACCTCCTACATACAAGGAAATAAACCATCATTATTCCCAATCTACAATTTAAAAGAGGCACTATGAAGTTGAGGTTGGTTTAATATGTCTCAGCTAAGGGAGATCTCTCTTCTATAGTTCAGTTTATCCTGCTTGCACAAGGCAGAAAATAACCAAATGGATCATACATAAAGAAACTGAAGGAACTGATGCAAGACATTCTTCTTTCCAAGGAAAGTATCTCTCTGCCTATCACTCCATCCATCTGTCAATTTCTCCATCCACATTTCATAATATAAGTTTTGAGAACATGTTAAAGGTCCATTCATAATATGGCATCTGAAGGACAGATAATCAGTTATCCATGCCAATGAACAAGTCTTCTCAATGTCCCTGCTATCTAGTTCAGCCTCTTTGAAGCTGAACAGTCGATTTCACAGCCTCCCCCTGAAAGAAAGCATGCAAACACGTAGAAAAGCGGCACCATCAAGTGCTCCCAAGAAAGGGAGAAAAATAGCTCGGACTTCCCTCGGGGAAAAAAGTCAAGCGTTGGTCAGTTATAGGAGATTCAGTTCTCAGGGGAACAGAACCAGCTCTCTGTAGACCAGACATTCAATCTATGGACGTACGTTGTCACCCTGAAGCAAAAAACAAACAAGTGGCTGAGAACCTTACTAAAATAATCGAACTCAATGGATTACTATCTCTTTCTTCTGCTTCACACAGGGACAAATGACATGACAATGAACCTGAAAACAATATTGCGAAATTATGAGCAGCTAGGCAAGAAAGTTAAAGAGTTGGGAGCACAAACGGGCTTTTCATCTCTACTTCCAACAATAGGTCAACATCCAATGAGGGAACAAAGAATTTTAGAAATGAACCATTGTCTTAAGAGTTGGTGCTGCCAAGAAAACTTTGGATTCCTAGACCTAGGTCTGCATTACCAACATGAAAGGCTTCTTGCAAGGGATGGGCTGCACCTCACAAGAATCAGGAAGAATGTATTTGGAAAATGACTGGCTCAATTTATCAGAAAAGCTTTAAACTAAAATTGAGGGGGGGAGGGAGACCAACCCTTAGGATCTTTAGGACCTAATCCCAACTATAAATCCTAAGACAACCAATCAAACAATGAGGTAAGGAGTGATGGGAAGGAAGAAAAACTCAGAAATAAAGTAAGAGATATAGGAAGCATATGCAGGATTCAAATATCTATACACAAACACTTAAAGTTTAGGAGAACAAACAAGGTGAACTTGAAGTCCTAGTACAAGTGGGCAAGTATGATATAGTTGCCATTACCGAAACTTGGTGGGATGAAACTCAGGACAGAAATGTACTGATGGAAAGATACAAATTGTTCAAAAGAAACAAATCTAACAAAAGAGGAGGTGGAAATGCATTATATGTAAGACATTATTACATTTCTTTAGAAATGCATAAAAGCAAGAATAAGCCTCCCAGAATGAATATGGATCAATATAAAAGGAGGGGAAATTGCCATTGCCATAGGTATATAATACAGCCGCCTCCCCAATCAAGAAGAAGAAATAGGTTGTTTTAGGCCCAGTACTCTTCAACATCTTCATAAATGATTTAATGAGAAGGGGAACTCATCAAATTTGCAGATGACACTAAACTGGTAGGAAAAGCCAACAGCCCAGAAGATAGGCTGAAAATCCAGATAGATCTCAACAAACTTGAACACTGGGCCCCATTTAATAAAATGAAATTCAAGTTAGAGAAAAGTAAGGTTTTATACTTAGGCAAGAAAAATCAAATGAACATGTACAGTTTAGGTCAGTGGTGACTAACTTTCTCAGCACCAAGCAATCCTAGGTTGCATTAATAGCAGAATAGAATCATGATGATGTCAAGTATTAGTACCTCTTTATAAAGCCTTAGTAACACCAGACTTAGACTACTGCATCTAGTTTTGAACATTGTATTATAAAAAAGATGTAGAGAGTCTGGAAAGAGTACAAAAAAGAGAAACAAAGATGGTTAGGGAGCTGGAGATGAAACATACGAAAAACAGTTGTAGGATTGGGTTTGTCTAGTCTAGTGAAAAGAAGGACTAAGGATGACAGGATGGCAGTGTTTCAATATTTGAGGCACTGCCATAAAGAAGAGGAGGTCAACCTATTTTCCAAATCACCAAAAGGCAAGACGAGAAACAATGGATGGAAACTAATCAAGGAGAGAACCAACCTAGAACTAAGGAGAAATTTTGTGACAGTGAGAACAATTATTAGCCAGTGGAATAGCTTGCCTTCAGAAGTTGTACGTGCTTCATCACTAGAGGATTATAAGAAACGGGACAACCACTTATCTGGAATGGTAGAAGGTTTCCTGCTTGAGCAGGGGATTGGATTAGAAGATCTCCAAGGTCCCTTCCAACTCTGTTATTCTGTTTTTCTTCTTCAATCAGGCCACCATAATGGCTCCCCCCCCCCCCCCACTCTGGACATCCAAGACTCCAAACATCGATTTGCAGGACCTTTACAAAACTCAGATTTTGTTATTCCACAAATCTCTGGACCAAAATGTATGCACCAGATGTTCAAGGCTTCAAACGAGCGGGAGCTGGAAAAGTTTTGTTTGCTCACCCTGCAATGAAGTCTAGTGGTGTCCAGGAGCTGAAGTCAGCCTCTGGCATGGACTTCCTGTTCATTGGAGTATCCAAGGTAACCCTGGAAGAGAAAGAAAAAGAGTGGTCTAATTAATGTTAATCATCAAAGTGTTTAATTACTGTTTCTCAACCTTGACAATCAACTTTAAGATATGTGGACTTCAACTCCCAGAATTCCCTAGCCAGCATGACTGGGAGTCCATGCATCTTAAAGTTGCTAAGTTTGAGAAACACCGCTTTAGACAAATAAAATAGAACGTTGGTAAAATGTCCTTTCACATCTTTGGATTCACAAGTCATGAGAAGATTAAAAATGTCAAGATCACAGCAGGGACCACACTATCAAAATCCCACCCTCTTTTTATATGTGTGGCACATGCCTCTGGATCTAGGCCCAACGTTCAAGCCACTTCTCTTTGAAGTTCCAACTCTGCAGGAGTTTGGCACCCAGTGAATTTCAGGCCATCCCTTGAACTACATAACTCCCATGTGATTCCAGAATGACTTACGGGAGAATCGCAACGGCTGCAGCGCCAGCAGGGAGGCCACTGTTTGAACCAGAGAGACTCTGACAGAGTTGATGGACAGCTCCTTTGGCCATGCCGTATGCAATCATTCCTAGAATACAGAATAAAAGAGTTGGAAGGGACCCAGTCCAGGGGTCTGCAACCTTAAACACTCAAAGAGCTATTTGGAACCATTTCCCACAGAAAACATCGGGACCCACAAAACTTGAGTGGGCGTGGCCAACTCTACTCCCACATATGACACCCCCCAAAGCCACGCCTACCCAGGTTTCGTGGCTCCTGATGTTTTCTTTTTTTTTTTTTTTAATAAAAGTTTTATTTGGGTTTTCACACACAAGTAAAACATCTTTTTTGAAAATAGCTTGGTCCCGGGTTACACTTCTTTATACAGACACAAACTCAATTTCATGCTCATTTTTGTGTTCTATTCCATATCTTATTACTATTTTGCATTTTCTATATAGTTTTTCCCCTCTTTTAATTTTCTCAACTTTATTTTAATTATCTCATCTCAGTTCAATCCATTATATTTATACTTTTGTCTGTCCTGTTTCAATTTCATATTATCTTTTCTCATTAAACAAATTTTCTCCTGCAGTTACTAATTGGAGTATGACAACTTTATATCTTTGAATTTTATCCATTCGGGTCTTATTTAAACTTCAATATATACCTTAAGGTTATAACATTCAATATAATACATAATACATAACTTCCAATCGAATTCTGCTTGGTACATTCTTAAAATACACACTATATTCTTAAAAAAACAAAGGATTATAAATATATGTAATTAAAACCCTCATTCCATTCCAATTCAGTTCTATCAATAATATTCATTAAAGTCTTAACATCTTTAACATTTCTTTTCAATTAAATATCATACTTCCTTGGAAACACATATAATCTTTCCATAATTAATTTTTCCCCTATTTCTCTTCACTTATGTTTTATAAATAATTAAATATTCATTTTATTACATTTATTTATTAACATTCCACTAAATTACGATAACTATTTTATCCATCATTTTAATCATACATTGTTTCATATTTTCTGAAATTATTTCTGTTTCTAATATTCTAATATTAATATTCTAATACTACCTTATGTACCTTTGCAGAATCCCTTTTTCAATTAAATTTTCACCCATTATCTCTAAATAGGCCCTGTTTCTCTATATCTTGTTTCTGTCCTTTATAACTTCTTTTCCTTTCTTTCTTCCCTCTCTTCTTCTCCCTCCCCTTTTTACCCCCTTGTCTCTCTACTTCTAATTCTCTCTTCTGCTTTTCCCTCTTCTGTTGCTTTCTAATCTTATACTTATTTTTCAAACTATTCTTTTTCTGGGTTGTTTTTCCAAATCTTAAGCTTTTCATTCTCTTTCCCCACTTTCCCTTTTATTCCCCACATAAAAGTACTTGTTCATTAAAGATGGCTTCTTCTTTGTCCCAATCTTCCTGTTCTGCAGACGCTTCTTGTTGTTTCTCATAGTTCCAAATCTCCATTTCCAAGAACTGAAATACGAAGCCAAAAGAACCTCTCCCTTCTTGTGCATCTTCTTTGTACTTTTTCAGTTCCATTTTCAGTTCTTCTAAAAGTGGTGCCATTTTAAACACTTTTAAACAACCACCCGATTGATTTTAGTCATCCAAATGCAATAACCAAAAATCCAGAAGTCACCAAATAATCCAAGTACTCCCAAACTGTTTCTACTTGCTTCTTTTTTCACTTTCTCTTCCTGGGGTTTTACTGTAGCCTTCTCCAGATTTGTGCCTTGCAATAACACTTCATATATTTTAGCCATCAGACCCCTAATCATTTTAGTTGCTCTTCTCTGCACTCCTTTCAGAGTCTCCATATCTTTTATATAACGTGGTGCCCAAACCTGGATGCAGTATTCCAGGTTTTTGTAAGTGTTCTAAAATGCAGTATTCTAAAGGTTTATAAAATGGTACTAATACTTGATGTGATCTTGAGTCTATCCCTGTTGTTTATGCAATTTAGGACTGCATTGGCTTTTTTGGCTGCTACCACACACTGCTAGCTCATATTTAACTGGCTGTCCATTAGGACTCCAAGATTCTCTCACAGTTACTGCTGTTGATCCAAGTTTCACATAATCTATACATTTGATTTTTCTTGCCTAAGTGTAAAATCTTACTTTTCCCTACACTAGATTTCATTTTGTTGGATAGGGCCAGTGTTCAAGTCTGTCAAGATGGATCTTGAGCTTATCATCTATGTTGGCTCTTCTTGCCAACTCAGTGTATCTTCTAATGAAGATATTGAAGAGTATGGGGCCTAAGATGAAATCTTGGGGTACCTTACTGCTTACTTCAACATACACTTATGGCAATGGCATTTTTTCCTTTTATATTGACCCATATGTGTTCCAGGTGGTTTTCAATCTTGGTTTTGTGCATTTCTGTACAAAACTGATGTCATTTTTGATATCATATAATGCAATTTCACCTCCTTTTTTATTACACCTGTTTCCTTGAATAGTTTGTATCCACAAATGAAGGTGAATATATCTCAGGATAATATTGTAGGATCCAATTGGGGTAAGTCAGAAGTACCAGAGGCTTTGTCTTCCAAGCTTTCGGACTTGTGCTGGAGCCATCTTCAGAGAACTTCTCTCTAGCAGTGTGTGCTGTATGTGGCTTTTTATATTCTGATTGGGGTGTGTTGAAGACTAGTTTTTAAGTCATTGGCTGTTGTTTGCTTGTGCTGCCCAGCCCTCGCCTTCTAAGTACTTGATAGGCTGGCGGTAAATCAGCACTCCTGTTGACTGATGCGGAGCCTGTTTCCCAGGTTTCAATCACTTCCCTGGCTGTTTTTGTGCCTGCTTGTCCAACAAACTTAACAGCTGAAGAATTGTTCAAAGCAGTGTGAGGTTACCAATGAGTTTGGGTCTTCTTGTCTGACTGCCCGCTTATATTCTTGCAATCTGATGATTAGCTTCCTCCCCATCTGTCCTACAAAGTCACTAACTTAAACAACTGCAATGATTTACTTAATAACTGCAGCAAAAAAGGTCATAAAATGGGGCAAAACTCACTTAACTAATATTTCACTTAGCAACATAAATTTTGGGCTCAATTGTGATTGTAAGTTGTGGACTACCTGTATATTTCTTAACCATTCAACCCCATGACCTTGGATTTTTCTGTTTTCCACAGAAATAGCCTTGATGGCAACGATATCTTTTTCAGTCATTTCATGGTTAAAAATAAAGTTTGACTTTTAGTTGAAGCCTGTTATGAAATGCACTTTGCTGGATATAAGGCAATTCGGGGAATCAGATAACATCAGATGCCCCCTGAAGCATACCTGTCATTGCATCATTGTGGGAATATAAGAGCAAAGTCAAGAAATGACTTGCAAATATGTTAATTTTAACTATCATTTTAATATATTATGTTGCAATTTTAGTGGGTTTTTGAAACCCATTAAAAAGCAGTATTTAGCATTAAATACCAATGCTTCAAATTTTGTTTTACAGATAGTCCTTGACTTACAGCCATATTTGTTAAGTAATTCAATTGCTAAGTAAGGAATCACTTGACCCATTTTTATAATCTTTTTTGCTATAGTTGTTAAGCAAGGCATGTTACTGCAACCTGTGATCTCCTCTGCCAGCTTCCTCATTGACTTTGCCTTGTTTAAAGGGGAAGGTTGGGAAGGTGTAACTTGTCGAAAGTTTGCCAAGTGCCTAGTTGCAATCACATGCCTGCCGGGATGCCGCAACAGTTAGTATGAGGATCAATTATAAGTCATTTTTTCAGGGACATCATGACTTCAAATGGTTGCTAAATGAATGGTTTTAAGTTGAGGACTACCTGTATTATAAAACCAACCAATGAATTTATTAAACTATTCCATATTTATGAATTTAGATTGGAATACTCTCCCTCCCTCCCTCCAACAAAACTGGTTTAGATATTCTGCTACTCAACCTGGATATTTTTTTTTCTTAAATGAAAGGAACAATGTAAATTGTAACCCCAAAAAGACATATAAATTCATTTACAATCAAAAACCTTATTTAACTGTGGATATCCTAATAAAGATGTCCTAAAATATATTTCAGGCACTACTCTGTTAATGAAAATAGGAATCCTTAATCCTCCACCTTTTCTTTGAGCTGGAGGTCTGTATACAAGAGCAGATTCCCTGATCTGAACTGGAATCTGCCAATTTAGCAAAAGATGGTGAAAACTCCTAGCATTTCAATGGTCAAAGACTGAGCTTTTTTCTGTTTTCCACAGAATTGCAATTTTTTAAAAAGTTATTAACAATATGGATTCCCGTAGTAGAATGGGAATTCTAATTTTTAGCAGGAAGCACAGCATTTCTATAGATTTTATACAGACACAAACTATTAATAGGGCCAGGTCTATTTTATAAGGATTGAGTCAGAGGGTTGAAGGTCATTTGTCTTTGAAGCAAGAAAATACAAAGGTCTAATCCAAAGTAAACAAGTGGAATCAGCATTATTACTTAGGGAACAAAATACAAGCTTAGGCCTTAGCCTTTTTGCAGCTTATATTCAAGCTAAAGCACTTTCTGTACAAGCTAAAAAAAGCTTTTCATAAACATACTGTTGTGGCCCAACAGCGGCCAGGAGAGCTGGCAGCAGATTCGGACAGTGAGGAGGTTGGGGAGGAACATGGGCCAGTCCTGGAGTCTGGGGAAGGCTCTGATGAGTGCTCTGCATTGGAGGCTGAGATGGGGCCAGGGCTGTCTGACAGTTATTGGCTGCCTTTGGAATCGGAGATCAGTGGGGAGGAAGAACAGCTGGAGCCTGTTCCCGATGTGTGCAGGCACAGAGTTGCCAGAAGGAGGGAACAGCTGAGGAACAAGGCCCAACTTGGGAGTAAAGTCACAGGTGGATGGTGAATGGCCCCTTCCCTAGAGTATAAAAGAGGAGCGAAAGGGGAGTAGGACTTTGCAGGAAACAATTAGTTCATTCCGGCATGCTTGCTAAGTATTACAGAGTCTGAAAGATATAGGCCTGGCCTCTCTCCAAGCCTAATAAGGGTTTGTAATTGGGAACTATCATGAAAGACTATTGGCTGGGACTTTGTTGGAGAGGAAATGCATTGTAAATCAAATAAAAGGGGTTTATCGGGATGGCCTCGGCTTCGTGTTGTTGGGGGGAGCCTCGGTCAGAACACATAAATACATTCTTCATCCAAATATTTTCTTAACCTATGCACTCAACCCTAACAAAACTTTAAAGGTGTCACTGGAGGACAGAATTTCTACAACTGAAATTTCTAATCTGAATATTAAAGGCTAAGGAAAATGTTGACCAAACCAAAATGCACACCCCAGGAACATTTCCATTTTACCTGGGGTTCCAGATAATGCTGCTTTTGCACCTGTTAGAGTCAATAGCCCCCCTTCCTTCAGGTATTTAGTAGCCAAATGACTAGAGATGGTTGATGTCCAAACACTTTGCTTCCACATCAGGTCACTGTTTTTGTATAAAGCTAAGGGATGGACAGAAAAATAAGGAAAACATTAGAAATCATGAAACATATTCGCCTTCTGGAGAGAGTATCACCAACTGTTCTCTCTTAGCCAGATAACGTCTTGTACTGCAGAAGACACCTATGAACAGTTCCCTAACTTAGCTGCCAGGCAGGAAATAGGAATTTAACTCTAACCTGTATACCTGCGGGTTTAACAATGGGATGGGCATACATTAAAAAAAACAACTGGTAGCATTCAGACACCTTTAGCATTCAAAGCAAGTCTCAGAACATCTAGATCTCTCTCCCCATCAAAAATAGTCAAGTGCAATCTAATTGTGCTTATTTCTCAATATTTATTTTTAATATGGTTTAAATCTAATGAAACACCGATGACTCAATTCTGCTTCAAGTTCAGATACTCCCCTATTAACCACCTGGTTTCCAGAGATATGGACAGGAATGAAAAACAGAAAACGTACACTAATGCCTATAATACACTAATGGCTAACTTCGTTTCCCATAACCTCCAAACTGGGCCTTCAATCTTCTTACAAACTACGATTTCAAGTTGAAGGAGGCAATTTTATTCTATAGGAAGCACATTAACAATCCCAGGTCTGCAGTACAACCATTACCACAAACATTGCATTTGAACAACCTGAACTGCTTCTACTCACATCAGGTATGTAAAGAGAATCTACACTAAGCTATTGCTGCCCTACAAAGCACACGCAAATCTTTTTCTTAAATATGATGCTTTTGCCAAGGATTTGGAAAATAAACCACATTTGAGAGACAGTGGTTAAGGTGCTGGCCAAGGAAACAGGAGACTCGAGTTCTTAATGCTGCCTTATGCATGAAAACTGGCTGCATGACTTTGGACCAATCATCAGGAGACTATAAGCTGTAGTCTTACCTTAGGAATGAAAGCCGGGTAGGTGACTTTGGGCCAATCACTCTCTCTCAGCCAACCCACCTCACAGAGTTGTTATTGTGGGAAAAATAGGAGGAAGGTGTATTATATAAGTTCATCACTTACAGCGCATTCAGAAAGTATTCAGACCCCCTTCACTTTTGTCAATTTTGTTATGCGAGAGCTTGATTCTACAGTTGTTGAAATTCATTTTTTTCTGATTAATCTATACTCAAGTATTCCATAATGACAAAGTGAAAACAGAATTTTAGAAACGTCTATAAATTTATTAAAAAGAAAAAACAGAAATATCACACTGGCATAAATATTCGGACCCTTTGCAACAACATGTGAAATTTAGCTCTGGCGCCTCCAGTTTCTCTTGATTGTTGCTGACATGTTTCTACACCTTGATTGGAGTCCACCTGTGATAAATTAAATTGATTGGACATGGATTTGAGAAGGCACACACCTCTCTATAGAAGACCTCACAGCCGACTATGCATATTGCACAGAGCCAAAGTCATGAGGTCAAAGGGACTGCCTATAGAGCTCAGAGACAGGATTATCGCAAGGCACAAATCTGCCGAAGGCTACACGAAAATTTCTGCTGCACTGAAGGTTCCTAAGAAGCACAGTAGCCTCCATAATTCTCAAATGAAAGAAGTTTGGCACAACTAGGACTCTTCCAAGAGCTGATCGCCCAGTCAAACTGAGCAACTGGGGTGAAGGGCTTTAGTAAGAGAGGCGACCAAGAACCCAATGGTCACTCTGACCGAGTTCCTGTGTGGAGATGAGGCAGTTCCAGAAGGACATCCATTGCATTCCTCTACCAATCTGGGTTTTATGGCAAAGTGGCTAGATGGAAGTCCCTCCTCAGTGCAAAAAAACAAAAAAATAAATTAAATTCCACTTGGACTTTGCAAAAAAAAAAAGCACCTGAAGGACTCTCAGATTGTGAGGAACAAGATTATCTAGCATGATGAAACCAAGATTGAATTGTTTGGCCTCAATTCTAAACATTATGTCAGGCACCGCTCACTGCCCAATATTATCCCAACAGAGAAGCCTAGTGGTGGCAGCATCATGCTGTGGGGGTGTTTTTCAGCAGCAGGGACTGAGAGACTGGTCACAGCTGAGAGAAAGCTGGATGGCGCAAAGTACAGGGATATCCTCAACCAAAACCTGTTCCATAGCCCTCAAGACCTCTGATTGGGCCAAAGGTTCACTTTCTAATATGACCATGATCCTAAGCACACAGCCAAGACAATACAGGAGTGGCTTAGGGACAACTCTGTGAATGTCTTAGTGTGGCCCAGCCAGAGCCCTGACTGGAATCCTATTGAACATCTCTGGAGGGACCTGAAAATGACTGTTCACCAACAGTCACCATCCAACCTGGTTGAACTTGAGAGGATTTGCAAGGAAGAATGGCAGAAAACCCCCTAATCCAGGTGTGCAAAACATGTCACATGACACCCAAAAAGACTTGAGGCAGTAATTGCTGCCAAAGGTACTTCAACAAAGCACTGAGCGAATACTTATGCCAATCTTTAAAAAAATTACAGACATTTCTAAAATTCTGTTTTCACTTTGTCATTATGGGGGATTGAGTGTAGATTAATGAGGAAAAAAAATGAAATTGAACAACTGTAGAATCAGGCTACAGCGTAACAAAATGGACAAAAGTGAAGGGGGTCCGAATACTTTCTAAATCAGCAGTCGCCAACTGGTGGGCCATGAGAAAATTTTGGTGGGCCGCAGAGAAATCTCACCCCCGGAGCACCCCCACAAAGCAATTAATCCATGCTGTGCAGAAACACAAGGCTGCACCGCCCACATGGCCCGTGGGAACCCTCCCCACCCACTCACTCCTTACCCGGAAAACTTGCCTGCTAAATTGCTATTTTTCCGACCATTAGCTATTCTGCTGTGCCGGGAGATTTGGATTAGCTAGGAAGCAGGAAATGGTTGGATTTCTTGCTTTCTAGCTAGTCTTTAGATCTTCAGCTCTGCTTTTAAGCACAGCTGAACCTCCCTTAGGACTGAAAGTTCTATTATTCAGTGCAGACTTATGGCAAGCAAATTTTATGTGACAGACTGAGCTAGCCAATGGCAGATAGATGGATGATTGAATGATTCTGTGAGCAACTCAATCTGCCTGCCTGCTTTGCCTGATTTTGGGTAAAGGCTGCTCTTTTTTTAATAAAAAATTCAATATTTACATACATGGGTGTTGTGAGTTAATTTTGTGAGTTTGCTTGCAAGCAAATTTTATGTGACAGACTCAGAATGGCAGAAACACAGATCTCTGAATGAATCTGTGATTCTATGAGCAACTCAATCTGCCTGCCTGCTTTGCCTGATTTTGGGTAGAAGTTGCTCTTTTTTTATGAAAAATTCAATATTTATATAAATATTATAATATTTACACACAAGCCACGCCCAGCCAGTCACATGACCAAGCCACACCCACAAATTAGGCCATGCTCACAGAACCAGTTAGTGGTCCCTGGGATTTAAAATTATGAATTTGGTGGTCCCTGAGGTCCAAAAGGTTGGCGACCCTTGTTCTAAATGACTGTAGAAAGTAATAACGGTGGGATAAAAATCAAATAAGTAAAATAAAAATCCCAAATGCTTTCTAGTTGTTATCTTTGCAATCATGGACAGCTTCAGGGCAAACTGTGCAACACAGCCCTACTGAAATGCACTTAAACTTAGAAAACTGTTAAGGGGTCTTCTATTTTTTTTTTCCCAGCTGGCTTTTTTCTCAATGCCACCCAGTCCAGGACACCGCTGGAAGACAAGAAGCAGATGTTGTCCCACAGTTTCTACTGCATCAATTGAATTTCAGGCCTGGAGACATCAGGAAGACATTAAACGGGGGAGCTACAGCATTCTTTGCTGAGCAGCTCCATCACAGACCAGAAATAGGCCAGTCTGAAAGACCACGGGAAAGAGAAAGAAGAGAGCATTGTGTGAACTGCAATCCTTACATTTCGCCTTGGCACTGCCTCCAGCCCATCCACCAGCTACACATAGGATAGCATCTACTTTCTTTTCGCCCAGGACTTTTCCAACGTCTTCTGTCACCTTTCAAAAGGCAGAGTTGGGAGAGCAGAATTATAGAACAAGCACCAGCAACTTTGGTTTATAAACATTTCAACCAGTCCTTACCAAAGTAGCACACTGACTAAGACAAGATAGATAAATATTTCTGCGTATGGAATCATTAGAAGCCTGGCTTTGTTGGTTTTAGCAAATCTTAACCTGTAATCTGAAGTCATCTGACTTTGGCACAGATTTTACTAAAAAAAAAAAGTAGCCGGGCTGCTGTTTTTCTGTTTCTTCTCTTACTCAAGTAAAAAGGAATAGAAAGAGCTCCACTTGCCTGGGAGAACCTTCAAAACTCCTTCCTTACCTGCAAGAGAGCAACCTTCATGCTTTTTTTTTCACCATTTTGCTATTATTAACTACATTGGGAATTAGTAAAATTGCAGATATTAAAATATCAGCAGGATTCTAAGGGAGGGAAGCCTGGTTTCTTTTCCTAGGGAGAGGTGGTGGGGAGAGGACACGGGTGTTACTTTGGTATGAAGAAGATGCCTCAAGAACGTGTTTGGATGAGCAAGACTGAGCGAGACCTACAAAACAGGTTTTGGAAAGCTACTGGGAAAAATAAGGCTGTTTCAGGAGTAAAATATGACCGAAAGCTGCAGAGCAGATGCTAATGTTGTAACTAATAACATTGGGAATTTTGCAAAACTTTTCATGGTCTTTTATTCCTGAATTTTCATGTCATTAACATGCATGAACCATACTTTCCTACCTCTAAATAGGAGCAAGAATGCAAAGCATAATGCTTAATATAAGTATGTGCTTTGTAACGCTGATCTGACCCTCTTCTTCCATTCTCAGCTGTAGATCTCTCACAAGCAGTGGCTGAGCATACACCAAAATATTACTCACAAGAGGGATTTCAAAAAAAAAAAAAAAAAGGACAGTGACTTTGATAGCATCACCAGAAATCCATTACATTTTAATAGGCACTGAAAATGCAGGTAGTCCTCCACTTAAGACAACAATTGAATCCAATTGCTCCATTTTACAATCTTTCTTGCCACAGTTAAGTTAGTAACCCGATTGGTAAGTGAATCTGGCTTCCTCTTTGACTTTGCTTGTCAGAAAGTCACAAAAGGGATCACATGACCCTGGGATACTGCAACTGTCATAAATATGATCTAGTTGCCAAGCACCTAAATGTTGATCACATGATCATGGGAATGCTGCAGTGGTCGTAAGTATAAGAAGCGTCCCCAGTTTTTCAGTGCCATTGCAACTGAACTGGGACTAAACAAATGGCTTTAAGCAGAGGATTACCTGTATTTTACATCTAAGGGAGGGCTATGTGGCATAAGTTGGACTCTGGCATGTGTTTTCCCTTTTCTCCAATATACCAATCAATGCAAAATTCGCAGGTTACAAAAGGTCTAACTCCTGTAATGGAGTAAACAGTTGTGAAATGTTTCTTCAGGGTTTTCCAACCCTGGCGCTGTTGTTTTAGCATTCACGTTACAGGTAAAACTTCAATCAGAATAGTGCCCATCAATCAGCGCCTCCTAATTCTTATGGATATTGTGGGAGAAGAGCTATGTTAGTTTATGGTAGTCAAAAATGAGGCGCAGTCTAGTAGCATCTTTTCAGAATAATGATTTTTCATTTCAATGCCTTTGTATTTGTTCCTCTGAAAAGATGCGACCAGACTCCATCTGACTTTGGAAAGATTTAGAACAGGGTTTCCCAACCTTGGCCATTTTTAAGATACACGGATTTCAATTCCCAAAATTCCCCAGCCAGAATGGGATTTGGCACAATTAGGAGCAGTGATTGATTATCTGCCATCAGGTTTGTGTCTTAACAGCTACAAAGATTTTTGTTCCTAATCTGGCAGAGATGGAACACATTCGCTGACCGGTTCCAATTTTTTCAAGCTTTGGGTAGAAAGCTGAAGTCAAAATTTCCAAAGTTTCCCCTGCGCTCTTTTCCAATCGCAAAAGGCCTAAAAAAAAAAAAACTTGAGCTCGTTTTCTTTTTACCTGCTCTGCTTGTTCCACAAACGAATCGCCCATTTGCACCACGACATTGGCGCTTGCCTCTTGGTTTTCTGCTAAATCAATGCTGAGCACCCACTGCGGGGGGGGGGGGGAAACACACACACACCCCAAAAGTTTTTGTTTTGAAGTTTTGAAACGGGGCTGCATTTGCCCCAAAGCTACAGGGCAGAGAGCAAAGCGCTTCATTGCAAACGCCTCTCCGGTCGCTCTTTTGCTAAGGGCAGCGCGGCTTCTCTCCCAAGCCAGAAGTGTGCAAAAACCTTCGCGTGTGCGTTCCTTCCTTTGCACAGCGGCCTCCCCCCACCGAGCACACATACACACACACACCCGTATGCGAAGGTGCAGAAAAGCCGCCTTCTCCCCCACCGAGGCCGGAGCTTTACAGACCGGCTTTTGCCAACCTTTTTGCACCCCACCAGCCCTTTACCCAGTCCTTCGACCGCAGGTGCCGCACGCAGGCGGAGCCCAGAGCCCCTCTACCGCCGTATACCAACGCCCTGGAAGCCTCCCCCGCTGCCATGACTGCTGCTGCTGCTCCGACAAGCAGCAGCGTTCCTGGCGAAAGGGAAGCGGAAGGCGGGCGCCCAAGCTCTCCGCCCCCGCTGAGTGGGTTAAGTGGAGGAAAAGGAAGCACGGCCCCCACTAGGTGATCCTGGTTACTCTCTTCCATGCGGGTGGGGGGGTGGGGAAATGTCCAGAGCTGTGTTTGGTCAATCTCGGCCATTTTAAGCAGCGGGGACTTCATCTCCCAGAATCCCCCAGCCAGCACGCTGCTCCAGGGAATCTGGCAGGAAGTTGTGCCCAAATCCTCCAAAGGTGTGTGGGTAAACCCCTGGCAAGAGCTTGCATCTGAGAGTAGGACGAGAAGCAACCATTAAAGAGAGATCCAGTCTAGAACTCGTGAGAAATTTCCTGACAATGAGAACAGTTATTTTATTTTATTTTATTTATTTTGTTTTGTTTTGTTTGTCAATTGCTTACAAGATAATAGGTATAAGGAAAAACATAGTTATGAAAAACATAGTTATGAATACATATAAGAAAAATAAAAAAAAATAAAAAGGCACGTTGGGTGCGCTTATGCACACCCCCTACAGACCTCTTAGGAAAGGGGTGAAGTCAATGGTAGACAGTCTAAGGTTAAAGTTTTGGGGGTTTGGGGAAGAAACCACAGAGTCAGGTAGAGCAGGGATCCCCAACCACCGGGCCCTGGACCGGTACCGGTCCGTGGATCATTTTCTACTGAGTCGCGGGTTTGCTGGGCGCCACCATCTTGTTTCGACGAGAAAGTGCTTTCCGGTTGGAAAGCAGCGTTTGGGTCCAGAAGGAATCCTCGCGCCTTAGTTTCATCGAGGGGGGGGCAGCTTCGAACAAAGAGCCGTCCCGATGGCGGAGGAGGTTAAGAAAGCACAAAAAAGGTACAAAGGAGGAGTTGAAGGTGGCAGGGAGAAGCAGGGGATGGCTGGCTGGCCAGTCGCTCGGCTCGCCTTGCCTTGTCATGTGTGCTGATGCCGGTACCGGGCCGCAGATCATTTTGTGATGCCGGTACCAGGCCGTGGTACAAAAAAGGTTGGGGGCCACTGAGGTAGAGTATTCCAGACACTGACCACTCTGTTGCTGAAGTCTTATTTTCTGCAATCAAATTTGGTGCGATTAACTTTGAGTTTGTATCTATTGTTTGCTCTTGTATTGTTATGGTTGAAGCTGAAGTATTCATTGACATTATTCATACTCATTTATTATGTATATACTTATACCAGTTTATACTTATATGTTTATATGTTATGTTCAAACTTGTTTTCTCATACATCCTTGACAAACTAAACTAAATAAATGAAAATAAAAAATTAAATAAATAAATAAATGGAATAGCTTGCATTCCCGAGTTGTGGGTACTCCAGTGCTGGAGGTTTTAAAGAAAATACAGAGTAACAAAGTTGGAAGGAATCTTAAAGGTCTTCTAGTCCAATTCCCTGCTCAAGCAGGAGTACTACTCTGTACCATTTTGGACAAATGACTGTCCAGTCCAGGTGTCAGCAACCCGTGGCTCCAGAGCTGCATGCGGCTTTTTGACCCCTCTCCTGTGGCTCCCTGATGACCTGGTCACGCAACCTGCTCTCTGCTCCGAGAAGGTGTGAGCCTCTCCACAGAGCCATGTGGCTGAAGCATCCCTAGTGTTTTCTCTGCGCTGCCAGCAACCGGCTGCTTTTTGCAATTCTGCATCCTTGGTGGACAGCTCACCGCCAACCGCGGTCCCTTCGTGTCAGCCCAGAAAGGAGGGGAACAGGGAGGAGCAGCCGCCACTGCCACCAGATGCAGAGAAGGAAGAGCTCTGGCTCTCCTGCGCAGTGAGTGGCTACTCACCTGAGCACGCAGTGGCAGCAGCGGGAGAAGGAGTCGCCATTGCAACGTCTGGAGGTAAGCCATTCCACTGGTTAATTGTTTTCACTGTTAGGAAATTTCTCCTTCTAGGTTGGTTCTCTTCTTGATTAGTTTCCATCTGTAACCATTTGTCCAGGATGGTATAAGGCCGTGATGGCAAGCCTATGGCACATATACCAGAAGTAGCATGGAGAGCCATCTCTCCGGGCACTCCAGCTGTTGCCCATTGCTCTTCTGGGTTCCGGCGTGCACACACGCACTGGCCAGCTAGGCTTTGCACATAAGGGAGCACCGGAAACAGGAAGAGCAGCTCCCCAGTACACATTCCTTGGTATCAGAAACTGGAAGACCAGGCGGCTAGCATGCATGCGTGTGCGGGAAACCAGAAGCTCAGCTTTCCAGTGTGCACATGTGCGCACATGTGCACTGGGGGGCTGCTTTTCCAGGTTCCGGTGCTCCCTTGCACACACGGTCCTGTTTCAGCAGTCCATGCTGAAAAGATTTGCCAACACTGGTATAAGTTATTTCTTATTTTAATTATACTGAAATCATAGGAAACATTCAGAGTTGGTTTTGCGTTTGATTGTGCATATGATGTATCCAATGAAGAAATTCTTTGAGGAAGTCTCTAGTCTCAGAATTCTGATTTTCTTGGGTTTGTTAGTCAGAACATTGATAATCTAGGTGGATAATAAAATGTCTGCAAGCAAACAACCAAGCTCAGAGGGCACTAAAGACCCCACAAACCTGATGCCTCAAATAGCAAATTGTCTTGGGCAGCCCCTGATTAGAAGCCCTATATTTGCAAATAAAGAAATTAATGCTGCTTCCTGTTGTTTTTTTGCCAGATTGTTTTCTTCCTTTTGTGCACAAATGATTATTGAAGCTCCCATCAGCCACCAATAAATAAATAAAATAAAATCAATGGTTATTAAACAAACATTTGCAACTGGCATAAAATTTTACATTTCATCCTGGGAATGCTGCAAGAAAAGCATGTGTTTCCCCAGGCTGCAATCAATTCGTATCTTTTTTTTTTCATAGCCTGAAAATGTGCTAGTGGTGTGCCTATTCATCTGGAAATATTATTCAGTATTGGAAAGCAGAGTATCATCTGAGCAAGATGGCCAGGATGACATTTAAGAAACAGAAATTCTAGGCAATAGTGATTTGGTGTCCCAAAATCTAATAAATTGATCTTTCTATGTCCGGAAGAGACTTAGAAGCAGACTGTGAAGCTAAATACATTCCAAGTCAGACCTGGCTATCACTTCAATATTTAAAATCAGGGAGAAATTTGAACCTTTCAATGAAACGTTAGTCACGTAATAGATCCTAGATTGTCTTCTTAGCAACAAGCATCCTCTTTCTGCAGAATTACAAGGCTCTGTTGGCTGTCTCTGGATTACTGCAGATAAAAATCTTTTGGAGGTTCTTTAAAGAAAAAAGAAAAAGACTACTACTCATGGATCAGAAAGAGACCTTGTAGGTAGGCCTCACCATATGATTCCCACAACTGTTAGAAATGTCCAGCTGCTTTCAAAAAGCTTTATTTGCTCTTGGTGCTGTGTTGAGCTTTGCCTCTTTCATCCTGATCCTCGTGGCCATGGGCAGCCAGGAATGGATGACGGGAAAAATCCTTTGCAAAACTGGTGCTGAGCTGGTCAACGCCACAGACCCTGAATTAATCAAATTCATGGGGAAAATTTGCTATGGGCTCTTTGGGGGCCACAAAATGCGGCAGTGTGGACTTGGGGGTCGCCCTTCCAGATTCAAAAGTAAGTACCTCTTTTGTTTCCATTTTCCCTGCATTTGCAAATAAACATATTTAAGTGAGGTTCTTTGATAATTAGTGATTATTCAGGTCATTATTTGCCTTAAAATTTTGGATACAGAAGTTCTGCTTGGGCTGGGAGTTGGACTAGGAGCTCTCCACAGTCCCTTCCAACTTTGTTATTCTATATTCTCTTCTTCTGAAGTTTGGATTGAAAAAAGAATTTTATTTTTCAACATAATTTGGCCAAAGTGGCAGCCCTTGGAGCTAATAAGGTGGAAAATGATGGATCTTATTACAGAGAAGAGGGCTAATTCACTTGCTCTGTTGACTAAGCAAAGGGACCACTAGAGGGCAACCAAGAGACACAGAAAACATGTCTTTGCTGGTCTAGTGTTGGTCTATATATCTTTACCAACCAGATCTTAACTCTACTTAAATTATGATTCCCACCCAAAGAATAGAACACAGGTAGTCCTTGACTTATGATGATAATTGGGACAGGAATTTCCATTGCTTGGAAAAGCAAAGCAGTTGCTAGGTGAGTCATGCCTAATTTTAAGATCTTTTTTGCCATGGTTATTAAGTGAATAATTGTAGTTGTTAAGTAAAATGTGGTCATCGAACCAATCCAACTTCCCCCATTGACTTTGCTTGTTGGAAACCAGCTGAGAAAGTGCAAAGGGCGATTACTCAGGGAGTTGCAACCATTTGCAGATAGGGAGAAAGAGAGAGATGAGAGAGCGAGAGAGAGATAAGCGAGAGGGAGATAGGCAGAGAGGGAGAGAGATGAGAGGGAGGAAGACAGAGGGAGATACTTGTTTCCCATAGAAAAGAAAACACGGGGAGCCACAAAACCTGGGTAGGCATGGCTGGGTGGGAGTGAGTGACTTTGACTTGGCCACGCCCACCCAGGTTTTGTGGCTCCCAGTGTTTGTTTTCTGTGGGAAATGGGCCCAAGTGGCTCAAGTGTTAAACAGACCCCTGGACTAGACGAATTAGAGTACTAAGAGTTATGTGGATATAAGAAGGACACGGGATCGTCTCCTATTTTGTAGAACTTCCCTTGCATGTCTCTTGTGGATGTGCTTGCAATTTCTGGCTCAGAACTATCAAAGAATGAAATCTGATTTTTTTTGTCGTTTCCCCCCCCCCCCCAAAAAAAAGGAAGTTGCAACCATTTTAAATACATACCCATTACCAAACACCCGAAGTTTGATCACATGATCATGGGGATGCTGCAATGGTTGTAAGTGTCATAAATTATTTTTTTCAGTTCTGTTGTAATTTTGAAAAGTTGCTAAATGAATGGTTGCAAGTGGATGACTATCCATAATGCAACTAGATTTGTTAGAGGCAAAGACATTCCCCTCTGTTATGACTAAGGCCAGAATGTCACCAGATCTTTTGCATAATTTAGATTTAGAGTTGGGTTATCTGCTGCAGCTGCCACAAAAAGCTGCTGCAGTCCTAGGTTGCATCATCATAGGGATAATTTCAGAATAATGTACAGTGTTAGTACTGCTTTAAACTGTACTAGTGAGACCACATTTGGAGTACCGTGTCATCACGATACAAAAAGTTTTGGTCGTCATGATAACAAAAGATGATGAGACTCTAAAAAGAGTGCCGAAAAGAGCAACGAAGATGATTAGGGGGCTGTAGGATGAGTCCTATGACGAATGGTTGCAGGAGCTGGTTATGTCTAGTCTAATGAAGAAAAGGACTGGGGATACCATGATAGCAGTCTTCCAATTTTTGAGATAACTCTCACGAAGAGGTGGGCAACCTGTTCTCCAAAGCATCTGAGGGCAAGACAAGAAGGATAGAAGCTTATCAAAGAGAGATCAACCTGGAACTAAGGAGAAATTTACTGAGAGTGAGAACAATTCAGCAATGGAATGACTTGCCTTCAGACTTGCCTTCATCACTGGAGGTTTTCAATGAGGGACTGGAGAAATATTTGTCCAGCATGGTATAGGACCTCCTTCTTGAGCAAAGGGTTAGAGTACAAAACCTCTAAGGTCCCTTCCAATACTATTATTTTATGTTCTATGTTCCCTGATACCAACTGTATATGGGTGTGCACATGATTTCAGGCAAAAGTAATAAGGATCTGCATTGAATCCAAACAGAAAGTCTGACGATCTCTGCCCCATTTTCTGTGATTTTGTTTATTTGTGGGATCTGTTTACCTCCCCAATCTTTCTGGAGTCTGCTTTTTCCTCGTCAGTGTTTCCATACCTGGTGAAAAAGGTGAACACGATGCTCCATGTGACAGTTATCCTCTCCTTGTCGGTGGCATTTTCCTTTGCTCTGGTCAGCTGCGGATTCTGCTTCTTGAACCTCCTAAAAGTCCCTTTTCGGGCCATTGAAGGACCTGCCGGAGTAGCTTTGTGGAACTTGGTGGCAGGTATAATGAACTTTTCTTTCTTCACAGCAACAATACTGAAACTGTAGGAAAGTGTTATGTGAGAGTCTGAGGTCTCCTTCCACAGTCCACAAATTTTGGCCACCAGGGCTGTCCACAAGGTATGGTCAGAAAAAGGCAGCCACAACACTGTAATTGGAGCCTCACTTGTTCATAGGTACATCAATCACACCACTGTGCTGCCATCTTGACTTTTCTGATCACACCCTGCAAATACTTCTAACCTCATTATTTGAGGCTGAATTTCAGCCACCCCCTTTTCTCCAATCTCACCCTTTTCTAGCTTGCATATCTGGACATTAGAAAGATTGCAATTTTAAAAAAAATTTGTTGTTGTAATTTTCCAAATCTGGCCTAATAAAAATATCGCTGGGAGTTTGAATTGAGGACTTTAATAATGAATACTTTTGGTGAACAACTGCAGGTCCAGTAGAAGCTTCTCTCACTGACAACTATAAAATTGAAGCACTTGCAACTGGCATGTATTTTCAGTGGTTGCAGTGTCCCAGGATCACATGATTGCCATCGTAGGGGACTTCTGACAAGTAAGGTCAATAAGGGCAGCTGGATTTGCTTAATAACCATAGTGACTTCCTTAACAACCATGGCAAAAATATTATAAAATCAGGTGTGGCATATTTAATGACTGCATTGCTTAGCAATGAAAGTTTTGATCTCAATTGTACACACTGTGTTTCCCCGAAAATAAGACCTACCCCCCAAAATAACCCTAGCATGATTTTTCATGCTGCTTGCAATGTAAGCTCTATCCCAAAAATAAGCCCTAGTTCAGAGCCTCATCAGTGGTGGATGAGCGTAGCCAGCATAGAAGGTGGAGAGCATGCATGTGGAATCCGATGGTGTCCGGAACCAGTTGTAGCCTGCACAGCCCAATCCCTCCAAGCAGCAGGCATAGGCAGAGGCATGGGGGGGGGGGGTACGTGATCCATCCCGCCATCTGACTTTGCTTCCAGATTGTGCAGCAGAGCTGGGGGATGAGGTTGGAAGGTGGGGGCCGAGAGCACATGGGAGAGGCCGTAGCATGGTGCCATTCTCATCCCACCACTTCCCTAGGCTCACAGCTGTCAGCATTCCAACCAACTCTCCATCCCAAATTCAGCACTCAGAGACAAAGTCCATCCAAGTAAGAGTTTATTAGAGAAGTCATATTGGCACATCTGGGGAAACCCCAAATCTGAATTCCCGCATTTTCCCCTGCCACACTAAAACTCACACCCAACCCCTTACTGATGACCCTCAAGTCACACTCTCCGATCCACCTCCATTCTGAACTCCCACCAAATCCAGTCATTCCCTTCCAAACTCTAGCCACTCGACCGTGAGCTCTGGAAAAGAATGTTGTTGTGGCTATCCTCCCTTCTCACTTCTCTCTCGTTGCCATACTTACCCATCCTCCCTTGTGGCAACCCCAAATCTGAATCAAGATGTATCCGGGGCTGACAACAACGGTGGCACCAGCAGAAGTGCAGGTGGAGGCGCATGATCTGGCCCGCCGGATGCGCTGTGCGACCGCCTGTCCACTCTCTCCACCTTTGCTTGCCCACGGCTGCAATGCGGCAGGTGGCCACAGTGTGTCTGGTAGGCCACATCACATGTCTCCCCCACTGCCCTGTGCCTTTGCCTCCACCTGTTGCTGTGCAAAAGGAGACAAGGCAGGTGGTGAGGCAGGGGTGGCACCATGCCACAGCCCCTTCACGCTCAGCTCCCGCCATTCAATCTGGTCCTCCATTTCCACCGCACACTCTGCAAAGACAGACAGTGGGGTGGAGGCTGGGAATGACGGGGCTTTTCATCCCTCACCTCAAAAGCAAGCGGAAGGAGAAGGATGGAAAGGGATACGGTCGCTCGAGGTCTGTTTCTTGCAGATTGGTCCCGACCCTCCCATCCCCTTTGAACCTGGCTTCCCTTCTCTGAGGGAGATGACAGGCTAGGTTAGGCTGGAGCGGAAAAGAAAGGGACAAGCCACGCAGGTAAGGATGAGTAACTCGCCCACCTCTCCACACCACCTCTCAGGAGACATGGTGTGAAAATGTAAACGCTGCCCCTTCCAAGTCAGCAGCAGCACCTGAATCAAAACAAAGCACCACAAGGCTGGGCACCCTTCCCATTTGTTCCCCCCGCCTTTTGGGAAGTGTTTCAATATGGTAGCAGGTTAGCTGGGTGTTATTCAGAACACATCCCAGGCAATACAATAGCAGCTACATCTCTTCCCTTCCAAAACACACCAGGATGTCATCTGAAAAAGTTCTGGCTTGACCTACTCCCAGTATTGAAACACTTCCTGGCTGTTTCCCCAAATGTGCTTGCAGCAGCAACTGGATAGAGTGGGCAGCGCTGTGCCTCTGCCTGCTGCCAGAGCTTCTCACAGCGGTCCCAGCTGTGGCGAGCAGGGAGCGCATCGAAAATGAAAAGCAGGATTTACCTGCTGCACCTCGCACGCTGAAGGCGGCAAAATGTAGAGGAGAGACACTGTCCCTTTGGTAAAGAGCTGGGAGGCATTTCAATTGCAGGTCAAGCTGGGTCTTATTCAGATCACATCCCAATGTATTTTGGAAGGGAGAAGGCACAGCTGCTATTGCCCGTTCTGGGGTTTGCATAGCGATGGTGAGAGACTGCAGGATTTATTTTTATCTCCCTTCCAAAACATGCCAGGATGTCTTCCATGGTACTAATCTACATCATATATCTAATTCTTCTAACATTCCCCATCTTAACATTTTAAATTCTTACTATGTGTTTACTATTTTGTACCGTCTTCTTTAGTTTTTAACTTCCATATTTATTTTTCAACCATTGATAAAATGAATCCCATATCATATAATATTCCGCTTGTTCCTTCTCTTGGCTTGCTAATGTTAACCTATTCATTTCTGCACAGTCTAGTATTTTTCTAATCACATTGTCTTCATTCGGAATCTCTTCGCTTTTCCAATTTTGTGCAGATACAATTCTAGCTGCAGTTAGTATATGAATAATTAAATATACATTCTCTTTACTATAATTTTCAGGTATAATCCTCTGTCATTTATCAAATTCTAAAGTGTAACCAAAAAAATTGGCCCATGGTATCATTGTCTCCTTCACTTATTCTTCTTCCAATTTAACACCCAATGGATAACTGTACGATTTTTTATCAATCTTTCTTCTGTTCTTGTTAATATTTTATCCAGTCCTGTCGGTTCTTTATAGAAACCATCTAGTTTAACATCTTGTTCATATCTAGACTGAATTTGCATATATGAATACCAAACCATGTCAATCCTTTGTTCATTTAATTCTTGCTTAGTTTTGAACTCACCCTTTTCATTCAAAATATCTTTGTATCTAACAATATTTCCCATATTAATAATATTTGGATGAATAAGTGCTTCCATTGTCGAAAGCCAAACTGAAATCTTCAAATAGTGCTGGTCTTTAATTTTCTTCCATATTAACAGTATAAAGCATTTCTTATATAATGTGTTTGAAAGTAACTGTGTACCTGACTTTTCCCATACCATAGAAAGGCATACCAACCCAATTGCAAATCATGCCGCTCCAGAGTCAATAATCTTATGTTCCTCAATACAATCCATTCTTTCATCCATGTTAACACTGCGACCTGGTAGTATAATTCCCAATTATAATTCCCAAACCCTCCTCTGGTTCTTGTGTCCCATAGCATTTTTAAGTTTATTCTTGCTTTTTTTCCCTTGCCAGATATATTTTAATATGATTTTATTAAGATCTTCAAAATATTTTTTCTCTAATTTTATCGGAATTGTTTGAAATAGGTATAATATATATTCATTTTAATTGTTAAAATATATTCATTTTAATTGTTGCTATTCTTCCTATTAACAATAATTACAAGTTTTTCTATTTTTCCAAATTTACCTTAATTTGCTGTTTCAGTTTATAGTAATTATCTTCTTTAATTGTTGCACTTCTTGCTGTTAATTGAATCCCTAAATATTTTACTTTCTTAGTGATTTGGATATCTAATCTCTTTGTTATCTCTTTTTTCTGTTTCTCTGTGACATTTTTCACTAAGATCTTAGTTTTTTTCTCTGTTTGCAATCCTGCACTTCACCATACTCTATTTTTTATTAGCTTATGTCCTGTTTCTAGAGGGTTTTCTAGAATAAAAACTAAATCATTTGCCAATGCCTGTAATTTATATTTTTTCTTTTTTTACCTCCATACCTTTTATCTCCTCATCTTGTCTAATATTTCTATTTAATACTTCTAGTGTCAATACAAATAATAATGGTGACAAGGGGCATCCTTGTCTTGTTCCCTTAATGTTAACCTTTTCAGTCATATCCCCCTTTACCATCACCCTTGCAGTTTGTTTACAATATATTGCTTTGATCATCATAATAAATCTCTCTCCAAAGTTCATTGCTTTCAATTCTGCTAACATAAATTGCGAGTTCACATTATCAAATGCCTTCTGTGCATCTAGAAAAATCAACACCATTTGCTTCTCTGAGCGCGCTTCATAGTATTCCAAAGTGTTCAAAATTATTATCATATTGTCTTTTATTTGTCTCTTTGGTAAAAACCCATTTTGATCTGAACTAAATTGGTTTAAAAATCTCTTTAGTCATTCCGCTATTATTGAAGCAAATATATTATAGTCCACATTCAATAGGAATATCAGCCTGTAATTTTTTATCTATTTCAGATCTGAGTCTTGTTTCGATATGAGAATTTATATATGCTTCCATCCAAGAATTTGGTACTTTCACCTCCATCAATAATTCATTAAATACTTCCAACATTGGGTCGCTTAACAAGTCCTGTAAAGTTTTATACAACTCTGTGTGGTAGATTACAGGATTTAAATTCAGTGTATAGAATGTGAAGGATATGTGTTTGTATTTATTTTCATAGTCATAATGTACACTGAAGATGGTATTTAATTTCATTGTATGAGGTGCAATGACAATAAACTAAACTAAACTAAACCATCCAGCCCTGGAGTTTTGTCATTCTTCTGTTTTTTAATTGCTTCTGTTAGTTCCATCATTGCTATTAAAGCAACATTGGAAGAAAGAAAAACAATGATGGAACTAACAGAAGCAGTGCTCCCATTCCTGTCAGCTCCTGCGCTCACCACCTCTACGTGAAAAAAATAAGACATCCCCCCAAATAAGCCCTAACGTCTCTTTTGAAGGCAAAAATATAAGACTGGGTCTTATTTTCAGGAAAACACAGGTACATTGTATATTAAGGACAATCTATGGAAAATAGAAACAACTTACAGCTCAATATCTCAGCCAAGGTGAAACCGGTTGGTTTGTGCCTTTCCAATGAGATGAAATCTGTGAGTTTCATGTATTTTTGGAAGGAAATCTTTGTGCCACTGGAGATATTTGCAAGGCGTTTTTTGGGTATAAAAAGCAAAATGACCCTCTGGCCCCTCTGACACTTATGACTGTTGAACCCCCTCAGCTCAAAGGGATAGTTTAATTTCTCCAAAACCCAAGAATTATGGAATGAGGTGTCCTTCTTCATTTTGCATCAGCATCTTGCTCTCTGTATTTTTGGCATCTCTTAAAAAGTTAGGTGCAATCCTTGGCTAGTCAACAACTCAAATAAGAACAA
The DNA here is from genome assembly GCF_900518735.1 of Pseudonaja textilis. The sequence continues at coordinate 6,220,854 of NW_020769320.1, read as the reverse complement.
CTCCAGGATCAGCTGGAAATGAGAGTCATCTGCTCTGTAGGGCATGTGCATAAATGACTTTTTTTAAAACGTTTATTTCTAGGCGGATGTACCACACTGGCTGTGACCGCTTTTGTGGCAGATGTCAAACTGCATCGGCTTACAGAAAGAATTGCCAATTTTCAGGAAAATGGCTTCCAATTTCTCATCCTGGAAGAAGAATATATGCCTTCTTTCTGGCTTTGTGTAGCGAGTGCAACAATCAATGGGCTGAATGTGGTCATCGTTGCCCTCAGCACAATTCGCTTCCCAACTCTGAGAACAAAGATAGAAGAAGCAAACGTTACAGCAGAAGATATCATGTACTAAGTCCTTTGTTTGCCATTTGCCTCTTCTGAACTTCCATGATCCTTTGATCATTTGCATACTTTAAAGCCGCTCACATCAAGTAGCATTTCTGGATCTAAAAGGGGGGAAATTAGTATCACAAACAGGTTGATGTCATCAAATGCTGAAATCTGCTGTGTCCATACTCTGGAAGAGGATTGTGTCTCCCTCATCGTGTCCAAAACTTTAGGAGCCCTTCATCTTTTCCTGCTGGTTATAAGGTGTCATCCATAGATCTTCCAAAGGAGAAATTTACACTACCTTTGCCCCAACATTGTGCATTGAAAAATGGATACCTTTGTTTCATGAAAACTAATTCGGTATATCATTAGCCTTTGTTAAGTACCTCAGAAGCTAAAAAGGTCTGTATCACTGTTTGTTTAAAGGTGAGGAACTAAGGAGAAGTTTTCCTCCTGCCACATAATTATTTCTGAAGTGTATTAATTCATACTCAGATATGTTACTCTTGGCAAGATACCATAAGCCTTTACTAAAGATTAAAGGAACTTAACCTTTTTTGAAGAATAACAAAAAATTAGATGAAAACTCATTTCCTATTATGGTTTTGGGGTGTCTCTTGGGGGGGGGGGCTAAAGTATTTGCTTTCCCAGCCAAGCATCACAAAAACTTTGCCCCAACATGCATACAATTCATAGCTGAGATTACGAGAAGTGCACTAATGCTTTTCTGGAAAACTTGTCAGATGGCATTCCCTATCCTATTGTGCAAGGAAATGGAATCACGGAACTACTATGAGCTCTCAAGTCATGAGACTCCCTGGGAATTTGTGGATTGAAGGTCGAAATCTTCAAAATGGAAATTGTGGCATTGTGACCCAAGTCTTTCTTGCCATCTATCACATTTTGACCACCTCTCAAATGCTGCTGTTATTTCAATGATGTCGCCCATAAGGCACTAAGCATTTAATCCTTCTCTTCAGAATCAAAGGAAAATGGTGCTGATGAACCGGTGGCACAAATCACTTTGTCTCCTTTTATTTTTATTTATGATTGTATTCAATTTTATTTTATATCACTAGGTCATTCTTACTGAGCCTTGAAGATAATTACCCAGTCACAATATCCTTAGCATTTTGTAATTTAACTCAAACTTCTCAGATAAATGGAATGCCAAAAAGGAAAAACCATAACACAAAAACGTCCAGGTTTTCCATCTATGTCTATCAAAGCCACCTAAAACTTGACAAATGCACCAGATGAGATATGCATAAATAAAACTAGTGACAAAACAAAATGTTTGCTATTTCTCTCTTGAATGATTTAGAAAGAATAAGATAGGACTATGTGTGTCCAAGGGAAGAGCCTCAGACTTGAGATTCTGTAAAATTCAATGGATGAGGCAGGGAAATACTTTAATAAAGGCACTGCCTTGAATAATTCTAAACTGGGAAATCAGATATTTGTAAGTAACATATTCAGATTATACAATTTGTCTGTACCTGCAAGTATCAGAATTATGCAATCCATAGTTTTGCCTGTCATGCTCTTTAGAAGTGGTCTTGAGCAACAGGACAGGAAGAGCATTGATCTTTTTGAACTTCGTTTTGGAGAAGACACCTGAGAATACAATGGATAATCAAGAAAACAAATAAAAAGATCATCAAACAAAACAACCCAAGACAAAAAGTGACCAGGCTCAAATGATTTTACTTAAAAGACCTTATGTGAAGACCTAGTTTCTGGGAAGGGTGGGAGGAAAGAGAATACAACATCCAGCAGCAACTATGGATATATCATTGGAAGATCTGAAAGACCAGGTTGGAGAGTGTCCTGGAGAAGATCTATGTGGTCCCTAAGAGTTGACACCATTTTGATGGCACAATGTCAGGTAACAATATAGTCACTTGTGTATTCTGTTGTCCAAAATATGAGAATGACAAAGATGCTGTTATCATTGATTGTATTGGGAGACTGTAGTTTTAAGGAATTGAAGAGAATCCAGGAGCCACAAATCTGATTGGCAGGTATTCCAGTCCATGAAGAGCTGGCCTGCCCTCCTCAAATTATAACATCTCAAATCACAAAACAAAGCTGTTCTGTAATGAAAAAGGAAGAGAAGATAATGTAACATTCTGTCTTGAGAAAGGTTGATTGAATCCTGTACCCAAGGTTTTTGTAATTCCGTCAATCCAGACAGACATTTGTAATTGTAGTTTGGGCTGGCCTGGTTGTGCTTAGGGACAACCCATCAAAGGGAAGCTCCACATCTTTCTCAAAACAACATGTGTGAATTTCTCCAGTTGTATACTTCTCAAGTCTTTAAGGGGAAACTCTTCATATCTGCTAAAGATCATGCAGCCAATGAAATGTTGGCATCCCAACCAAATGAAATCTCTTTGTATATGAACACGAACAGTGATAGCTGGTCTTTTGAGACCTATTAATAGATTCAGCAATTTATATATAATTTATTATAAGTTTGTTGTTTGGAACTCACTGGAATAGATTGCTGGAAGGAACACTGGATGCTTTGCAGTTCTAAGCAAAATCACCAATTGGGAAGGAAGATCACTTCTAAATGCTACTGTAGGAAGGCTCCTCTCCCCAGAATAAAATATTCTTTATTCTTAATATTAAAAAGAGGCAGAATAGAATATTTTCCCTGAAGGATAAGAGAAAAGACATCTTAAAGGCAGAAAGCAGCCCCTGCTATAGGAAAACAGCATCAAGCAGAAACTTGAAGAAGCCAGTTTTTAGGAGTGGATATTTAATATCCATTCAGAAAGCTGAGCCAGTCTATTAATAAGCAAGGAGCAGCCAGAAATTCCAAATGAGCAACACAATAGGCAAGAGGCCAAAGCTGACATGATTAACTCAGAAAAACAAAACACCTAGGATTTGCATTTCCCCTTTTGCTTGTAGAGTCAGTCATGACCCCTATATGACCCCATAGGAATCTGGCAATGGCCATTAAAATATTAAATGACATATTCTTGTACAGGAAAAGGCATCTCAATCACAAAGCCCCAAAAACATATAAAAGCACACCTACTCTCAACCTCAATTTGTCAGCCACCCCAGAAACATGCTGATGTCACCGAATGTCCCAAAGGTCAAGAGGCACAGGCCACTCTTTTGAAGACCATATCTTGGACAGAGAGGATTGCTGGTTTGAAAGAGGGGTTAAGGAGATAAAGAGATAGCCAGCTCCATTCATAAGTAAATACCCTCACCCAAGATTCAACAAATTTAGGATTAGCCCTCAGCCACATTAAGAATTGCCCAAAGCCCCTTCATTGCATCATCTCAGTTGCACCCTCTCCAGCAGTTCAAACTTCAACCAAACTTAGCTCACACAAACTCCCAGGATTTGTACTGGCTCCATGGGAGTCTTGACAACAGCCAATAGAATACATGTTCTTGCACATGAACAGGAAGTTCAAGTGCAAAGCCAAAGAGAAGGTATAAATAATCCCCACTCTTGACTCCACGTGGTCAGCTCCACCAGAACTACAAACATGTGGCTCTGTTCATCAATAAATGGACCCTCTTTCCAATCAGCCTCCATGTTTCCAGTGTCTTTCTTCCAGCTTGGAACTGAACCAGATGGATATTACTTCCAACAACTCTATCCTGTTCTGCATCAACTAAGCCATATTTAGTCCAGTTATAGGAGTCACATACTGGAGGGAGATGCACAAGAAGCCAGAATAGGGAAGGTTATGGCAAACAAGCTGGACTCAAATCCCAAGAAGCATATGCGCCTGTTTGTCCCAGAGAAATTGAGGGGGGATTTAATGCCAAACTTGTCATAACAGCAAGGCTATTTTGCTTGACAAGAGGAAGGCCTGTAAATGCAAAGAAGAGACTCTAGCTGGAATTTTGTGTCTGATTTTGACAGGTAATTTTAAAAACAAGGATCTGCAGTTTTCTTGCAGTTTGTTTTTTTACAAAAAAAAGGTGGCCCTTGACTGCTGAGAAAGGGGGTATTGACTAACGTGGCTCTGCTGGCTTAGCACCTAGGATAGGACTAAAACTCAGGGTCTCCTGGTTGGTAGAGCACTTCCGAACCTGGCTGTGGGCTGGAGCTCAGGAGTTGTTGTTTTTTATTTCTCTTTTTGAGTTTATTTATTTGGTTTTCAATTGCTTACAAGATAATAGGTATAAGTAAAAACATAGTTATGAATACATGGATACATATAAGAAAAATTAAAAAAAATAGAATTGGTTTTGGAGAAGAAACCCAAATAACTCCCCATTCACAAGCTGGGCAGAATTTCCCTCCAAGGTCAGGGTATCCAGGTCTCTTTCCATCCCACGCGGACCAGAATCTTACATCCAACGGGGTGGACCTCCTGGTGGACTCGGGTGCAAGAGGCGGGGGAGGGGGGTTGGCCGCTTGGGGACCCCCTAATTCACAGTGAGAAGCGGAAGTCGGGGGTCTGAGATCTGCCCGGCCGCCTGGGATTATTACTTTGTTCGTGCATTGATCAGCAAGCGCAGGGCCTCCCAAGCCGAGCAGAGGAAGCGAGGCTGTTGAATGAAAGAGGCCCGCGGCTCTACCCACCATGGCTCCCCCCCCCCCCATGGAGCGTCTCCTTCCGCCCGGCCCCTGCGCTCTCCCCCCGCCCCGTTCCCATCGTCCCCCAGGCCGTGGGCGGCGACCATGCTTCTGCGGCTGCTGTTGGCGAGAGTCCGGTGCCGATTGGTCGCCCATCCTCCGCGCGCCCTTCTCCTCCTCTCCGCCTCTATGGCTACCGGCGCGAAAGCCGCCGCCGCCGCCGCCGCCGCCGCTCGGCAGGTAGGGTTCGTAGCGCGCCGCCCGGGCTCTGGGAGTCTGAGCGAGAGTCGGGCGTCAAGCCCTCGCGGTGCTTCGTGGAGCTTCCGGGCGGCAGATGCTCCGAGCCTGTCCCTGCCCTTCTCTGGCTCCTCTGACCCTCGCAGCTGGAGTCCTGGCTAGCTGGCTGGCTGGCTGGGGAGCTATAACGAGAGAAGGTGGCCAGGGTGGTTCGCATTTGCCGGTGATACTGTCCCAAGATCAAGCCCTCTGGCTGGAGATCGCGACCCCCCACCCCCTGCTGCAGCAACTCCCCGGATCTGGGTTTTGTTTTTTTTTTTGTAGGAAAAAAGACGCCCCTAAGTGGAGCTTGGTTACCCACGATCATGACACGGGTTGGTGTGTTCCGAAGGGACGCAGAAACCCTTTCTGGATCCCTTCAGTTGCTTAGTAATTTCCTGCTTCCAAGAAAATTGAATGTTTTATTTGTAATGTTAGGAATGTTTTATTTGTCATGTTATATGTCTATTTATAATTCCGTGAAAATCTGTCCCCCCTGGAAGGGATGGCTTAAAGCTTCCGCGGTTTCAACTTTCAATATCTCTCAACTATAACATGAACCGAGAATTCGCTGGAGTTATTTAAACCTGCCTTGCCTCGTTGATATAACATAGAATAACAGAGTTGGAAGGGTCCTTGGAGGTCATTTAGTCCAACCCACTGACAGAGCAGGAGACCCATATCATTTCATACAAGTGACTGTCCAGTGACGGTCTCTTCTGAAAAGCCTCCAGGGATGGGGCACCCACAACTTCTGAAGGCAAGGCGTTCTACTGGTTAATTGTTCTCACCCAGGAAACTTCTCTTTAGTTCTAGGTTGCTTCTCTACTTAATTAGTTTCCCTCCATTGTTTCTTGTCTTGCCTTCTGGCTTTGGGAAATAAATTGACCCCCTCCTCTTTGTAGCACCTTCTCAAATACTGGAATACTGCTATCATGTCTCCCCTAGTCCTTTTCACTATACCCAATTCCTGCAACCAATCTTCATATGTTTTAACCCCCACCCCACTAATCATTCCTGTTGCTCTTCTCTGTACTCTTTCCATGGTCACAACATGTTTTTTTATATTGTGGTGGCCAAAATTGGATGCAGTATATTCTAAGTATGGTCTTACTAAGGCTTTGTAAAGTGGTACTAATACTTCACATGATCTTGATTCTATCCCTATATTATTTTAGCCTAGGATTGCATTGTTTTTTGGGGGAGCTGCAGCCACACACCGATGGCTCATATTTAAGTGTCCACTAGAATGCCACGATCCCCCTCACAGTTACTGGCATTGAGCCACGTTTCACTCAGTCTATACCTATACATTTTGTTTTTCTTGTCTCAGTGTAAAATCTTATCCGTACTGTTTTATCCACACTGAATTTCATTTTGTTGTATGGGGCCCATTATTCATGTCTGTCAATATTCTTCTGGATCTTGAGCCTGTCTTCTGGGATATTGGCCATTCCTTCTAGCTTACTGTCATCTGCAAATATGAGTTTCCCTTCTATTCCCTCATCTAGATCATGTATGAAAATATTTAAGAACATTGGGCCTAAAACGGAACCCCGGAGTACCTCACTGTCCACCTCTCTCCATGTGAATTTAATCCCATTAAGGACTACATGTTGATTACAGTTTGTCAGCCAGTTACAAATCTAGCTGGTGGTGATGCTATCTATCCCAAGTTTTTTTTACTTTATCAAGAAGTAGGTTGTGGTCTACTTTGTTCAAGTTTGTCAAGATCCATCGGGAGGATGAGCCTATGTTCTGGAGTGTTGGCTATACCTGACAGCTTGGTATCATCTACAAATTTGATGAGTTTCCTTTCTATTTCCTCATAAATTGTTTATGAAGATATTGAAGAGTACTGGGCCTAAGACAGAACCTTGGGTACTTCGCTGCTTGCTTCCCTCCATGTAGATGTAGCTACATTAAAGACTACATGTGGAGTGCAGTTTGGCAGCCAGTTTGAAATCCATCTGGTGGTAGTGTTGTCTATTCCACATTTTTTGAGCTTTCCAACAAGTAGAACACATTCAGCTTATCCCTTCAGCAAGAGAGGGAGATCTGCTGTAGCCAGTGATATTTTTCAGGCTTTTTCACACATTTGCTGGTTCATCTGTTGAGAGCTGATTCCTCAGCTTTTCAGAGTAGCTTCTCTTTGCTGCCCTGACTTCCCTTGCTAATACATTTCTGGCCTGATTGTAGAGCATTCTATCTCCTTTCCTGTAGGCTTCTTGTTTGGCATGACATAATTGTTTAAGCCAGCGGTCACCAACCAGTGGGCCGCGGTCGACTGGTGGGCCGGGAGAAAATTTTGGGCTGCAGAGAAATCCCCCTGAAAGCAATTAATCCAGGCTGAGCAGAAACACAAGGCTCTGCCGCCCACATGGCCCGCGGAAACCCCGCCCACTCACTCCTTACCCGGCAAACTTGCCTGCTAAATTACTATTTTTCCTTTTTCCGACCATCATCTGTTCAGCTGTGCCGGGAGATTTAGATTAGCTGGGAAGCAGGAAATGGTTGGATTTCTTGCTTTCTAGCTAGTCTTTAGATCTTTGGCTCTGCTTTTAAGCACAGCCAAACTTCGCTTAATACTGAAGTTGCTATTATTCAGTGCAGATTCACGGCAACCAAATTTTATGTGACAGACTGAGCTAGCCGATGGCAGATAGATAGATCACTGAATGATTCTGTGAGCAACTCAATCTTCCTGCCTGCTTTGCCTGGTTTTCAGTAAAAGTTGCTCTTTTTTAATAAAAAAATCAATATTTATATAAATATCTATATTAATAATAATAATAATAATTTATAACATACAAGCCATGCCCAGCCAGTCACATGACCATCAAGCCACATCCACAAATTAGGCCATACCCACAGAACCGGTTAGTGGTCTGAGGTCATTCCAGCTTTGCTTGTAATTAGGTTGGATCAGAAATCATGTGGTCTTGATCCAATTTGTCCTTCTGTGGATGAACTGAGTGACTAAATTGTATTGATTTTGCATATGTTTTATGCAGACCCCGGTGTGCACATGTTTCACCTCTCCTGCAGGAGCTGCATTGGTTGCCGATTTGCTTCCGCGTGCAATTCAAGGTGCTGGTTGTCACCTTTAAAGCCCTTCATGGCTTGGGAACAGGTTATCTGAGGGAACGTCGCTTGTTAGTCACATCTACCTGACCCATTAGAGCGGAGAGGCAGGGAATGTTGCGGGTCCCATCTCTGAGGGAGATATACCTGGTGGGACCCAGAAGAAGGGCCTTCCCCATGGTGGCTCCTTCTCTCTGGAATATCATTCCCCCAGAGATTAGAATGGCCCCCTCATTAATACTCTTCCGAAAGGCACTGAAGACCTGGTTCTGCCAGCGGGCCTGGGGAACCCAGAGTGGGATGGAGCCCATCAAATGGCTCGTGTGATCTGCTGTCATTGGGGAGGGGGAGGGGAGTTGGGGGATAATTTATTTTTTTATTTTTTTTCCAGATTTTGCTCTATTGCACTTTATTAATTTGTTTGATTCTTTTTGTTAGTTTTTATTTTTTTATATTATTTTTATTTTTTATTTTAAATATGGTTTTACCTTCTGTAAGTCGCCGTGGGGGAATAGGCGGCAATATAAATTCAATAAATAAATAAATATGATCTCAGAGGACTAAATCATATCTGCACTAGATTGATATTGTCCTCAATGACTGGTGGCAGCAGTTTTTCCAGCCTTAACTACAACTTTGATTTCAGTCTGCCTACACCCAAAACATGGTTTAATTCAGAACAGCCTTGCTCTAAGAGATCAGATTTCTTAATCTTTAAATTATGAGGAACTGTGGTTTTCAGCCACTTTTAGGGCAATCATTTTTTAAAAAACAATCTTTTGTATAGAGAAAGACAAGAAAAAACTTGGGCATGCGAGACAAAAAAGAAGATTGGATAGGTTTACTTTGTTGCCAATCTCCCCAAAATTAAAAATACCTCCCCTTTATATATATAAAGACAGATATATATCAATCCTTTAAAATGCCTGAAGGTACAAGTGCCTTGATTTAGCTAGCATCTCGAAGCCTTTAAAGTGAGTAGACCAGCATTTCCTAACCTTGGCAACTTTAAGATATGTGGATTATGCTGACTGGGACATTCTGGGAGTTAAAAGTCCATACATCTTAAAGTTGCTAAGGTTGAGAAATTCTGAAATAGACCATGGTATTTTATATGGTCTTGGAACAGGTCAGGCACTTTCTGAACCGGCTGAGTCCTGCCTGCTTCTAGATTGTTCCTCAAATTTTCCCCAGGCAAATTGAGATAACCAAAATGAAATCATCTCCTGGGAAGGCAGCCCTGAGCTCCCTTGAGGGCTTGCAGTGGCTCATGCCCTGCTATTCCTTTCATTTTCACACTGGGCAAAGTTCAAGCCATGGAGGCGGAGCCAAGCTATCTTCCCCGCTATAAAATCTGCCCCGTAGGGAGCTGAAAGTGCCAGAAGCAGCAGTTTTGCAGACAATGCCTCATCAACAAAGCGGTAGTCCTCATGCTGGAAAGGTAGGTGATCTCAGATCTTATGGCAAGAGGGCTGGGAGTAGGAATTTGCAGCAGTTACATGGTCCAAATAGGGATTTTGCCTATTTCCCAATTTGTATAGCTTTTCACCGCGTAGCTTTTTCTTTCAGAAGACTAGCTTGTCATGAGCATATTTAAGAAGATGATAAGTTTAGGTGAAATTAACCTATTGATTAAAAGTTAATATATCTCAGAGTGACCCTGGTTTCAGTAGAAAAGAATGTTACTCAATCAAAATGATACCTATGAACCTGTGATGGAAATGTTTTGTCCCCCAATCTTGATCCTGTGGAAGGTATCTGCCATTGTTTTATGGATGTTACCTAACTAAACCACCTTCTGTAGGGTCTCATTCTCGGAGCCTTTTCCAGTGACCGTGATGATGAACCTTCTCAGTTGTCTGATGCAGGAGAGGCTTTTGACAAACAAGTCAATGGGAAGCTGAAGGAGTTACTGGCCATGTAAGCAACTGGTTGCATTTCCTCCTTTTTATTAAATCGTTGCAAAATGACAGGAAATAACATTTGGCGTTAACAGATGTTTTGCAAGTAGCTGCAGAAGTTGTTGCAAGTTTGTTTCTCCCTTTCTCTTTTCCCACATTCATCCTTCCTTTTTGCCGTTCAAATGATGTTGATTCCATCTCGCTCTTTGCAAACAACCCCCCTGCCTTTTTTGGGCTTCCCCAAAATGTCAGGTTTTACTCAATTTCAAGTAAGGAGCAGGTGACTAGAAAAATGAGGTGGCTTAACAGTCCTAATCAAAAGGGTAGTGCAACACTTAATATCTGATTCTCAAAAGATTTGCATATAGGTTCTGAATATGAATATAATATTCATATACATCAAGCAGCTCTTTTTCCAGGAGAATGCATGTGCTTTTGTAGCTGCCATGAAGTTCCAGGAAAAGACATGGCTGTTTTAAAAGACTGCTGTTTTATATGCATGGCCCTCTGAAGCACCTTTTGGAAGAGAATCCAAAGTACGCATAGTTTTAATGGTTCACTGATTAGAATTCAGTGATTAGCAATTTACTAAATGAAACTAATGTCTTGGTCATGTTGGATGTTGGTTTTTTATAAAGTCAAAGGGCCCGTCTGTGTTAGTGAGTATTTTAAAACTAGAACTTCGATAGGCTAAGTTAGAAAGGCTTTATTGATGCAAATGCATGGTGGAGACAGTAGTAGGACTGATTACTTCAAACTTTTTGTGAGCCTGAGATAATCACTTGATTTAAAGCAGTATTTTTTTTAACCTGGATAACTTTAAGATGTGTGGACTGCTGTGAGTTGAAGTCTACCTATCTTGCCAAGATTGAGAGACACTGATCTAAAGGTTTTATCTCATCATCTGCTGTTCTAGAGAGAGATAAAAAGTTCTCTCTCAGCATAAAACAAGAATCCTGCCATTCATAGGTTGGTTTATTTAGTATATTTTCCGACCACTATAACCAAAACCTGAATACATGGATAGAAGGTACCCTTAGGTATAAACCAGGCAAAAGCCTCTTCTGGGAAAGGCTAATTTTCTGATCCAGTTGCTGATAGTGTGAGTGGGTAACATCTGTTTTATTGTGGACTACTGAACATCTTTGTGTCTTATTCTAGTTCTGGTCCACCTCTGAAGAAAGGGAAGACCCGCATCTTCCATGGTTTGCATCAGGTAAGGGATAAATATTTAATTTAACCTTGTGCCTCTTAATTTTTCAAGGAATTTTTTTTTTTTTTACTGGAAGAGCTCACAGCTTGCTCTGACCTCAGAAGAAGACAGCAGAAACAGGGTTGAAACAAAGACTGTTACTCAAGTGTTTATGGTAGTTAATGCTAAGAAGGTCATCTAGAGGTAGGAGTTAATATGGAAACCCCAAAGGTGCTTTTTCAAAAAGCAATTGGACTTTGTTCTCTTTGAAGACATTTCACTTTTGATCCAAGAAGCTTCTTCAGCTCTGACTGGATGGTGGTGAATGGAAGGATTTATATTCCTTACACACAGCTGGTCATTTGCATTCTTTTAGAGTTGTTGAGGCCACTTGGAGGTTATCTGTGTCATCAGGATCACCTGAGTAGTCCAAATGGATGTGGAGCTTTCTTGAAAAGACTGCCAGTTTTGGCAGAAGAAAGCTCCACACCCATTTGCATTATTCAGGTGACCCCTAGGACACCAGATAAACCTCCAAGTGGCCTCAACAAGTCTTTAAAAGAATGCAAATGACCCGTTGTATACAAGGAATATAAATCCTTCCATTCCCCACCATCCAGTCAGAGCTGAAAGAACTTCTTGGATCAGAAGCAAAATGTGTGCAAAGAAAACAAGTCTAGTTGCCTCTTGAAAAAATATCTTTTGGATAACCATGACCTGGATGACTGAGAATCTCCATAGACAATAAGATGGAAAGTTTGTAGATTTAATTAAAGCATTTGTACAGATAGTCTTTGACTTACAACCTTTTGTTTAGTGACTGTTTGAAGTTACAGCAGCACTAAAATGGTGACTTACAACCAGTCCTTCATTTACAACTAATACATCATCCCCATGGACAGTCTGATCAAGAGTTGAGCACTTGACAACTGGCATGATGGTTCTAGAATCTAGATCATGTGATCACCATTTGTAACCTTCCCAGCCCACTTCTGGCAAGCAAAGTCAATGGGAGAACCTGAATTCCCCTAATGACTACATGATTTATTTAACACCTGCTTGGCTGCTTGGAGGAGGCGACCTGGCGGCGCTCCGGGTTTCCCCTCCGCCGTGCGGCTCGGGGCCAGGCGCGAGCACCTGCGAGTTGAAAGGAAGCCAAAAGTTGCCGGGAAGTTGCTCGGGTTTCCGGGGCTTCCAGGCTTAAACTTTGCACAGGCAAAGTTTGCAGGTGGAAGCATCTTCCCGCTAAGGAGCGGGAAGGGTTCCGCCCGGTGGGCGGGCGAGCTGCTTGGAGGAGGCGACCCGGCAGCGCTCCGGGCTTCCCCTCTGCCGCGCGGCTTGGGGCCAGGTGCGAGCACCCGAGAGGAAAAAGGACGCCGCAAGTTGCTGGGAAGTTGCTCGAGTGCTGGGAGCCACCGTCGTGGTGAGCGGCTCGTCGGGCACATACGCGAGGAGGAGGGCTTTTAAAGTGCCGCCCGAGCAGGACTGCCGAGCCGGGAAACGGGGCACCAAGGCAGGGCAAGGCTCCACCAGCAGCGGCCTAGCTTTAGGTGGGCTTGGATGCCCCTGAGCGCGGGTTTGCTGTTTGTTGTCTCCTGGGACTCGCGTTTAGAAAGCGTGGAAAGTAGTAGCAGGAGCAGCCGCGGTGTTATTTTTTCTCTTTATATAATATATATATATATAATATATATATATATATTATAAAGGGCCCATTATAAAATGCAGCAAATTATATATAAGAATATTATATATATATATACATATATATGTATACGTATACGTATACATGTATACATATATACATATATACATACATACATACATACATATATATATATAATTTGCTGCATTTTATAATGGGCCCTTTATAATGGCCTTTTGTAAAATTGGTTCGGCCCTCGAACGCAGATCTGATTTTCCATGTGGCCCCCGACAGAAATTAATTGCCCACCCCGCCTTAGAACATACTTTGGAGAGCATTTACCGCATAATGCTAGTTTAGTCTCCCTTAACAGATAATTTAAAATGTGAAGTAAATACTAGAATTGATCCGATCTTGAAAGATATTTTTTGAAATTCCAGTTGGTTAATTTTAAACAAAAATAGGAAAAATGAATTGATTTTCTTTTCTGTTTTGTTGCAGGCCTTTCCAAATGTAGTAGTTGTTGGCCTGGGAAAGAAAGCAATGGGAATAAACATAGATGAAAACTGGAATGAAGACAAGGAAAACATACGGGCAGCGGTGGCAGGTTAGCAAAATTAAAACATTATTTTTGTGTTAATGTATAATCTCTAATATTGCTTCCATAACGAGTGCAATCTATATTTTAAAAGGTTGTCTCCACTTGTCAAGCTTAGTAGGCCTCGCATTAAATTCTGTTGGACTTAGTGAATATTGAGCATAATGTTGTAAGCAGGATGGATAAAAGTCTATGATTTTTTTTTAATTTACAAGAGATCAGGCCTCTTGCAACCTTAAAATAGGGAATTTCAATAGGGCAGTCCGAATGGCAACTGATGGAATTGCCTGTTTTACACAAATGTGATGGGTGTGTAAGGCTCTTGTCCTTGGCACCATGAGGGAAGCATGGCAGCAGAATCCAGCCTAAATGCAAAACGTCAAATCTCATATTTTCAACGACCCCACTTTTTGCAGTCTTTAGAACCAAAGCTGGCATAGCAATTGCTTTGTGATAGCTTTCCATAAAAGAAAGTGATCAAAGAGTCCAACCTAGAACTAAGGAACATTTCCTGATAGTGAGAACAATTAATGATTGGAACGACTTTTGCTTCAAGAAGTTGTGGGTTCTCCTTCACTGGAGGTTTTCCAGAAGAGAGCCTTTTGTCTGGAATGGTACAGGGTTTCCTGCTTGAATGAGCAGGGGATTGCACTAAAAGATCTCCAAGGTCGCTTCCAACTCTGTAATTCTGTAATTCTGTAATTTCATTTGACTGTTACTCAGTGGGCTAATAAAGTGGCCTTTGACGGAATTGAGTTTTTAGCATGGCTAAATAAAGGCACATATTGCAAAAATTGCTTTTTTGATGCATTGTGTACTTTGGCCAGCTGAAATTGCTCAGTCATCATTTTCTAACATGAGAAAGTTGGGTGAGGCACTTTCTCATTCCTGAATTACCTGTAGGGAGTTGCCACAAGATAAGTCATCTAATTGTCCTATAATTAATCATTTTCACTTCAGAAAGCTTCGATTGCAGAAATGATTGCCTTGGTTGACTTTTAGTCCTTATGGCAGGGAGGTGTGTTTGCTAGAAAACTCCTTGCTTCTCTCTTGGGGGCGGTCATAATTTTTCCAATGTGTATTTTATTGTTTAGCTGGATGCAGGCAGCTGCAGGACCTAGAACTCGCTTGTGTTGAAGTGGATCCTTGTGGAGATGCTCAGGCCGCAGCTGAAGGGGCTGCCCTCAGCATCTTTGAATATGGGGAACTGAAGCAAAAAAAGAAACCCAACCTTGAAATTCAGTTACATGGCAGGTAACCGAGATATCACCTTGGTATGGTGCTTCTGTTGCAGAAATAATTTCTTTGCTATGAAGTGTTGAGAAATAAAAGGCTGGGGAATGAAGTCTTTACTGAAAGTCACTCATAAGACCTTGCACTTAAATAAGCAAATCATTTCTATATGCAAACATGGTTTATACTTCAGCAGTGATCAACCAGTGAATCAAGAGCGTTGGCAGCGTGATTTGGTTTGTGCAGTCTTGATAGATTTGCTATCCCAAGGAGTCAAACTTGAGTAATTTGCCCTAGTAAAGGATAGCAGAGGTTTGAATAATTGGGGATCAAGTTAGACAAAGTTGCTGGAATATCAACTCATTAGAAGAGAGGAGCTAATGAATAGTACTTCCCTTAGTTGCGTGATGGAGGAGACCCGATTTTAAGTCAGGCTAAATATTCTCCATTTTTACAACTTAGTTATTAGCAAATTTATAAGTACAACAATAACCAATGCAAACTAAAAAAATTGAAAGAAAAGGAAAAATAGCTGCAGAAAAAAAGGAAGAAAAATAGAAAAGGACAAGTAAGAATCTAGCTAGGAAAAAACTTCACTCCTTTTCACCAACACTTTTAGCATCTTACTGCATTCTCTGACTATATGTACATACAACAAATGTTCTCTTCTTTCTATATCCCATCTCTTATCTATAATCAAATCCTTAAAGCATCATCATTTTAGTTCTGATGTCAAGAAAAAGTCCATTAAGATTTACTAGAAATAGCATATCTGTTTTGACCTTGACAAATTCCTTCCTTTTACTTCTAACAATATTGATCTTTAATCACTTCAAATAATAGTAACAGAGTTAGAAGGGACCTTGGAGGTCATTTAGCCCAGCCCCCTGCTCATGCAGGAGACCTATACTATTTCTGACAAATGGCTATCCAGTCTCTTTTGAAAAGCCTCCAATGATGGGGCATCCACAACTTCTGAAGACAAGTTGTTCCACTGGTTGATTGTTCTCACTGCTAGGAATTTTCTCCTTAGTCCTAAGTTTCTTCTCTCCTTGACTATTTTCCATCCATTGTTTCTTGTCTTGCCTTCAGGTTCTTTGGTAAATAAGTTGGCCCCCTCTTCCCTGTGGCAACCCTTCAAGTATTGGAAGACTGTTATGTTACTCCTGGTCCTTTTCACTAGACTAGGAATACCCAATTCTTGCAACCTGTTCTTTGTGGGTTAGGGTTAAGGGGTCCCAAATTGGATGCAGTATTCTAAGTGTGGTCTTATGGGGTTTTTAAGTGGTACTAATGTCTCGTGTGATCTTGATTCTATCTCTCTGTTAAGGCAACCTGGTATTGTATTAGCTTTTGTTGGCTGCTGTTGCACATTGTTGGCTCATGGTTAGATGGTTCGTCCACTACGACTCCAAGATTCCTCTTGCAGTTACTACTATTGAGCCATGTTTCACTAGTGTACTTAAAGGTGCTACCCTTGGTTTAAGCAAGATGGTTATTTCTTCTCCCAGAGAAAATAAAACTACTGGAGGCTATTATCTTGTGATCTCCTCACAGAGACAATGTCTGGAGCATTTATGGGCAATCTCAAATCCTCTCCTTGTCTGGAGAGGAATTATTGAAGAGCCCGTACCTGCCAGCCCTTCATTCCACCACAGTCGTAATCTGCCATTTCCTGTCAAAGTCCAGGCCAATATTATTTTGTTTGGGCTATCCAGCTTGAAAAGATCAGCTGTTTTCCTTAGAGCCCCTTGTCATTCGGAGCACCTCCTTAGAAAGAAATAATCCTGGCAGAAGCTGCAATTCTTTGGCTGTGATCCTGCTCCTTACCATGTCCTCTAGGTATATGTTCTCATTGAAGACTCTTCAGCCCGCTCACATGGTTCCCAGACTGGGTTTTTGAGCTTGATCTTCCCTTTCATGAATGTAAAGTTCCACAGTTCTGTTTCTTGTTTTAAAAAACTCTGCAGTAGCACTTTATAGATAAACATTCTGTGTTCCTGCTTAGTGATGGAATTGATGCCTGGCAGAAAGGGATTCACTATGCAGAGGGCCAGAACCTGGCCAGATATCTTATGGAAGGCCCTGCAAACCACATCACACCAACCAAATTTGCTACCATCATTGAGGACAAGTTGAAAAGCTTCAGTAGCAACACGACTGTTCATAAACGGTAAGTCCAGTTTAAGAAGTTTTTAGTTGGTAGCATCTTTCTGAGAATGAAAGAATGTAGATTTTATTGCTGGCACTTGAAGTAAGTAGTGGGATCCACAGGATTCCCAGTTATGTAAAGACAGGTGCACTTAATCTGCGTGCACATGTTGGTGAGAGTGGAATGTGTGTGTGAGAGAGAAACGACGCAGAGGAGTAACAAGAATTACAGGCAGTGCTATTTGAAAGGGTTTCCTCTCCGCCATTTCTCTTCTCCGCTCTGCCCCAAACCAAGCGGCGGGGATGCTTCAGCAGAGCGCCCTTCTAGCGTCCACTGCCCTGACAAAGGTAAATCTGAAGTAGGTGGGAGCCACATCCGACTCTTCTGATGGCTTCCCCACTCCCACTCCGCTTGAGGGCGGCCAATACACAAGGTGTGAGTGTGTGTTGAGTTTGGCATTTCACCTTCCTGTCTTTTGCGAACTTTTGGCTGCATGCAATGAAAGCAGCAGAAGTAGCAGAAGTCTTTCTTTCTCTCCCCCAAATTCCACCAGAAATGAGTCTTTGTGAAATTCGTCGTGCTGCCACCTCAGCTTCTTGGAGCAAGACCCTGCAAGGCTTGTGGCGTTGCATGCATGAACGGCAGCACCGCCACGATCTTCCTCATGCCGGTGCAGCTGACATCCTGCCACTCATGGCTACACCTGTCGTTGAACCTTGTGGTGGTGCTGCCATTCACGCAAGCAATACCACAACAAGCCTTGCAGCAGCCTAAGGACCGCCGGAGCTCCAGGCCTGGCGGAGTGCAAACTGTGCTTGCTGCCTGCTCCATAGCCACAAGGTGAGCTGCAGAACAGAGGGGCCCTCAGCTGCAAGGTTGCCTGGCGCCATGGGCAGGGCTGGGGCTAGCAAGAGTGCTCTGGAAATATCTCCAGGCACCCGGAGAGACAAAGGTCCCAACAAAGAGCTTTCTTATAAGAACCAAGGTCATCTCCACTGGCAACAGATAAAGTTGGGAAGAGCTCCTCAAGTAACTTAATTGGCCAACGTGACCGATGACATTTGGGGCTGGGGATTATTTCCTAGTTTAATTATACTGAATCCTTGGGAAAGATTTCGATTTGACTTTCCATTGAAGTTGTGCTGATATGATGTACTCATTAAAGAAGACCTTTGAGAAGGAGCCAAGTCTCTTCTGATTTGCTTGAGTTCATTAGTCTGGAGCCTTGAGAGCAGGTCACCATGTGACTGGACCTGTGTTTTTTATGTCCATTTTTGCGGTGGTCATTAAGCAATTGCCACACGTTAAGTAAATGCCATGGTCATTAAATGGCAAAGCTAGAAATAAATGCTGGTTTCCAGCAAAAATGTACATCACAGTCACCTGACTTCAGGATGCTGCCAATGACCATATATGAGAGCAGTTACTAAGCAGCAAAAATGCAGTTACATGATTGGGGGTGGGGCATCCATTGAACTTTGGAATTGAGTCATAAGTTGCTTTTACGGAGGACTATTATAACTTTGAATGGTTCTAAATACCTCATCATAAATTGAGGACTACCTGTACTTTGTAAATTAATGAAGGGGAGGAGATATTTTATACAGGAATCATGAAAATTACAATTGAGTGATACAGACCTAATAAATGGGCTGTTTGATTGGTCTGAGAACAATGTTTTCCTGGTCTACATCTTTCCATGAGTCCCTGCAAAGAGGAAAGGCAGAAAGGTGTTCATGAAAATGTCCATGCTTTTCAATAATAAAAGAATTTTAAAAAGGATACTGTAAAAGCAATTGTTGCAGAGGAGTGTTTACACAGAATAGTTGTAAAAGGGAAACCTGGTTAATATTTTTTTTCCTTTTTATGTGTTTGCTTTTTTGTCATCTTAAAATTTGAGGAAAAGGTTGCTATTTTGCAGATCATCTGGGGCATTTGGGAGTACAGTGTGTGTCCTCTTTCAGTAACTGGGAAAGAAATAATGCAAATTGTTCCCTGTCATTACAGAGATAAATCTTGGATACAGGAGCAAGGAATGGGCTCATTTTGGAGTGTGGCAAAAGGCTCGGAGGAACCCCCAGTCTTTTTGGAAGTCCACTACCAAGGCTCCAGCAACCCCAAAGAAGCTCCATTGGTATTTGTTGGAAAGGGGATAACTTTTGACAGGTGAGCATTTCTTAGGAGCACTTTTGGAGCAGAATTTAATTTCTCCTCTGTTCCCGGAATGAGTATTTTTTTTTACCATAGGATGCATTTTAATTGTCCTGCTTACCTACAATTTCAGCCTGTGGACTTCATTCTTCTCCAGTATTATTCCAGAAGATCTGAATTGAATGTTTTTCTGTTGTAGAACGCCCCCCACACACACCTTTCAGATTTATAATAATAGTGCCACATTTCCCTTTTTCATTTATTATAACAAAAAAATTGTGGCTTGACATCCGAGCAAAGTTTTCTCTTGATACTGAAAGTTTTGTGGAGTGGGATGGGCATCTCTTGTATTTTTTTATTTTATTTTGTGGCATCTCTTGTAATTTTTTCCCAGTGGTGGCATTTCCATCAAGCCTTCAGCCAATATGGATGCCATGAGAGCAGATATGGGAGGAGCAGCCACCATTTTTTCTGCCATTGTCACAGCTGCAGAGTTGAAGTTACCCATTAATCTAATTGGTAAGTAGATTGTAGAAGAATAAATTCGCAAAAAGTTATTTGAATTGGAACGTGATGTCAACAGATCTTGGGTCAGCCCATCTTGATTCTCCAAGGTCTGTGGTAGAGAAGTTATCCCATGATTTGCTTCCTGGGCTGGAAATAGAACTTACTAAACAAACCGAATTAGCTGCTGAAATTGAAGGCTGAATTGCCTTGTCCTTCTAGCTTCTTCTCCAGAACAAAATCTGGTAATGTAGACTGGTGAGATTCCATCCTCAAGAGTCTTCCAGTTCAGACATTCCAATAGATGTTCCAGTTTGGGGGTTTGCCACTTTGTAAGGATTCCCGGTTGCTCTACCTATTCCCTTCTCACATGATGTTATAGATATCCTTTACCTAATTACCAGTGGTCCTTAATAACCACTCATTCAGCAACCATTCAAATTTGTGATGACACTGAACAAGTGATACTACTGGTTCTTTCCTAGTTCCAGCCACTGGAATGTTTCTGTGATTGTGATTGGGACAGCTGGCTTGTAATAATGACATTGCAGTATCCTGCATCCTTCTTTGCTGGCTTCCTACAAGCAAAGCCAATGAGGAAGCCAGCAGGCGCTCACAAATGGTGGCCATGTGATGCCCTCACTTTGTGACCCATGGTGATTCACTTAATGAAGCCTTTGCTAAGCGGTATCGTCATATGACATTGTGTTTTATGACTGCATTGCTTAGCAATGAAAATTTCAGGCCAACTTGGAATCTTTAATTGAAGATTACCTGCATTTTATTTTCAAATATTTTTCTTTATTTTAGAAGAATATAAAAAATAAAGAGCACCAATAATAACAATTAAAACTAAACAAATCAGGCAACCAATTTAAGACTCTAATCGTAAGACAGGACATAAAAATATATTAATTTTAGAGAAATAATGATAGAAGTTTTATAGATAGTGAAATATGTGGTATTAGCAAGAGAAAGAGCAAGGAAGTGTGAAAAGCAAACCACAAGCATCATCTTTCGGTCACAAAGTCATATTTGCCAAGAAACCTTGTCTTGCTTATAACAAAACCACAAGCTAGGGAGTTTAGCAAGATGGGTTTGTGACATCCAGCCATCCTAGCCTAGCAACAGGGCATCGATGGGGCAAGGGAGGGTTCCTGCGGGCCATGTGGGTGGCGCAGCCTTGTGTTCCTGTGCAGCCTGGATTAATTGCTTTGGGGGAGTGCTTTGGGAGTGACATTTCTCTGCAGACCACCAAAATTCTCCGCAGACCACTGGTGATCCAATAATGTTACAGTATGCATAAATTCAGTTGGAATTCTTTATATCTAAGGTCTAGCCCCCCTTTGTGAAAACTTGCCCAGTGGGAAGGCAAATAAACCCGGAGATGTTGTGACAGCCATGAATGGAAAAACGATTCAGGTATGTTTTAAGATGCTTATTCAGCACAGGTTTTAATAAAGTAACATGAGGTTGGGTTGGACCTGAGGTTTCATCTAGTAACATAATTTCTAGCTGAACAAATAAACTTTATATCAACAGTTGCTTGCAAAAGCCCCATGGAAAGGCCTAGAGGCCAAGTTTGCTAACGTTTCTAAGTCTCGTTGAAGGTCATCAGTTTTGAGGGAATGTTAGCAATTTCATATTTAACAGAACAATAACGTATGTTCCCTAATGTGGTCCTGTGCTGGTTGAGGAATTTGGGGAATTGATGTCCATATAATTTAAAGCTGCTAGGTAGAGAAACATTGGGTTGACTATTTGTATTAACCACCAGCCTTTCAGGATTACAATACCATTGCAATAATAAAAGAATTGCAACCTTTCATATTTGCCAGTCTGGATAGGGGATTCTTCCTGATTACCATACAAAATGTGGGGCAGGAAGTAGTTGCTACTGAGAGAAGATGTTGACAGATATCCTCCAAGGATATCTTACTGGCAAATAAAAATATTTTCACAAATATTATACTCTTTTGAGCTTTGTTTTGTTCTAGTGTATCCATTATTTTATAGCAGTAATTTATTTCAGGTTTGAAGTTATAATGCATTAAATGTTAGAGTTTTAAACTGTATTATTAATCCCCCCCTCCTCCCAAAAAATTAACTATTGATGATAAAGGCAAGCTTGTTAACCCACACTGTTATTACAAGTAGAATGTAATTTTCTCTTGCTGATTTTCTGATTTCTTCATAAAAGATTGACAATACAGATGCAGAGGGAAGATTGGTGTTGGCTGATGCTCTTCACTATGCACACCATTTTAATCCAAGGGCAATTTTAGATGCTGCAACATTAACAGGTAGCCCTTTTTTATATTCAAACAATTTATATTCCATATTCCCAGAATATTTTTTTAATAATGCTTTATTGATTTTTTTCCATTTATACATAATACCAATAGTTATTAAACAGCGCTGTGACATTATATATACATTCATGTGTCCTATCAAAACTTACAATGCATAATACTTTCATACCCTCTTATTTATTATATACATTATTTACATTTTCTATTTTTATATCTATTACCTATCCAAATAAAGTAAACCATGTTTCCCATACTGCATTGTATTCTGTGCCTGTTTTCCCTTTTAATTCCATAGTTAATTTATTCATTTCCACACACTCTAAAATTTTTTTGATTATTAAGCCTTCAGGTGGTATAGAGTTTTCCTTCCAGTACTAAGTATATGAAATTTTTGCTGCTGTTAATATATGTAATATAAGATATTTTATCTTTCTATTATATTTTTTTGTATTATTCCTAAGAGAAAGTTTAATGTTTTCCATACATCTATTAGGTTCAATTCCTCTGTTATATCAAAAATGTTTGTGGCAGTATATTCCTTTTTTTCATTTTTTTATTATCACAGACGTAGTCTTTTATAGTCTCTACTATTCCATTATAGTCTCCAACTATGCATATATCTTTCTGACCTGTCTCAACAATTTTTTCATGAAATTTTTTGAGAATTCTTTTTGGTTTTTGTTAGGTGCATATATATTTACTAGTAGTATCTGTCTTTGTCCTATTTTTATCTCTAGTATTAATATTCTTCCCTTAATGTCTGCGTAAATTTGCTTTGCTTCTGTCTCTTCTCTGATATATATCACCACCACCACCTTTTTTCCACAGCCAATGCAGTATGGAGTTTCCCCAATTTATTAAATTCTAAATACTTTTTGTCTTGACTATTGATATGTACCTCTTGGAGGCACACAATATCTATATTTTGTTTAACCAGTTTTGATAGTATTTGTTTTCTCTAAACTACAGCATTTAATCCATTTACATTTATTGATAATAGTTTTAGTTCTTTTTCCATATTTTTATTAGTCTATCTACATCTAGTTCCTGTTAGGGTTTTTTTTGCCATTCATTTGGGATCTGGTTCTAATGCCTTCTTCCTTTTGGGATTCTTGAGTTTCTTTTGTCTTATCTTCCTGGTCTTCTATCTCTGATTCTACCTGGCCTTCTTCCTGGGTTCCTTCCTCTAGCTTCTCTCTACTGTTGTCATTTTATTCCCTTCCTGTCAATTGGTTGTAGAGTTCTTGGGCTTTATCCAGGTTATCTATTTTTATCTTTTTTCCTTGACATGAGACCAGCATACCTTCTGGAATGCTGAATGAAACAGAATGTTTCATTTGTTTAGTTGTACTGCCAAGTGATGATAATCTTTACGTTGTTCTTTAACTCGTATTGGTATTTGTTTGAGAGTGATAATTTCTTTGTCCTTATACACTATAGGTTCCTCCCTTGTTATTTTATATATTATGTCCTGATGTTCTTCCAGGCAAATCTGACGTGCACTTCTCTGGGTAACGATGTCTTTTGGCATAATTAGTCTGGACCCTGTAGGCCTCATCTATCTCTCTTATAACCTTTTGGGTATTTCTTTCCAGGGTTTCTGCTATCAGTTCCGCCATCTATTTTCCCAGAATATTAGGAATACTATGAAAAGTGCCCCTTCATGTGCAGAATATTTTAATAATGTGTTGTCTTGCAAGACCCTCCAAATTATATGGAGAGGACTTGTATTATCTTAAAATAATGGATTTTTTTTCTTTTTTACTAAGGGGTCCTCCCTCTTCCCCCCCTCCCCAGAAGAATAGGCTACATATTCAAATGGAAAAGTATAAGCTTTGATGTTTAAAATAATGTTGACCATAGCACTATTCTGACTACTGGGAGAGGATTATTTTAAATACAGATTCAGCTTTTCATCAAGGTTGTGCACTTAAGCAGCTCACTGTGAGCAATTGAAGCAATTAAAAGCAAAGCAAAACAAAAACAGGTGCTGATACTGCAGATAATAAAAAGGTTGAAACATCAAAAGTAAATCCAAAACTATCTGAATAAAATTATCTTTGCTTGGCAATAGACACTAAAAAGAGTAGGATGGATCAAACAAACTTTTCATAGGACACTTCCAACAAGTGGGGTGGAACTGTAAAACAATATCTCCTATGCACCTGATAGTAATGTTGGTGTGCAAGAAAATGGTCCAACTTCTTAGAAAATAGAACATATTGATTTTTTTAAAAAAATCTATATATTATAATCTTGCAAATAAAAGAAAAAAAGATATTTTTAGAAATGTGAATATAAATTGCTAGCTGATGAGCAATTAATACTAGTCGACATTGAAAACTGGCTGGATAACCTGTATTTTGTAATACTTTATAGGTGCCATGGATGTAGCATTAGGATCAGCAGCTACTGGGGTTTTTACAAATTCACAGAAGCTGTGGCATCACCTGTATGAGGTAAGTGATGCTTCTAATAATTGATTTCAAGATAGGCTTTGATTTAGAGCAAGGATGTCAAATTCAATCACATTGTGTGATGCATCGCAATGTATCGTGATGTTTTTTGCTTTTGCGGAACCAAGGTAGGATGCATTCAGCCCATGGATCGCCAGTTTGACACCCCTGATTTAGGGGTTTTTTAAGAAAAGATTTAACCCTTTTTATTGAGAACCCAAGTTATGACTATTGGCTACAAAAGCTAAACAGAAAACCTTGGCTATGGAGTTGATAATACTTTTGTGAACTGGTGATAATTTCCTCACGTTCTTTTCAACATTCCTAGAGGCTTCTGCCTATATTGCTGCCTAAAGTAAGCCACCTAGAGACAAACAACACAGCAATGCAACAGAGGATATTTTATCCTGTCTCTCATATTTATCAGGCAGAAAACAGAAGAGAACTAAGTTTGGGTTTATTAATGTTAGTTAACAAAAAATGGAAAACAGTATATTTGATGCTTCAAATTATTTCAACAATTTGTGTTACAAATTTTTAAATAATTGTCTGACTGGTCTTGCCAATGCAGCATGTAGCCAAGATATATAGATACAAGATACATTTCTGTAGGTGGCAGATGAAATAGGCTACCAAGTCCTTTAGCTAACTGAATGTTTCAAGGGTCATGCCCTTTGACCAGGCATGGATGTCAAACATGATATGAAAGCAGATATGAGAAGTGGCTTTGTTTGCAATGAGAACAAATGATTTAGTGGATAAAGCAAAGATTAAAGAATGTCAAATTAATGTTTCAAAGAGAAGAAACGAGCATTGGAAGGGTAAATGCATTCAGTTTCAGCAACTATAAAATGATGCACAAGTATTATATATATATATATATATTTAATAAATGATACCTTCATAGATACACTGGGAGGACTGAACTTGTAGGGATCTTGATGCATAAATAGTTTGGTAATAATATTGCCCAAATCTCAGATTGCGATGAAAAAGGCAGGTTGGTTGTGAACGTCATTAAGAAGAAAATTGAAAGTCCCACCGTTCCGTGCCATTTCCTGAGATCAGTTCTGTTTTATTATTCTGAAGCAGTATTAAAAAAACAAAGGGGATTTTAATAGAAGATGAAGCTTAGAACCTAATAGCTGTATTTCATACTCTCTGCTTCAGTTTAAGTCTAACTATTGGGCTCAATCATTAAAAGCAAACTAAAGACAGTAGAGAATTGTGTGGAAATTTGATATCTGAATAGATTCTTTTCTCTACACTGACAGGCTAGCATTCTGACGGGGGATCGAGTTTGGAGAATGCCTCTCTTTGAACATTACACAAAGCAAATGACAGACTGCCAACTAGCAGATATCAATAACATTGGAAAATACAGGTAACATAGCTAAGATGAAATGAAATGCTGCTGCTATGCTATTATGTTCATATTACTTTTTCCCAGTGCCTACAGAGAACTTGGGCAAATAGGAGTTAAAGGAGGGACCTACCTGAAAATACTCCAGATGTTGTTTATTTGGGCATGGAGTCAATAGAGCAATCATCTATGGCCAAGTTCATGAGGGTAATGACTAGGCAGAGGAAGCATAATTAGTAGACCAGTGAAATGCTGTGGACATAATATATTTAGACTTTAGCAAGGAATTTGACAAGTATACCACAGCCTACTTCTTGATAATGTAAGATTTAAAAATGTTCCAAATCTTATTTTATGCTCACTAATTTGACAGACAACTCTGAACAAAGAAAGATTATTAAAAATGCGTTTGCAAAGGCAGGCCTTCACGATTGAGATCATAAAGCGCAAAATCCAATATTTAACCAATACATTTTATACCCTCTACACAATGCACGCCATGCCTAAGAAGCCCTCTCCACTCCCCTCATTATCTCTAAGTCAAATTATAAGCTAAGCTTGACAATTTCTTCAAGACAACAGATACCTTGTTTACTTGTAGCTTTACCTTGGGTGGATGTTCCTATCTTATTTACTTGTGGCCTTGCCTTGGGTGGATGTTCCTGTTTTCCAAGAAGATTGTAGCAAGTCATCACGTACTATTTAACTGAATATACTGTGGGGTTAATATACAACAACAAGAACATCATAGCTTAATAATACAATATATACTTTTATAAAAGAATAGTTTATTATTTATTTCCTTTAGTAAGCTAGAAAAATGTGGGAAAGCATCACCACCAAATGGATTTGTAACTGGCTGACAAACCGTACTTAATGAGTAGTCCTGAATGATACTACCTCCACATGGAGGGAAGTAAGAAATAGGGTACCACAAGGTTCTGTCTAAGGCTCAGTACTCTTCAATATCTTCATAAATGACTTACATTAGGAAATAGAAGAGGAACACATCAAATTTGCCGAGGACAGTAAGCTGGCAGGAATAGCCAACACTCTAGAAAACAAACTTAGGATCCAAAAAGATCTTGACAGACTTGAACAATGGGCCCTACCCAACAAAATGAAATTTAATGTGAAAAAAAGCGAAGTTTTACACGTGGGCAGGAAAAACCAAAGGTACAGATTAGGTGAAACTGGCTCAAAAACAGTAATTGTGAGAGGGACCTTAGAGTCTTAGTGGACGATCACTTAAACGTGAGTCAGCAGTGTGCAGCAGCAGCCAAAAAAGCTAATACAATCCTTGGTTATATAAACAAAGGCATAGAATCAAAATCACTTGAAGTATAAAGCCTTAGTAAGACCACACCTGAAATATTGCTTTCAGTTTTGGTCAGCACATTTAGAAAAAAGATGTTGAGACTTTGGAAAAAGTGCAAAGAAGGGCAACTAAGACGATTAAAGGCCTGGAGACTAAAACATATGAAGAAGGGTTGCAGGATTTGGGTTTGGCTAGTCTAAAGAAAAGAAGGACTAGATCGTAGTATTCCAGTATTTGAGAGGTTACCATAAAGAGGAGGGGGTCAATTTATTTTCCAAAGTACCAGAGGGCAGGACAAAAAACAGTGGATGGAAACTAATCAAGAGAAGCAACCTGGAATTGAGGAGACATTTCTTAACAGTGGAACAACTTGCCTTCAGACATTGTGAGTGTTTCATCACTGGAGGTTTTTAAGGAACACTAGACAGTCATTTGTCTGAAATGGTATAGGATCTCCTCCTTGAACAGGGGCCTGGACTAAAAGACCTCCAAGGTCCCTTCCATCTCTATTCTGATTCTGATGTTTGGCATGGTGATAGCCAGCTTTATCGATAGCTTTTCCCCTAGATAAATTAAGAATACAAAAAAATCTTACAAATAAAACTTTATCTTTTGTCCTATTAGGTCTGGTGGTGCGTGCACAGCTGCTGCATTCCTGAAAGAATTTGTGACTGCTCCTCACTGGGCTCATTTAGATATTGCTGGTGTAATGGAAAATAAAGATGAAATTCCGTATCTGCGGAAAGGCATGGCAGGAAGGCCAACACGTACCCTGGTTGAGTTTATTACTCGACTGGCCTTAGACAAGCAAATCTTCTAGAAAGCAGATTTGTGAGAATCACCACTGGCTTTAAAAACAGTTAATTTGAATCTGGGATCAGCCAGTGTATGGATAAGATTCCAAAAGGGCCATTCAACTTTGACTTCAGTTTTGGGAGGCGACTTTGAAATGATCCAAAGCAATGGACTATAAATTCATTCCATAGAGTTCTACTAAATCACACTTTTTATCATTTCATTCCAGGAGTTTGTCCTGTATTTGGTATCCAAAGAGCAATCAGTCTAAACCAACATGATTTATAATATGGATTGAATAATAGATACACAGCTATGGCGTACAATAAATATATCTTCTGACAATTCTGGCTGTTGAGGTTTTTGTCTTTTGCAGAATATGCTTCCAAAAGGATTTGTTTCATAAATGGTTAGGCAGAATATTAAGAAAGAGGTGGAGCCTTGTGCCAGCATGAATAAGGCCCTCATTTCTGCATGCCAGCTGGTGAAATTTGAATTTTATAGAGGATGCCCCTAAGGATATGTCTAGCCCTAAAATGGAGCATTGATGGAAAATGTGCTTTATGTGCAAACTCTGCTTCTAGTGGGTGCTGGAAGGACTTGGCAGCCCATCATTCTGTTGCAAGAACTATCCATCTGGGTTCAGCTCCAAGTGAGAAGAAAGACACTGGAAACATGGAGTCTGATTGGAAAGATGGTTTAATGGTGAACAGGACCACATGGGTTTTAGGTCCTAGGCTGCTGACCACATGGAGGAGAGAGAGGTATATACAGGGCTGGAATTCTACCGGTTTCGACCGGTTTCGACGAACCAGTAATTCTGGTGAGCATTTGGTCCTGCCCACCCATCCCTACTCTTTCCTGTGCTTTATTTCCTGGTTTTTTTAGCACAGCTGATTCGTGTGGCAGAGCAGATTGCTGTGCATCAGCAGTTTTACTCACCAGGAACGCAGCAGAAGGTAAAGTAATTGAGTTGAACATGGGCTTTTTAAAATTTGGAGCATGCACGCAAGGCACGTGTTTGGTGTGCCTGCATGCAAAGCGCGCACTCACTGAACCGGTTATTACATCAGTTGAATGTAATATATACCCTCTCTTGGCCCTTGCCCTTGAGCTTCCTGTTCCTGTGCAAGAAATGAATTCTATTAGTTGTCAGACACCCAAGGGGCTATGTAGGGGGTCTGTAGCTGAAGTGGTGTGATATAAGTTTGGTTGAACCTTGCTGGGTGATGCAATAAAGCTTGGTTGTGCCATGTGGTGAGCTCTGCTGATAGATAATCCTATTATGTCCTGAAGGGTCATATCTTAATCCCATCACCCTGGAGCTGAAGGTCTAATTGTCTTGTAGACAGGCTGGCCCAGTCTCCCCAATGTGCACCAAATATCTGCTGGGAGCAGGGAGCTACTCTTTGCCTTTAAAAACATGTTTCTCCTTTTCTCATCCAGGGAATTATAATATTCTGCCTTTTTAATATTTCCCAGAATATTTAATTCCTCTAGAAGGGTCGGTGCCAACTTTCTACACTTCCTAGCAGGAGAGTGTGTGCAGTGCGGGAAGGGGCTTGTGGCATTATACTTCCTACAGGATGAGAACGGTCTGTGGAGATTTTTAGTGCTCTAGAGAGGAGTCTGGTCTTTGCAATCTCTTCCAAAGAAAGAGAGCAACCAATAATTTTTTGTGCTGTGTTTATAACTCTGGAGCATCATCTTATGCACTACAGAGCATCCAGTATACTTCACCATTACCCAGTATGCCAAAATGCTCTCAATGGTAGAATGGTAAAAAAGTAACCAGCAACTTCTCACCCAGACCACTCTTTTTCAGCAGCCTCAGAAAGTGCAGGTGCTGTTGGGCTTTCTTTGCAGTGGCCATAGTGTGGACCGACCAAGTAAGGTTGTTGGAAATATGAGTTCCTAGAAATTTAAAACTATGAACTCTTTCCACACAATCTCCATTGATATATAGTGGGAGAGGCTCTGCTTTGCATCGTCTGAAGTCTATAATCAATTTGTTGGTATTTTTGATGTTCAGGGTGAGGTTATGACTCTTGCAACACAAGACCAGTCTGAGAACCTCTGACCTATAGGCCGTTTCGTCATCTTCTGATATGAGTCCCACCAATGTGGTGTCGTCTGCAAATTTTATTATAGAGTTAGTGGGACAAGAGGGAGTGCAGTCGTAGGTGTAGAGTGAATACAACCCTGTGGACATCCAGTGCTGAGAGCAAGAGTGGAGGAAAAATAGCTGTCAATCCTAACAGTTTGGGGTCTGTTAGTAAGAAAGTCCTTTATCCCAGTAGCCCCCAACCTTTTTTGTGCCACGGCCCGGTACCGGCATCACAAAATGATCCGCGGCCTGGTACCGGCAACAGCACGCATGACAAGGCAAGGCGAGCTGAGCGACCGGCCAGCCAGCCGTCCCCCGCTTCTCCCCGCCACCTTCAACTACTCCTTTGTACCTTTGTCGATGGGCTTTGCTTCAGGACGGCTTTGGGACGGTTGCTCGGCTCGCCTTGCCTTGGGTGCTGAAAGAATCCTCGCGCCTTAGTTTCGTTCAAAGCCCCCCCCTTCGATGAAATTAAGGCACGAGGATTCCTTCAGGACCCAAACGCCACTTTCCAACCGGAAAAGCTCACCCGGAAGCACTTTCTCGTCAAACAAGATGGCAGCACCCAGAAAACCAGCGGCCCAGTAGGAAATGTTCCACGGCCCGGTACTGGTCCGCGGCCCGGTGGTTTGGGACCCCTGTTTTATCCAACAGCAGATGTGAGAGGAGAGGCCCAATTCTAGCAACTTCTTAATCAGTATATCCAGAATGATGGTATTAAAAGCCGAGCTGTAATCACCAAAAGCATCCTTACATAGCTCCCACTATGCTCCAGATGGTTCAGTGCAACGTGGAGAGCCATGGCAATAGCATCCTCTGTGGATCTGTTATTCCGATAGGCAAACTGGTATGGGTCAAGGTTTGATGGGAGGCAATCCTGTATATATTTTAAGACCAGTCTCTCAAAACACTGCATAATTATGGGTGTGAGAGCTACTGGTCTGTAGTCATTTAAAGTTTCAGGAGAGGGCTTTTAGGGAACTGGAAGCAAGCCAGGCTTAAAGACCCGGGAAAAAATGAGCAGCTGCTGCTCGTGCTTTTGCCTGATGACTACAGCAAGTACCCATTGCCACCAGGTGAGAGGTGAGCATGCTAAGGAAACTTAGGCACTACCACTGTGGCGGCTTTGCCTGCGTCTCTGAGGCTTCAATGTTGGGAGAGGCAGCGAGGGCTGGAGGAGCCGAGAACTGCACATAGCTCCATGTCCCCTTCCTTGCCTGCCTCCAGGTAAGCACAGGTGGGGGAGAAGAGAGAGAGAGAGAATCCAAAGCTGGAGAATTAATGGGGAGAGCTGATAGCAGGCACCGGGGGAGGGGACTGTTACTGCTGCCGCCGCCGTGTGTGGGAGCTGGTTGACGCGTGCATCTCAGGGACCTGACTCCAGGGTCCCTTCAAGAGCCTGAGGTGTGAGAACTGCAAGTGGGAGTATTTGGTGGTTTTGAAGAATTCCTAGAACGGGATAGGTCACCGTTTTGTAGGGCTCGGTGAAAGAGTGAGCTTTGTTTCGCCTCCTTTCCTCCTCTGGTAATGTGAGAGATGCTGTCTTTCTCTCTCTCCCGCCCCCAAATATCACTGGCTGTGGCAGCAGCACTAAAGCGAGTGAAGTGCCCCTAGGGACACCTTTCCTTGCTTGCCTCCGGGTGAGGCTAGAGGAGCCCCTCACAGTTTTTCCTCAGATGCAGATCTGAGCTTTCTCAATCCTCCACCCGGGATCTGAAAGGAGCTGCCACTTTCTCCCCCTCCCCTCAATTAATCACCGAGGGCAGCAGTCCTTCTGCAGGCAGCTGCCTGCTGAGAAATCCCTGGAGGGATGGCTGAGGGGCCCCATTTCTGCCTGTTCTTCTCCCAGCAGCAGTTGCCCCAAGGCGCCTCAGCTCAGACACACACATACACACCGCCCATTCTTCTGTCTCTGAAAGGTGCAGGCGCGGGGAGGCTTCCAGCCCAGAATGTTTTCTTTTGTTATGATTAAGCATTTACATTTTTGTTATAATTAAATACACACACACACACACAAATAGAAAAATATAAAATTTATATTTAATATAAAAAATAAAATTGTTATATTAAATATATTATCTTTTTTTAAAAAAATGTATTAGTGGTCCTCGGGATTTAATAGTATGAGTTTGGTGGTCCCTGAGGTCCAAAGGTTGGCGACCCCTGCTTTTAGGACAGAGAGGCTGGTTTGCATCTGCTTAGCAATAAAGGTTATTTTCTTAGCAAATGGCTCATTTTAACCACTTTCACTTCTCTCAACTGACTAAAAGCAGGATGCCCTTAGGCAGAGGTTGTCTTCTGCGCTTTTTGATAGTTTGGAAGCACAGTGGTTTAATATAAAAACAGTCCTTTAGTTCAGAAAACTGCAATTTTCGCTCACTTTTGTCCTTTATTTTGGTTATTTTAACTTTTATCAATAGAAATGGTAAAAAATCTTTTTCATTGAGGTATAAAATATGGAAATTGGTCTTTTAAAAATAATTTTGCAAATTCTGTTTTAGTTACTTTGATATACTGTTTTTGTAAATTTTTCTTGGTTTTGCTCTTGGATTTTCTCTTGTTAGTTATTTCTTTTATGATTATGAATTTCTTGCAGATTTGCTCTTTTCACATTTGTCCTTTATTTTTTCCAATAAAATATGGTCACCGTATTTAGAAATCAAACTCCTAGCAGAAATAAGCGGGAAAAGTGGGGAGGGATTCTTATAAAAATCATGGAGTCCTTGGGCTAAGGAGGCCTCTCCAATACATATATATATATATATATAGACCGTTAATGCGTTACGACCAAGTGCTTGGGGTGGGTAGGGAGAGGCTATTGAACGCAGCTGAAGGGCACGGGGCAACGCCCCAAAACCTTGCTCCTGATCATTACTAATAATTTTTGCAATTTTTTTTTCACGTACGCATGCGTGTTTTCACGGAGGCCCCAAGAAAATGCCTTTTCCGCCTTCGAAGCGCCACCCGAGCCTTCGTCTCGCGGTGTCGTGACGTACCAGCGCGGTTTCGTTTTCTCTTGCGCCTGCGCAATCGCTCCAACTTCCCCTCAGTTATTATGGCTGCTGGACTGAGTGGGATGTTTGGGAATCAGGGCCCGGTGCCACCCCCGCCGCCTCCTCCGCCACCTCCTCCGATGGTCCCCGGAGGTCAAGGACCCGCGGGACTCCTTCCGCCGAACCCCACGGGCCCGCGAAACCCGATCGGTACCCTTGTGGATGATTTGGAGGCTTCTTTTGAGGTAGGCTCTGCAGTGCGAGTGCCTTCTCTTGGCAGAGAGAGAGGAAAGACCGACGCTTGAAGTGGCGAAAAGGAAAGCCTCTTAAACAAAAGTATTGCCCGTAAAACGTGATTTATTCCGCGCTGCAAAAATAGGTTTCTGGAAAATAAGTATGATTCAATTTAGCAAATAAATTAATAGTTCTCCCTTTCTTGAGATAACGAGTTCAGGGTAGTATCCAGGAGGGGGATCTTTTTATCCACGTAACCGCCCAGCGAGGTACATTCGGCTGAAAGTGATGGTCCGACCCAAAGTAATCCACAACAAGCCAAGGGGAGACCCCAGCCATTATCAACCCACACTAGCTTGTTATAGATGTTTCCTTATTCTGATGAGAAAAAAATATTTTGTTAATATCGGGTTAACAGGCGCCTCTTTTCAAGCAGGCGACCATTTAAACACAGAAACGGAAACCCAGATAAAAGGACTATCGGGCTATCTACTTCATCTCTATAGTAAACTCCCTATAGTCCTGCGTTTCTCTTTGTAAAAATAATGCTTTATAAGATAGTATGTGAAATGCCCATGTTTTGTAAGAATTTGAATTTTTGTAAAAAAAAGAAAAGAATTTGTCTTTAAAAATAGGTTGTTAAAAATTAGTGAGCTTGTAACTCTTGTAGGAAAATTGTTTGCATTGCAAATTGTACTGAACAAAGACAACGTAGAGTTTGTTTTTCAGACCTTCTAATTTTATCTTCAGCTTCATCTGAAAAATGGAGCCTATTTATTCCATCCAGACAAATGAATTCTTTTGTTTGGAACCTACTAAATTTGGTATGCCATTTTAAATAAAGAATTAGAAATAAGTATTGTAGAAGTATATTTTTCAAGAAAGCAAAAATATACTGTAGTATAGCTTTATGTGTGCCAAAATAAAGCTCTTAACATTATCTGATTTTGTAATAAATGGTTTTTGTAATTATCTAGGCTTGCTTTGCGTCCCTTGTAAGCCAAGATTATGTAAATGGTACAGATCAAGAAGAAATTAGAACTGGTAAGTTTGGGTGTCCATCTTCAATTTAATTTAGAATATTTATATGCAGAATGTTCATCTCTTTTTCTCACCCTAGAGTTGAACTTTACCCACCTCTATTAAATTGTGCTGATAAATATTAGTAAAGGCTTAACAGCCAATTGTGACAAATTTAGCCAGCAGTGTGCAGCAGCAACCAAAAAAGCTAATACAATCCTTGGTTGTATAAACAGAGACATAGAATCGAAGTCATATGAAGTATTTGTACCACTTTATAAAGCCTTAGTAAGACCACACCTGGAATATTGCATCCAGTTTTGGCCACCACATTACAAAAACGATGTGGAGAATTTGGAAAAAATACAAAGAGAATGTAAGATGATTAATGGCCTGCAGCCAAAAATATATGAAGAACAGTTGCAAGAGCTGTGGTGGCACTGTGGTTACATTGCAGTATTGCAGGCACTTCTGCCAATTGCTGGCAGTTCAATTCTCACTGGCTCAAAGTTGACTCAGCGTTCCATCCTTCCGAGGTTGGTAAAATAAGGACCAGATTGTTAGGGACAATATGCTGACTCTGTAAACCGTTTTGTTAGAGAAAGACCAATTAGAAAACAAGTGTGTGGCTGGCAGGAGCTATGGATGCTCTACAAGATTGCTTTGAGTGCGCAAATTGGAACATACTTAAATAGGCTACATCGAATGGACAAGATACTGATATGAATGAATATGTTTCTGCTGTTTCTGCTTATGTTACAAAGTGTATGGAGGATATCACTGTTCTTAGGACTATTGTCATGAGCAAATGAGAAACCTTGGATCTCACAGAAGGTCCATGCGATGTTCAAGATGAGAAACACTGCTTTCAAATCAGGTGAAGTGGCAGCACTTAGAATAGCAAGAACGGATTTAAGATGTGCTATAAAAACAGCAAAGCGGGCCTATAGTCAGAAAGTACAGAATTTCTTTCAATATCCTGTGGACCCGAGACATACGTGGCAAGGTATTCTGGTCATTACTGACTATAAGGCAGCTTCCCTGACATGTAAGGATGACACGGAGTTTCTAAATAAGCTAAATATATTTTTTGGATGGTTTGAGGCCACAAAATGCTCCAGAAGGAAGGCTGTTCTCCTCCCTGATGAACTGGTGCTCAGTTACAACTGCGGTTGTAAAAAGTCAATATTCAGAAAATTGCTGGTCCTGTGCTATCCAGCTGGCTACTTCTCAAAGACATCTTCAATCTCTCATTGCATCAAGCCATGGTTCCATCATGTTTTAGGAATGCAATCATTGCACCAGTGCCCAAGAAACATATCATCACATGCCTTAATGATTACCATCCAGTTGCACTCGCTTCCATTATATTGAAAGACTGGTAAAGGACTATATGATTTCATGCCTTCCCCCTGCATTTGACTCATTACAGTTTGCCTATCGGAAGAACTGTCCTATAGATGATGCATTTTCCTGCTTCATCTTAGCTTGGTGCACCTGGAGGAGAAGAATACTCGTGCATAATGATGCTGTTTATTGATTTTAGTTTGATGTTCGACACAATCATTCCTCAGCATTTGGTGAACAAATTGGGCCTATTAAGTTTTAATACTCCTGTCAACTAGCCTGCTGCTTGCTGCCATGGAAAAGAGGGGAAGGATCAGTGGAGAACTTTTCACTGCAGCTTTATAATTATGATCTGGGCTTTGCTTATCTCTCCAAGGTCATTTTTTTCTAACTTTGGTATGCAGCAGCCCTCTGGTTGCCTAGCGACAAGGGAATTGGTCTCTACAGTTTGTTTCAAGTTGCTGGTTCACATGCTTTGCCTGAGATCTTGCCTGAAACTTGTTGCTTTCAGTTCATTCCTAGTAAAACTACCTTTTCTCAATCTATGGGGCCAAGGGTTTTTCTTTCCTATGAAATGGACAGAGGCAACCCTAACATTAAGGAAGCTCTGCTTTAATGGTCAACCCAGGGACAGCAGTCTGCCATGGTGACCAAGCATCCAATGTCCAACCATGGGAGTAAGCTGGAGGAAACGAGCTACAGCCAACTCCCCCACTAGACCATACCGTGTTCGAGACGAGGCAGAATGGCGAGAGTTGCACTTCAACGAGAAGCCCATCAGATTCAGAGGGGCATGGGGCAGAGGGAAGACACCCCCCCCGGAGGGAAGCCAGAGGAAATCATGCTGAACCAGGCCTTTTTCCTGGTACAACAGGTTAGGAGGAATCGAAGAGCCCAAAGAACTCTTGCACAGAGAGCTACCAAGGTTCCTGGGTCACCCCAGGCCAAGCCATGGATGGAGCTACTGTGGTGGGGGTCACCTCTGCTCTACCTAAACTGGCACCAGTGAAATCTATGCTACCCTGGGCAGCAGCTGCTACACAAGTTACTCTGCCTTCAGGGATCACTCCTCAAGGACACTTCTTGTTGGATGTCTATGGAAATTCTCAGTCATCCTGGTCATGGTTGTCCCAATGGTGCTTTTTCAAGAGGCAACTGGACTTTCTTGTTTGAAAAAGTTTCCCTTCTCATCTTTTGGGACAACTGTGATAGGATGACTGAGAATCTCCATAGAAATTTAGCTATGCACTTTGGGGTATGAACAGATTTCCAGAAAAACTGCAGACTACAGGAACCAGTTTCACCTCAGTTTGAGATGCAGACGACACAGACTCATCCCCAACAGTCTGTGCTCAACAGTGAAAGGACACAGGGCAGAAAACATCCTGCTGAAAGCATAGTTCCACAACACAATCCTTTCAGCAGTTCGAAGAAGCTCCACAACCATTTGCATTACTAAGCTGATGTAAGACAAATGACCAGCTGTCTGCAAGGAGTATAAATCCTTCCATTCCCCACCATCCAGTCAGAGCTGAAGAAGCTTCTTGGATGAGTAGCGAAATGTCTTCAAAGAAAAACAAAGTCCCGTTGCCTCTTGAAAAAGCATCTTTGGGCTCTGTTGTTGGAATTATGGGTAGTAAAACTATATCATCACTGGAGTGGGTAGAGCTGAAATGTAGCTCATTTTATGTGAGTTTAAGAGGTAAAATACACGTTTTAGGCAGTTTTAGAGAATCGGATGTTTTAGTGCTGGGGTGTCAAACTCGCAGCCTGCGGGCCTGATGTGTCATGTGCTGGCCCCACCCCCTTCACTGGTTGAGTGAAGGAGAAAAAGGTCTCGATACATCGTGTCACACCACCATGACGACACGAGTTTGACACCCCTGTTCTAGTGTCACAAACAACATAGGATCACAGGGCTCCTAGTCCAACCCCTTGCTGAAGGTAAGACTTCATACCATCCCCGTCAAACATAAATCTCAGGGCTACACAGCATTCCCCTCCCCCTAAGCCCCAATTTAAAACCTGAAATTATAACCAGATTGGTTTTCCTCTGGTGGGCCCGGGCAGCTGCTGGAAAGAGGCAGGTCCATTAATTATTCTAATTAGGACTAGAATTTCTGTCAAAAAATAATGTCATGCAGTCATTAGATGAAACAATACATGAGCCCGCTTAGCAACGGCTGTTCTACGAGTCCCAGTTGCAGTCTTTAAGCCAGAACCTCATGCTTCTGCCCTGTCAATCTCACTTCCATTTCAACTTCCCTTGGCCTCTCCATCTCTGCCCTTTTGCCCTCCCGCCCTCTGCCCCCCTTGCTGACCTTTGCCATCTTCTGTTGCTGAGGCAGCTGGTGGCCTTTGGTTTTACAGCGTTTTACACGTGTAGACCCAGGTATTTTACACTTCCCTCGGCTTGTTAAAGTTACATAGTATTTATCTTGACTTTTATTTTTAATAGCTTTAAATGGTTGTTGCTCATTTCCTAGGTGTTGATCAATGTATCCAGAAATTTTTAGATGTTGCACGACAAACAGAATGCTTTTTTCTACAGAAAAGGCTACAGTTATCTGTCCAGAAACCAGACCAAGTCATTAAGGAGGTAAGAATATGGTTTTCTTTTGACATAAGCATGATATCTGATTCTGTGCTAGAAGACAGTAATTGTAGTACGGTAAGTGCAGTGATGGGATTTAGTCGGTTCCCACCGGTTCAGTACAACTGGTACCTGAATTTTTTTGCTGAATTCAGCGAACCGGTTAGACATGTTCCTCCTGAAAAATCTGTTTTCCAGAACACCTCTGGTTTTCATTCAATTTCCTTCCAGGTGGGGGAAAAAAAAACCCTCCCCCAAAGTCCAAGAGTGGAGCTATGGAATGCCACCGCATTTATGTGCCGGGAGATGCTGGCCTTTCCTCTGGCGGGCCTGCTGAAAAGAGGCAGATCCATTTCAGCGCCCGGTGCCTAGATGGCCTTGCTTCCCCCAAGCGTTTCTTTGCCTGATTGCATTTCTCACTGTCGTGTGCAGGGAAACAAGTTTGTGGGAGTAAAGAAAAAAAAACTTTAGTCAATTCCAACTTCGTGAGATCTTTTTTTTTTCTCTCTCGCAAGAAGTTGGAATTGATTGAACTTTTTTTTTTGTCCCACAAACTTTTGTTTCCCTGCACACGACAGCGAGAAACACGATAGAACTGGAAATCAGGTAAGCAAAGAAATGCTTGGGGGAAGCAAAGGCACCTGGGCGGTGGTGAGTGGGGCAAGCTCCGCAGTGCTGTGTTGCAATGGAGAAATGGGAAACTGAGCAGCCAATGTGAGGGAAGGAGACCGCTTTCCCTCTTCTCCCTGCTCCTCTTTCCCTTGTGCCAGCTGTTCCATTTCTCCATTATAATGCAGCACCCAGGATCCACTTTAATAATGTGGTGGTGGTAATTTAAAACCGGTTTGCTCAGGGTCAGGTTGGCAGTTGCATGAGGCTTGTCCCGCATGTGTGGCAGAGGATAAGAATGGCCCACAACGGCCAACCTGACATTGGGCGAACCGGTTGTTAAACTATTTCAGTCTCGCCATTGGGTAAGTGGAATGTTGCTATGAGGCATAAGTCGGGTTAAAAGCATTTATTACATAAATTAGGGCTGAATCTATCCCAATCAGAGTATTTTAATGTGCTTAATGAAGAACTGATTGGTCATTGTAGTAGGATGATGATTTGCAGATATATCTAATCTGTTAATGTATTTTATTTGTTAAATTTATTTGCTGCCTGTCTTGTCATGGGGCTACTCTAAGTGGCTTATAATAATACAAGGGAAGAAAATGAATTGAGCGTAAATAGAAATAAAATAATAGAACAATAAAATAAATAATGAAAACAGAACAATGAAAATAGTACATCAATATTATAACTAAAAAGATAAATGGGTGGAGAGCAGAACAGAACCAAAGGGAGGGGGAAGAAATGTGGAGTTGGCCTTCAATTCAGTACCCACCCAGCCTAGAACTCCTCCCACTTGGTCCCTAAGCCAATCAGCGGAGCCAGGTCTTTAGGCTATTGTGGAAAGATAGGGGGTACTTTTATTTTATCTGTTAAATTTATGATGTTAAATGAGATTTTGAAGAAAACCACTAATTTTTGGAATGTTTTCCTCTCTGCCTACCCATCTTGTGGGGTTTTTTTGTACTAAAATTCAGCCACTGATGCTCTGAGTAGTAGTATTTGTATCATTTCATCTACATAGCAGTAGAATTATTTTACTGTACAATAATATAAATTTTATTTTGGGTAAATGTCCACTGAATTTATGATGATCTAAGTAAAATAGTTCATAGCCATATCCATAAACTTGAAGCTTAAACTTTAAGCCAAAGATTAGCGTGGGGATACCCATAACCATAACTCATCATGTTCTTGATAAAAAATGAGGAGAAAAACCTACTTTATTATTTTGTGCAATACATAAGAATTAGTGTGAGACAATTGTAATTAAAAATGAGGTAGAAATTCATCATAAGGAATTAATGGTTTGAGGAAAGGAAGCAGCTGTTAGTTTATTGAAACACATCAGGATTCTTGTTTTGCTAAGGTTCTGTAGTTGTTTTTGTTCAAATACAAATGTTTTTCCAAGGAGACATTCATAGTTTCTTTCCTGTATGCTTCTGTTTCATGCAGGATGTTTCAGAACTAAGAAATGAATTGCAGCGGAAAGAAACACTAATACAGAAACACTTGGGAAAACTTCGCCATTGGCAACAAGTTTTAGACGATATTAATATCCAGCAGAAGAAACCTACTGAGATGCCTCAGGGACCTCTAGCTTATCTAGAACAAGCTTCAGCCAATATTCCTGCACCTCTCAAGCAAATATGAAAAAGAAGCATAATTGAAATGCCAGAATAAAGTTATACATTTTGTATTGAAAAAATGTTTATTTTTGTAAAAATGGATACCAAGGAACCTAACTAAATGAGGAGGCTACAGCTATCGTTGCATGGATCGGAAAGTATTATCTCTTTTATTCTGTCACCTGCATTGTCTCTCTCTGACTTTGGAGATATTCTAAGAAGCAAGAACAGTCTATCCCATGAACTTCCAACATAATTTTACTTCTGTAAATCAAGTGCTACCGTTAACTTTATCTTTTGGAATCATGGTGCTTTTTAATATTCTTGCACAGTTTCAGCTTCTGGTTCTGTGCGTAAACATTCTTGTGGAACAGTGTAAAAAATACCTATGAGAAATATGTCACGATCTGAATTGTTTTAATACAAAGCAAAAATTACTTTCTGAATCCAGTTTTTGAGCTGGGCAGCTGTATGTTTTAAATAAATTAAAAAATGCACATGGACAAATTAATGTTTAGCTTTATTTTAATGAAGTTACAAACGAATATCTGGTGAAAGTAGTTTTTATTTTTGTGTGATAAATTAACTTTATATATACAAATGTAGATGTTGCTTTTTTACAGACCACTTATAAGAATTTTGCTTCCCTAGCAAGTTCTCTACATATTGCATAGTGATAATAAGAGTTGGCATTTTAAAAATTGTTCTTAGTTTTCTTCCTCTTAAAAGTACTTTAATACTCTAATAGTTGGCACTTAATTGTTTGTGTTTAAGTGCCACAATTTATTTCATTGTTCCAAGAAGGCTCCACATGCACCACTCAGGTGACCCTGACAAAACACATAAACCTCAACAGCTCTCTAAAAGATTGCAAATGACCAGCTACCTGCAAGAAGTATATCCAGTCAGGGCTGAAGAAGCTTCTTGGATGAGAAGCAAAACGTCTTCAAAGAAAAACCAGTAAGTCCAGTTGCCTCTTGAAAAAGCACCTTTGGGGTTCTTAGTACAAATATCTTACTGTACTTAATCATTTAACACTATATCAGTAACAACATCAAGACTTGTGTATTTAAGCCTGCAACTTACAAAGATACTTATGCAGAACAAAACTATTTTAATGGTCTAGGAAACAAACATAACTACTAAAAATACATCACTTCAATTAGTAACTTTAGAATTTTTGAGAGCTAGGAATTCATCAGTGTAAAGGCCCCATTATATGTAATCTGATACAAGTAAAATCTTCAAGGAAGATGTCACCACACAAGTAAACATTTTATTAAGTTACATGTATGTAAGAAATACTGATTCTGGGCAACTTACTTTATAAAAAACCAACAAAATAGAAAAATTAAGCCAGACAAATAGACATGAGGAGGTTGTGCTGAAATATTTTCCAGTCTTAAACTATTTGGCACTTTGAAATACTAATAGCAGCATATACGCTGTATTTAAAGTTAATTGGCTACTTTTCCCAGTTATTAGTAAATAAGACTGACAACTCAAAAATAGTTAATTTGCTTTGTAGTTTGCTATAATGTATACTTTAGAAAATGCATATTGCATCTGGAAGTGGAATGCTTTTATTATCAGTCACAGATGAGCTCTTAACTTTGGTGTAAAACATAGGCACATAGTGCAGTGGAGAGAATGGTTCTAGTCAAGGATGAATGGAATGATGGAGGGGTAGATGCTGCCCCACCATTTTGGCCAGCAAAATGCAAGACAAATGTTGCAGAGCCTCTGCAGTTGTTCCTAACGGCGAACAACTGCTGTGGTGCAGCAAGATTCGTAATTTCGGGACTTATTTGTTAGAGTGCCTATTGCGCAACTTTGAACATTCACTAAGGGAACACTCATACCCTGGGGATTACCTGTACTTTTTGTTCTAAATTTAAATGTAAATTTAATTTACATTTGGTACTTAAGTAATCAGGGTCTGCTATGGGCATTAAGCTCAAACATATTTTGCAAGACACATCAGACTCTTTTTCAGTGGATTTTTTTTCCTAAAAATTAAAAAATGTATGTTTTTTAAAAAAGAAAAGTTAAAAATTTTGAATTTAAAATTAAATTTAAAAAAATTTAAAGAAAAAAAAATAAAATTTAAAAAATCCCATCTTTTAAATGTGCCTTGCTTTCTTTCCAAATTATTTCACTAGAGAACAATGGTATGGCTGTAGCATGTTTGCATACAAATTGAAATATTTACTTGAGATATGAGAATTGAGAAAAATCTGTTTTGAAGTGAAGTAAACTATAGTATTAATCCAGAAATTTCAGAAATACAGCAGTTGAGAGATGCATAAGAACCAAGCTGTTATG
Organism: Pseudonaja textilis; assembly: GCF_900518735.1. The sequence continues at coordinate 6,178,128 of NW_020769320.1, read as the reverse complement.
GGGAAAATTTCGTTATACAGTATGTTGGAAATGTTGCAGAAGTGATGTGTGTAAAAGTTACTTTTTACTTTATTAGTTTAGCAGGACATGATGACAAAAAAAACACCTTTTGTTAATGGTGTTCATTAAGTATTTATTTTTTTGCAACATCCTCGGTAACAAAGCAGCTTGACATAGATTGTCTCGTACTTTTTCAAATTTGAAGTGAATCAATTCAATCCATCCGGCAATGCTGAAATATCTGCCTTTAGGCATTTTTAACGAAGCTTTACAAACTTATCCTGAAAATGAACGAATTAGAACATTTTAATTTTAATTCCAATTAAATTTAATTGGAATCACAATGGTGCAGTTCACAGCCCGGCCAACAGATTCCCACCCAGAGCTGATGGCCTTTGCCATAATAGTAGAGGAAGAACGCAGAAATAATAACATAGTTTCAACCACGCAGCCCATCCTTCCGCCAACCGCGGGCGTCCGAGCACGCGTGCGCACTTTTCAAGATCGGAGGCAGATATTACGGTCCGGAATCTCCAACCTCTCGCGAGATTTTCTCGGAGACTCCGCTCGGAAGCGCGCAAAATTTGAAGACAGCCCGAGGGTGCGAGGTGGAGGCGTAGTTCCCGCGGGGGGCAGAAACAAGAGATCCGTTCGGGCAAGTAAGACGGGTGGCTTCGCGGCGCGGCGCCCTCTGGGCCTGCGGACAGCAGGGCATCCTCTCCAGCTGTGCGTGGGAGCGCAGCAGGGTCCGGAGGGTGTGGGTATCCGTGGGCCCGCGGGGTTTTAGAAAGATGCCAGCAGCGTCTCAGCAGCTCCCTCCGCCCCCGCCCCCCGAGCTGTTCATTCGGGGTCTCTCAGGGCTGCTGCTTGGGCTGAGCAAAGGAAAGACAGTGGCTACATTTCGATGCCCCTTCCATTAGGATGTTGAAGAAATGTTTCTCCGCTGTCATATTCGGATCTGGACCATTTTTAGACCCAAATTACTGCTTTGGGTTTGGTTTCATGAAGGTCCTTTAAAGCAGCTGCAACTTCCTGGGAATCATATGTTCTGGAAAGCAGTTCTGCCGCTTTAGGAGAACACTACCTTGGAATTAAATTTAAAGTAGTTTATAGCCTCTAACAATTAAATCCTTATTGAAGGTATTTTTCTGCTTGGGAGACCACAGATGGCCTTTGTTTTAATTTTAATGAGTTTGATAAAATTAAATGTGGACCATCTGCAATAGCTTTCTGAAGACTGTAGTCTCTGTTATGCATTAATTTTGCTACAGCTAACCATTGTTTATTAGATAAATCGGCCATAATGGGCTGAGCTGTCTTCAGGGAGGAAAGAATTGGAAGTAATGTCTTCCATATTTGTGTCACCTTGGGTCATTGTGTCTTCCATCACATCAAGGAATGCACTGAACAAAGAAAAGTTGCAAAAGATGAAACACCACCACAACTGGGCACTGCAGAAGCAAGGAACTAGTTGATGGGATTGATATGACAAGTGTTCTTTGTTTTCCATATTTTTCTTTCTCATTACAGCTATGAAAGGGGAAAAGTTGTTTGATATTAGGAAGGTCTTTGAGGAAGCTCAAAAGCCTCACCAAAACCAGGCCAAATTAGTGGCATCTTTAAAGCATACCTATAATGAGGTAGGTATTGTTTATCATTCCTTCTTATGGGAGTTCCCACATTGGCTTCAAAAGTCACTATACAATCATTTTACTTATAAGACTTCAGATGTGAAAAACATGAAGCCTTTAAGAAAGCATGGAAAAACAAAAATGGGGAAAAAATTACAAGAGAATGATAGTAGTTGAGAACAAGAGGGTTTAAGATCCTATGGGATTTCCATTTAGCTCATAATAAGTTAGACATATTTGCAATTCCAAAGAAACAATATGGATATTTGACATTGCAGTAAGTAGCTAGAGAGAGATACCCATCAGTGAGAAAGAACGAGGAAAAAAAATGTTGCTCAATCATGAAATTGTGTACAACTCCTTGTGATTCCATGGATCATAGTACACCAGACCCCCCTGCCCTCCAATCTCTCCCAGTGTTTGCTCAAATTCGTGTTCACTGCATTGATGACATTATCTAATCATCTCATCTGCAATTAAGATTGAAAACAAATATGGAAAAACAAAATGCTGGAAGGTCTCCTAAAATTGTAGGGGCATTTTGTTCTCTTCCAGTAATTGTGGAAGTAACTTCCCAGCATTCCTCATGCTGATCTATGCTTCCTGGGATTAGCAGAGTTATGTTCACATGTAGAAATGTCTGTTTAAAAGCCAGTTTAATGAGAAATACTTGTGAGAAGAATATTTTGAATGGAATGTATTAACAAGAAGGTCTGCAAATGTCTTGACTGAATTCTTTGGAGTTTGATCTTTTGTTTGATGTATCTAGCCTTTTCTCCAATAACTTATAGGTTAATTCTTGCTCCTAGTTACAAGATAAGGACTGTTTTCATGAACAGTTTGTTCATTATCTGAAGTATGTCATGATAATCTACAAAAGAGAACCTGCTGTGGAACAAGTGATAAATTTTGTGGCCAAGTTTCTGGCTTCATTGTATAATTCTGAGAAAGAGGATGCTGAAGAGGAAGAAGTGGAAAATCCCTTTCTAAATTACCTGTTGACTTTTCTCCTTAAGGTACTATATCTGTAAAGTAATGAGAAATAATTGGTACTACATAGATAAAAACTTTCATTAAAATGTGTATCCAACACCATCTGAAACTTTGAAAATAAGCTATTAATGGTCCAAGTCATCTATGTGTATAAATATCACATTGGGGTGGAGGGGGGAGCTTTCTCTTTTTCTACCCTTGTTAAGGAAAGCAGTTGATTAGCTTTTCTTAAGCTAGTTTCTGAAATCCATTTGTACAGGAGAGTCATTTGTATTCAATGTCTCTGTGTTACGCTTAAATTTGTGGCTTCCACAGATTCATTCCACAAATGAAATTGCTGTCTTTGCACAATAACCTTTGGTAAAATTATTGTGCAGAACATTTCTGGGCTGGGGCAGTTTTTCCATGCTTCAGAAAGGGGAAATAATATAGATAAGAATCTGAGTATAAGTGTTGGATTTTTTGTCACTGAAAACAAAACAGTACAATTTGTACCTCAGCTACTATTGTTCAGCCAGAGCTATATAAAAGCTGAAGCACAAATTTTAAAATCTATAATTGTGTATAACCACAATAACAATGAAAATCTTTGTCTTTAAGTCCCATCCCGCTAACAGCAATGCAGTTAGATTTCGTGCGTGCCAACTTATTAATAAAATTTTGGGAAGTCTGCCAGAGAACGCCCAGATCGAAGATGAACTGTTTGATCAGATTAATACTGCTATGCAGCTCAGAACAAGAGACAAAGTACCAAATGTGAGAATCCAAGCCGTGTTGGCTTTGTCTAGGCTTCAGGATCCCAAGGATGACCAGTGTCCAGTTGTTAATGGTACATTTCTTGCCAATTCATGTGGTTTATTAAACTTATTTCTGCTGTTCTTTTTTTAAGCTGCAATGTTTTAATTTTATTTAATATGGCAGAAACTCATCAAACTCAGATTGTTTTATTTTTATTACCATTTTATTTTGAAATTATTAATCATAGTTAACTCGGGAGGAGGCTTCATGGAGCGGCAATGTGAATTTATTGTTAGATTTGTGTGCTGCCCATCCTATCTATAGTCTATATGAATTAAGTGTTCGAATGGTTTCCTTAAGTTTTTTTTTGTTCTCTTCACGTTGAAAGAGATGCCTCGTAGAACAAAATTGTCACAAAAAATCCTATGCATGTTGTGAACAAGTTTAAAATGTTTTTTTAAAAACGGCAGTAAAATGTGTGTTAAGCTACTTATTTTTTGTAATTAGTTTCCCAGAAAAAGGCCTTTTGTTTGTAAAGGAGCTTAACTGGTAGCAAATTGGGCTCCAACAGTAGTTGGCAGTGAGCATTTTCTGTGGGAATCATCCAGCTTTACATAACTGTCAGGAGCTTTTGGCCGCCAAGAGTTTATTAATAACAATTCTATGAAGTGTGGAGCACAAGACTGTGGTCCTGAGTTGCTTAGATAGCTCCTGCTGAGCTTTAGCTAACTGGGTCTCTAAACTTCTAAGCCTGAATGTTTTGGAAGAGTTTCTGCATTTCAGCTTCTCTGCATTCTGTTTTATTTATGTTGATATTCCTATCAGTAACACACCTGTCATAATACATTTTTCTTCTCAGTTTACAGTAGTTTAATTGAGACTGATTCCAACTCTGAAGTAAGGCGTGCTGTGTTATCCTGCATTAATCCATCAGTTAAAACTCTGCCCAAAATTATTGGTCGTACCATGGATGTAAAGGAGATAGTCAGGAAATTAGCATATCAGGTAAATAAATATCTGGTAATGTCATTTGCTATTTATTCTCACTTTATCTCACTTTTCCACCGTTAGTCTTGTTTCCGTTACTCTTTGCTTCCTTCATCAGTCAGTCAGGCAGCCACATCTCCGGATGCGATCATGGAGATTGACCTCTTTTGCGCCAGTTTTCAGGATTTCTTCTTACAGCATCAGGAAATTGCGGTTCTCCACAACGCCTCCGAATCTTCTCTCTATTGCCAGTCCCTCCAGGATCCAACTTCACCCCTGAGGGCTACCGATCGCAAAACTTCGGGCATTCAGAACACAGCTCCGTTCTTCTGCTCCGCATCAATGTGATGCCACTACTGGTGCTAGTCAATACTTTAAATTTTCAAACATAACAGAAATGTTTGCTTTTATCTATCAGTATCTATAGAAAGAGCTGCTCAGGTGAGCTGTGCTGAAGTGCTGAAAATCTCCTTTGGTTTTACCTGGAGATCTTTCTTTGAAATGGACCCAAATAGATGGGGACGCAATCCTGTATTTGTACTGTTTTCTATGCGTATAAATGTGTTAGTATTATCATTGTCTAGTAAGTTAATTTCATATTGCTGAGAACATACGAGTTGACTGGCTACGTCATACTATGTTTCATCCACTGTGATTTTATATGACATTTTGGATTCTAGGTTCATCAGAAACAAAAATGTTGGAGTGTTATTTTATTAACTGTTTAATATGATAGCCAACCATACTATTCAGACAGTTATAGGTAGGAAGTAGCTGAACACTCACGTCAAAATATATACCCGGTCTGTTCAAAAGAACAATCCAATCAGCCAAATTGGCTAAAGTGGTAGAGCTCACAAATCTTCATTCCTGGACTTGGATTAATGTACTATTTAAAAAGATTCTCCATGGATAGCAAGAGAGCATCATTGCCTTTAAAAATCTTAGGGGTTCACTTTGAGGGCACAAAGTAAGTCACCATAAGAATACATGATTTATTTTTAAATGGCAGGCTACAATAAAGCAGCTGTGGTCTTAAATTGCATTTTAATCAGCGTATTGGGATGTCAGTTGCTTTTTTTTTTTTAAAGAAAAAGGTAGTTTTCCAGAATGTCTTATTCTGCAGTTGTGTTAGCTTTGTGACTTGTCTGTTTACAGTTTAGGAGACATATTGCAAATTGTGTTTGCAAAGTGTATTTTCTTTATATGCTATTAATCCATATTAGTCAAAGAAAAATTATGTGAAAATATTTTTTTAAAGGTGCTGGCAGAAAAAGTTCATGTCAAAGCTTTGACAATAGCCCAGAGAGTAAAACTTTTGCAGCAAGGACTTAATGACAGATCAGGTAATATATTTTCATTTTAATTTAAATGTTTTAAAACATTTTATTTTTTTCCAATACATGTTTAATATGTTTCTAACTAGTAATGGGAGATAGGATATCTAATTTAAAGTAACTTTTCTTAGGATTAATTGTCAAATCAGGTAACTACTGTGTTTCCCTGAAAATAAGACCCATCCAGAAAATAAGCTGCAGTCTGATTTTTAAGCGTGCGCCTAATATAAGCCTTATCTCAAAAATAAGCGCCAGTGAAGATCATCAGCAGGGGTGTGTACGTTGGGCGCAGGAGGTGGTGAGAGCACGGGGACCGACATCTGGCAGTAGCCATGGGCAAGTAGAGAGACAATGTGAGGGTGTGGGCGGGCTTGAGAGATGTGTAAACACAGTTTGACCCAAGGGCAGAAAATAAAACAGTAGGGGGAAAAGTAACTAAAGGGAAGGTCTTCTAACTTGTCTGGGTATACCAATTCAGAAGCCCGCGTAAATTGAAGGCCTGAGTTGAAACTGTAAACCCCGCACCGGCCAAGGAGGGGCAGTGAACCTAGAAGATAAAACTTATCCTTCTCCCCATCCTAAGATCTGGGAACAGCCAACGACCATCCACCCAACCACGTGTCCCCTCACAAACATGGACACCAATCCATGAGGCAGTGCTTAGAATGGCGGCTCCTTCCCTTCCTCAGTCACCTTATGGAAGCTCGGCCCCTTCCCTCCCTACCAGCACGACTCCAGCAGCCAGGTCTTAGCACCTGTGTGTGGAGGGGGCACATGGTGTGGCTCGGTATAGTGGTGGGATCGGCAATGTGGTAAAGTACCACCCCGAATTCGGCCTGGACTGAACTCAGCCCCTTAATTGCAGCCCCGCAGATCGGCTGAGCCAGTGAGGGCTGGGACCAGCCCCTCGTTCCAACTCTCTGGGTTCTTGGAGGTGTTTCTGGCGCACTCTTGCCAGCCCCGGCCCTCCTGTGGCGCCAGGCAACCTCGCCAACGAGGCATCTCTCCGAGGCCCCTCCTAGGCTACCCAGTGGGCTGCTCCTGCTCTCGACTGCCCTGCTGGGCTGCTCTTGCCTGGTGCAAGGTGAGTCTACAGATCTACAGCCTCCGGAGTGCCTCCCCCCACTGCCGGCCTTCCTGGGCCCCTTCATCAGTGGTCGCCAGTGGAGCCATGCCGCCCGTCCTGCTTTGCCCACTGTCACCTATAGGTTGCACCCATCTCCTGTCCTACATGGCTTCAACAGATATCTGGCAGGCCGAAGGAATCAGCTCCACACACACATCTCCCCGGCCACCACCCTCGCCTCATCTCATGGCAGCACTGCCCAATGGGCTGAGCTGGGCCAGTCAGAAGGTGAGTCAGAAGCAGCAAAGCAGCCACAGGTGAGGTAGAGGCCAAAGGGAGCCATGGGCAGCCCTACGCCCACCTCACACAGCCAGCACAAAAGCTGCCATGCCCTGCAGTTTGCGGGGGCCCTGGCAGCAGGGGGAGTTCGTAGACCTGGGCCAATTCACCTCGCGCCAGGCAAGAGCAACCCAGCAGGGCAGCCAAGAGCAGCAGAAGAATGGTGGGAGAGGCAATCCCGATGCGCTGTGTGGCTTTCCCCCATCACAGCCCTGGGCAAGCCAAGAAATGGTGGGACAGATCGACACCTGAATTAATGGAGCCAGACAATTCTGATGCGCGGTGGCACAGGCAGTAGGCAGAGGCACACAGGGGGCATGTGATCCTGATGCGCCATATTGCCTTCTGCCTTATAGCAGCAGTCGGAGCAAAACCTGAACTCCAGTGTCCCAGCAGCAGCAGGGCCAGCAGGCAGGGCCTGCTGAGAGTTGGCCATTGCGACTGCGGGCACACAGATGGTGAGACGGAGAGGGCCGACCGGCGGTTCCAGCATCATCCCACTCCTGTCGGTCTCCGCGCTCACCGCGCCCTGTATGTTAAAAAAAAAAGAGTTCTAGTGCTTAGTTTGGAGTGCTCCCCCCCTCCATAAGACCAGGGCTTGTTTTCAGAGAAACATGATATTATAGTCATAAGGCCAGAAATAGAGTTATAATAGAAGTACATCATAATGAATTTTATATAGTCAACATTTCTTCTGTGAGAATCTTCACTCTCCCTTAAACTCAATTTTACTCTTCTGATCTGAGAAGGTGAAGAAATACAGTGTAAATTTTGGGGGGTGGGGGGGTGGAAGACAGTTAATTTTCCCAAGGGGCCACATGGGAAACAGACTGTTGTGGAGATTGAATCATAGGACTGTGGCTGTTAATACCCATTTCTGGTAGAGATGAATGTAGGAGCCTTTAAGGCAGGAGAAACATGAATTTAGCCCTGGAAAAGAAAAAGACATAAGACTCAAAAGGACGCCACCTTGGTTCTGTTGGGTATAAAAGGGGACAAAGAAACATACTCAGGCTTTAAAGGTTCATTAACATCATCAAATGAATCACCATGGTCATTGGTTTATCTGGGCTCCTTCCAGGGGTGGGATGCTACTGGTTCAGACTGGTTCGGGCGAACCGGTAGATCCGAAGAGCAGCTGTCATAGAACCAGTTTGGTCTGACTTGCTCCAAGGATCTTCAGTTGGGCCCTCGTATCTGCCCGGGCTCCTTGGTCCTTTTTATCCACTCAGCCGTTCAGCACAGCAAAGTGGATTGCTCTGCTAATCAGCTGAGAGGCACAGGGGGTTTATTTTAGACTTAGGACACGTGTGTGTGCATGCCACATGATCACCGAACCAGTTGTTATGCCGGTAGCATCTCACCTCTGGCTCCCTCCCCAGTAATTTTGTTGGAAGTTGCCTGGGAAAGCTGCAAATCTCAATGGTGTAACTACAGGACACTAATTGCTATAAATTTGAGCCGGTTGCCATGCACCCAGATTGCAATCATGTGGGAGTGGTGTGACAGTTGTAACCTCCATGATGGTCTATAACAGTGGTCCCCAATCTTTTTTGTGCCGTGGCCCAGTACCGGCATCACAAAATCATCCGCGGCCCGGTACCGGCATCAGCACCGAAGATTGGTACAGAATTAAGGTTTGATGTGAATGATTGAATGATTGCATTCATTTGATTTTGACTTGTAATGACCGGCATTTCAACACCAGGTGATGCATTAGGCGCAGTGACTTGATTTTGCGGAGATTTTGCAGTTTTTTATATGTATTGTATCTTGTGCTGACCCGGCCCGTCTGTCAAATTTTAAAAGTCAATGAGGTCCCCGAGCCAAAAAGTTTGCCCACCCCTGCTCTAGACTGTCATTAAACAAATAATTGTAAATCAAGAACTCTAGACTATTGTTAAGCCAATAGTTTTAAGTCAAGAATCAAGATTCTGAGTCCTGCTTTATATGTTGGAGGGAGGGAGGGAGATTATTCAGATATACATATATACTGTATGTGGCCTGTGTGTATGTATGTGCAACTGATGTGGAATTCATTTCTGTCTCTAATAGAAAGCGTGAAAGAAACGGTACAGAAACAGCTTCTCCAAGCTTGGTTAAACCTAGCTGGAGGAGATGTCTTAGAATTGCTCCATCATCTGGATGTGGAGAGTTGCCCCGAAGTGGGTGTTCTGGCCCTTAATGCCATATTCCTGCTGTCTCCCTGCCAGGATCTGATTAAACAAATTTCAGAATTTGATGACAGGTAGGAGTAATACAGCCGTGGCTGTCTTTTTACCTGGGTCAGAGTAACGTCTACTGTCTAGCTGGAACATAAGGTAGAGTCTTCTGCCTCTAAAATTATATCCCCTAATGCTTTCGTTGGATTCAGTAGCTCTCTGTTTTCAATGCATGCATAATTTCCTGCATCCATATTCTTCGTGAAACTTGTGCAACCATGTGTTTTGAGCCTTCCTATGCCAACGTTTCTGAGCCTTAGCAATTGTACTATGTGTAGACTTCAACTCACAGAATTCCCACCAGCAATCCTGATACTTGTCTTTTAAAATTGTATACCAAATTAATTCTCCCAGCATGTTCCCAAAATAGTATAAGGGCGTCTTGTAGTGGTAGGTTCAGACAGCACTCTAACAGTCAAACATAACTTCAGGTTTAAACATGTTGCATGAATCAACCAATTGTGGGATGTTTATTTTTTTGAAACATGTGTAAAGGAAATGGATTAGGAAATGAGATATAATTGGAAAATATGTTTCTAAATCTATACACATTGTCGTATTTTAGTCTTGTTTATATTTTTGTTAGTTCTTAATACAGCTCTTGTAGTGGGACTGAGTTTATTTATATAGAAATCAAAAGGCTTATAGACTCATTTGGCTGATGTTTTAATTTTGCTATATTATAGATTATATAAACCACCAAAGCTTGGTAGATTATGATGGATATAAAAGAAACACAAAAATAAATAAGCAGGCAAATGTTAGAGAATAGAAACTTTTTTCTTTAACTTTTCATCAACAGTATACTCACATGACATTATTTCTTAAAGATAAATATTAAAACATACAGTGGTATGCTTCAGAAACATATTTTAATGTAGGTGTTTGATTTTCATAGGAATATTAGATTTATATAACTAACACAAGAAAAGAATTGGGTTTTTTTTAAATGGAAACGTGATAGCGCTCCATGTACTTCCTTTGAAGGAAAACCATTCCAATAGAAAAACTGACTGCAGAAAGTGCCTTATATTGGAAAGCTCTTTGTGAGCACTTGAAAGCCAAAGGAGAAGAATTCTTAGAAGAAGTCTTGCCAGAGCCCGCTATCTATGCAGATTATCTGTTGAGGTAAATTAACACAATTAATTCAAAAATTGCAATGTCAGTTCAGTATACCTTCTGTTTTAATCTTACAGTTATCATTCTTAAATATTGGTGTTAAGTTCTCTGATGCCATTTTGTAAGAACTGGTTTTTAGAAGATATGTTAATAATGAAGATATCTGATGGACGTGGGATGCTACAGAAATAACAAGGGGATTAAAGCAGATTGGCTGAGTTGTGTAGTCAGATTTACAGCACCATATGCTGTGTAGAGGAGAAATTCTTTCAGATGTCTTACAATTTTGCATTGTCCGTCTAAATTTTTTTAAATATTTAGTCATTGACAAAGATCAGGAGAAAACCCAACACACTGCTGTCTCTGGGAAGTGTGTTGAACTGTAATTTGAAAGGGCTGTGAATTAATAGAACAGCCTGGGGTTGACAAGGAACTTTTGACGGAATATTCATTTTCTTATCTTTAAGCTACTTTCAAAGCATTCCAGTACTCAGTCAGGAAGAAAAGGAAGATCTGACCTGCATTGAGCGATTGATGACCAAGGAATATATAGGTCAGCAGTTAATTCTAATGATCGGTTGCATGGATATCACCGAAGAAGGAGGCAGGTAAGATTCTAAAAAAACCCCAAACCATGCAATTGTTTTATGCAATTGTGAAAGATAATTTTTTACAAGATATATTTTAAAATGTGTATAGAAAGGAACAGGTTTGACTTGGCCGGATATTATCTGATGATATCCTTTTGAGCAAACCACGTTAACATATTGACATCAGTTCAAGTTGAGATTTAAGAATATCCAGTTGACCATCTAGTCTGGGCAGTTGTAGTCCAGCTACAGAATATTTTCACTCTAAAATGTTTCCCTTTTCTCAGAATTTCAGGGAGTGAGAGTTGGAGTGTGTAGTGGAAGCAGATAGCACTGTAGCCAGATAAGCTTTTTTCTCTGTTTCAATCTGAGCTTATCTCTTGTATCTCTTACAGGGGAAGTTTTCCCATGTTTTACAATGGTTCCTAAGCAGAGAAGAAACCACAGTTTTAACATTTGGATTTGAAAGTTTGTTCATTGGCAGGAAGTAGTGATGTCCATATATTAGAAATACAGGCACCAACCCACCCCCAAATAATGATTCCTTGTATTTTTAAACTAATATATATGTGTATGTATGTATGTATGTGTATTTTTTTTTAAAGGAAGAGGATGCTGGGTGTCCTACAAAAAATTCTTATGATTCCAACCACGTCAGCATCCCTTGTATCCCATCTTATGGAAAAGTTGCTCTGCCTTTTGAGGGATGATGACCGAAGGATCCAGATAGTAAGTTTTTTCAGTTGCAACTTTGCAACTTTAATCCTTTAGGGAAATCTTCAGAGCGTTTACGTTAACCAAAGTACCTGTTTCGAATCCGTTTCTCCTTTGTACACAGTTCGCTTTTTTGGGGATGCTAAAAAAAAAAAAAAATCAGTGGAATTGTCCCTGATAGTTTTGAGTGTAAATATTCATATATTTAGAAAAATGACAGAATGCAGAATAACCGTTGGAAGGGGCCGTGGATGTCTTCGAGTTCGACCCCTTGTTCAAGCAGGTGACCCTACATACCAGGGGCCTGAACCCCCGGGCCACGGATTGGCACTTGTTCCACGGCTCGCCAGGAATTGGGCTGTGCAAGCAAGCAAAACCCCGTCTGTGCATACATGGGACCTAGGCAGCACGTGAAACCTCCACCTCCACCCTGGTCCACAGAAAAAACTCCTCCACAGAACTGGACCCTAGCACCCAAAAGGTTCGGAGACATTGCCATATACCATTCCGGACCAGTGATTGTGTAATTTTTTGAAAACCTCCAGCAACGGAGCACTCCATGATTTCTGGAGACAAGCTGTTCCAGTGATTTATTGTTCTCACTGACAGAAATTTATCTTTATTTCTAAGTTGGTTCTCTCTGATTAGTTTCCATCCATTGCTTCTTTTTCTGCCTTTAGGTGCTTTGGAGAATAGATTGGTCCCTCTTTTTTTCCTATGGTAACCCCTCAGATATTGGAAGATTGCTATCGTGTCACCTTCAAATGATTCATTCATTTATATTTAATAAAGCACTTTTGAAGAGCTTGGGTAGTTTGCAACTGAGTGATCAACTAGATTTTTCTACTAATATATTCACCATATCATATTTGCTTGTCACCTCAACAGATGAGAGACACAACTACCATGTTTCCTCAAAAATATGACCCACTCTTATTTTCTTTTAAACTGCCTCCCCTCCCCCCAATGGCTAGGGCTTCTTTTCGGGGGGTCTAATTATTGACTTCCCTGATCCGGAGCTCTTTTATCAGCTACGGATGACTTCTGGAAGGCATCTGAAGGCGAAATGGAAGCCAGGAGTGCTGCACGCATCAATCCGGACCCTGTTTCTCAGCTGCAGGGAGTTTTCCGGGAAGGCTCTGATGGCAAAACAGAGGCCGGAGGGGCGATGCACTTGTCAGTCTGGACCTCGTTTCTTGTCTGCAGAGTGCTTTACGGAAGGCCCTGACGGCAAAACGGAGGTTGGGGGCAATGCGTGTGTCAATCCGGACCTTGTTTCTTGTCTGCAGACGGCTTTCTGGAAGGGGAAATGGAGGCCGGGTGTGATGCATGCGAGTGGGGGCAAGCAGCCGCAGAAGTGGGCCTGCAAGTCAAGGCAGGTGTTGGGGTGTGCAAGGCCTGGTAAGTAGGGCAGCAGCACCCCTCCTAACTTAATTCTTACCTATGCGCCTTGCCCCAACCCCTGCACCCCAGGGTGAGTGGGGTCTTCATTAGGGATAGGGCTTAATTTTAGCAGATGTGTTCAAAAAAAAGGGCTTCTTTTCTGGTTGGGTCATATTTTCGGGGAAACCCGGTAATTTTCCTCCCAATTCTAAAGGTTTATATTCCTGATTTGGAAATCAAGCTGGATAGGCTCAAGACCATCATGCTTTTTCTTCCTCATTGAAAAGTCAGACTGGGAGAGAATTTGGGGCACAGAGGTCCAACATGATCTTAGGATGCTCGAGATAACTTTTACTAAAGCAGATTCTTTCCAAGGATCAAGGAATGCTATTTTCCTCGAAACCACCAGCAATGAGAAGGCTTCACATGAAGTTTTGTGGCTGTGTAAAGATTAGGGGAGGTTTTTTTTTTTTTATGATGTGAGTTTCTCCCAAAGGACCTCCAGAAATGAGTATTGTTTTTTTAGCTTTATGACAGGAATAAAATAAGTCAGACTTGTTTCAATTTCAGGTTGGTGCTTATTTACATTTTCAGGTTGCTGAAATAATTTCAGAGGTGCGGGAAACCATTGTGACAGTAGACAAGCAGCAAGACGCAAGTGAGATAAGAAAACAAGAGCTTAAGGTACGGAGACATTGTGCCACTTCTTTAGTAATTTATTTTTAATGAAATAACTTACAACAGAATTATTGCATTTTTTTCTGCAGCTTCTGAAAAATCTGAATGTTATTTCCCAGAAATTGAGAGAATTAAATTAATAGGAATAAAGAAGGCAAATTTTCAAATTCTTTTTTATAAATCTTGAAAAAGATGGCAGTTGTTTTGATTTTCTTTAGTCTATGTAAGTACAAGTTGGAATAGAAGAAAATAAAGTAGAAGGGTGGACAGGATGTTTAGGAGACCTCTATTTTCTTTTCCAGTTGGTCTGTTCTAACTTCCACCCTTTTAATTTTTTTGTTCATTCTTCATTATTGTTTCTTGTATTGATCCCATCCTGTTGTCTAGTTTGCGGATATCTCCCCTCATTTCTTCCATGCCACCTTTCATTTCTTCATGTTATTTATTATGGATTCCAGATCTTGCACAATTATTCTTTCTTTTCAAAGTTTTTCTTTTTATTCTTTTTATTGGAGAAGTCCAAATGTCATCAGAAAAATTTAAAGTACTTAATGTTCTTTATACTTCCACCACCAGCTCTCCTCGTTACAAAATGTCCTCTTTCTTCTAATATGCACAGTCACTGCACAATCCCTGTCCCCCCAGCTGAAGTTCTTTAACTCTCCTTCAGCACTTCTCATCCGTTTTCTTTATAAATCTCCTTCCAATCTGTTTGAACAATCCTTGCCAGTCCCCTCGAAATAATCAGTCAAATAATCAAATTGTCTATCTTGGGTAGTTTTAAGCTGATTCCATGCTCAAAACTTAGTCTCTAGTTACTTCTCCTACTCCGACAGACAATCGTTGTGATCAATTGTTAATCTTCCAGTCCCATCACTAGATCGCCAAATTCCCCTCACCGGAGACTCGCTTGTCAGTCACTCTCTCCAGATCTCTGAGGATTAGGTTCCTCTCTCCGTCAATTCTCACTGTTTACCTCTGTTGTCTCACTCTTTGCTTCCTTCACCATTTCTTGGGCTGTCACGCCTCCGGATCCGTCCCTAGGGCCAGTCTCTTCCACGCCATTTTCAAGGGGTTTCTCTTACAGGAGCGGGGGATCGCGCCTCCACTCACTACCCTCGAAGCTTCCCCTCTCGCAGATCTCTCCAGGGTCCTCCGTTGCTTCGTCGGGCATTCAGACGTGAAAAAATCAGACATTCAGAGCTGAGCCGCTGTTCCTATGTCCGAGCCATCGTGATGTCATCCTGGAAGTTCTCATAAAAGACTATTTTCATTGAGGGAAGCACAAAAACATGAAATGATGTTATTTTTAATATTCATGTTGCATAGATTTCATACCGGTCGAGGTTGCTTATTCCAGATTTTGATGAGGTGGCAGGATTTATCCAACTTTAGTTGATCTCAGGAACCGAGAAGCATCTAGCTCTTTTGATATGGGGATGGGAGACCAGAAAATTCCAAGTTCATGGACTAGATTGGAAAGACAACAAATACTTTTTGCAAGTAGGCAATGATAGAATTCATTGCCACTGTCAAGAAAATTGGGTGCATGCAAGAATCAGCAGTCAGGGTGATTGAGATATCTACTTTTAGTAGAAGACGTAATATAATATCCAGTATCTCCAGGCCATAATTTCTGTTTTCTTTCCAGCTGGCAGAAATCAAAGTGAAACTCATGGAAGCAAAGGATGCTCTAGAGAAGTGCGTAGCCATGCAAGACTTCAGTCATGCCTCTGTGTTAAAGGAGAAGATTATAGAGCTGGAAGGTATAAAGAGTGGCTTGTTGAAAGAGGCGGAAGAATCCGAAACTAAAGAGATAAGCGTGGAAAAGGTTCTGTATTTTACACTTGCTCTGGTCTTTTCAGTGCTTTCACATTTACATGTAAATAATTGTGTATGTGATGAAATGGCTCTTTTCAAACTGTGTTTGAAACTCCTTTTTAGAAGAGGAAGAGAATAGAAGAGAATATTTGTAGTTCAGACTTTGACTGAAATCCTTGATGTGGAGTCCTTCAGTCCAGCACTGAAGATATTACTTAGTTGGGTAATGAAATGTCTTCAAGAAAACAATCAAGCCCAGAAAATAGAAAGGACTGGAAAGGAAGAGAAACCTGACAATCCTGCTAGTGCCCCCTATTAAAAAAGAAATATACCCAGAATATTTCTGTATCTACCTATGTGCAATATCTAGTTTTTTACATATGGGTTATTTTTAATGTACAAGGGCTAGAAAAAAAATCCACCCATTGTATCATTGCAAAACAAAACTAGATGTGAAATATGGGAAAGAGCAGAGGTTACCAACCTTTTGGATCTCAGGGACCACCAAACTCATACGTTTAAATCCCAAGGACCACCAATATGATTTTTTTTAAAAAAGATAATATATTTAATATAAACTATATATATATATGTGTGTGTGTGTGTGTGTGTGTGTGTGTGTGTGTTTTCTTAAGTTTTCACGGGTACTTACATGTATGGCATTCGGCTTTGTTCGGGTATTTTCCCACGTCATAGTAGTTGTGCTTTTAAAGTTGTAGCGACGTTTCAGCAGAATCTCATCTGCCATCATCAGGCTTCTGTATTGTGTTCGCCTGAAAACTTAAGAAAACACACACACACACACACACACACACACACACACATATATAAGTACCCGCGAAAACTTAAGAATATATATATATAATAAATGCTTAATCATAACTGGGCCAGAGCAAAGGGAAAGGAGGGGCCTCTCTTATCCTTTGGAGGGGAAAGAGGGAGGATTTAATATTGCTGGGATTCAAAAGAAGCCACGTGGTGCCTGGAGGCTGGAAAGATCTGGACGGGAAGGAACTGGCTCCCCCTCAAACGGAAGAAAAGCAAAGCCCCCCCCCCCCCCCAAAACTGGTCTCCTGTCATTTCATATCTCCCCCAAATCAGAGGAAACCTCTCCCTCCTTTGCCAGGTATGGCTGCCTGGAGTTGGGGGAGGGAAGGGGGATGTCCTTTCTGATCCCGGGTGGAGGATTGAGAGAGCTCAGATGAGCTGAGGAAAAGCTGCAGGGGCTCTTCCAGCCCCACCTGGAGACAGGCAAGGAAAGGTGTTCCTGGGGCCACTTCGCTCACTTTAGTGCTGCTGCCAATCCCAGCCATAGCTGGTGATATTGGGGGGTGGGGGGAGAGAGAGAGACAGCGTCTCTCGCACTACCAGAGGAAAGAAGGCGAAACAAAGCTCCCTCTTTCACCGAAACCTACAAAACACCAAAGCTCCCACACACAGCGGTGGCGGCAACAACAGTCCCCTCCCCCGGCACCCGCTGTCAGCTCTCCCCATTCTCCAGCTTTGGGTTGTTTCCGCCTCTCTTTCCTCCTCCCCACCCCCCCCACGCCCATCTGTAGGAGGCCAAGGAAAGGGACACAGAGCTGTGCGCATCTTTCGGCTCCTCCAGCCCTCACTGCCCCTTTCAACATCGAAGCCTCGGAGACAGAGGCAAAGCCACCGCAGCAGTAGCGTCCAAGTTGCCTTAAGCATGCTAGGTTAGTTCATAATTGCCCTACCCAGAGAAGGAAGTGCTGGAAGAGGAGGCGGCAGTAGTGGAGAAGCAAGCCAGGCATTAAAGACCTGGGAAGAAAGGCAGCAGTTGCTGTTCCTCGTGCTTTTGCTGGATGGCTGCAGCAAGTACCCGACACCGCCAGTGCCAAGAGGCGAGCATGCTAAGGCAGCTCGGGCACTACCATTGCAGCGGCTTTGCCTGCGTCTCCGAGGCTACAATGTTGGGAGAGGCAGCGAGGGCTGGAGGAGCCGAGAACTGCACACAGCTCCATGTCCCCTTCCTTGCCTGCCTCCAGGTAAGCACAGGTGGGGGAGGAGAGAGAGAGAGAGAGAGAGAATCCAAAGCTGGATAATTAATGGGGAGAGTTGACAGCAGGTGCTGGGGGAGGGGACTCTGGTTGCCACCACCGCCATGTGTGGGAGCTGGTTGGCGCATGCATCTCAGGGACCTGACTCCGGGGTCCCTCGAAGAGCCAGGAGACGTGAGAACTGCATGGCTCAGATTAATTGCTTTGGGGGGCCATTTCTTTTGCGGCCCAACAAAATGGCGACCACTGAATTAGAGTGATTGTTGCTGGAAGGAGAGGCTTTGGAAAAATCTGCAATTAGGAAGATGGCCCGTTGATTGAACAGACCAATCTGAAGCAGACTTCTTCAGTCAATGATAAATATAGGATCAAATTTTGCTTGATTTACTATAGAAACGAATTGTTAGTTCCGTTGAATGCTGTTCACTTTTTTTTTTATTGGTTACTAGAAAGCAGCGTAGATATTTGGGCAGACAAAAATCCTGAACTTAAACTGTGATGCTTTTATTTTAAAAGAGTGATCCAGAAACACTTCTGAAGTGTTTGATGATGTGCAATCAACTTCTGAAGCAGGTCTCACTTTCCAAAGGGTTAGGACCTACACTGGATGGAATAATTGAATCCCTGGTAGGTGACAACCTTATGATATGTATCACAATATATAAGATCTGTGAGGAGCACGTTTATGTGGTCTCAAATACTTTTTTTCTATCTCAGGTGGGTATCCTTGTTCTGCATTCTATTGTGCATGTATATCCACAAAAGACAGCTTAAGGACCAAAACTGAATTTGTTTGAATTAGATAGGATTTCACCTTGCAGGCACCTCACACAGCTTTTTTACTTCAGCCCTCCATTGGATTGCACTTCGAATCAATTTTAGTTTCTGGGCAGTTCCCGGCAACGTGGTTTAGGAATCTCCCACCCTTATTTGTACCAAAGAAAGATTTATATCAGTTAGAGATTCACTATTTTTCCATTTATGAAGTTAGATTGTATCCTTTTCTTATACAGTTCTTTCAAACAAATATGAGCAAGCCATTCTTCTACTTGACCACCAGTGTGAGCATTTGTTAAAATCAGTTCATGCCTTTTTTGTTTGCAAAAGCATCCTCATGGGGAGATTAAATAACTTGGCCCTCCATCCTGGCTTTTTAAACATTCCCTGTGGTTACTCTGGTCTCTTTGGTTACCAAGAGAACTTAGCAAAGAAGTAGCTACAGGGTTCTCTTCTGACCAATATATCTTACTGTTTTTGTTCTTCTAGATAATTCCAGGAATTACTAATATCCATCCTGCTGTGCGAAACATGGCAGTGCTGTGCTTGGGCTGCTGTGGCCTGCAGAGCAAGGAGTTTGCAAGTCAGCACCTCACTTTGCTGTTGCAAGTAAGTAGGTTTCAATTCTCATGAGATGTCTGATAGACTTTGGGAACCCCGAGGAAGAAGAGTTCCTGTTGCAACAGGTATTCTTGAGTCCAAAAGGGTAGGAAAATGTGTGAAGGGGGCCCAGAGAAACTCCACTTTGCTTTCAGTAGGCCTAAATTGATTTGGTTGGCTTTCAAGTTCAGTGTCAGGCCCTGCATTGCTGGCAAACAAAGCAAAACATTCGCACCTTGGAAAGATCTTTCTTGCTAGGAGAGCCTGATGTACCGGGATCTTTAAAACCTATTAAGTAACACTCCGAATAATCTATCATAATTTCTCTTTCCCATACTTCTTCCCTCCCTGGATTGAGAAGTCTGTCTCACAAGTAGATGGGAGCCACTATGTTGGTATCCTGGAATTTTAAAGGACGTCTAGTGTTGCTTTATACCATTCCAAGAGGGCAAGTGGATGGGTGGGCTGCAGTGGAATAGCCAGCTTGTAGAAAACATTTGCCATTTACACTTGGCCACAAGTTCTATGTAGTGATCTTGCTGGGATTTATAACTGGGAAGTGGAAATTCTAACTGAAAAGAAGGCAAATCTGGACCGCCAACATGCTGTCATTCCATATTGCTGCAAACAGCTGTGATCTTCATTTCCTATCTTCCCACTTTCACATTCTGTTTAAAATCAATCCTGTGCAGGAAAACTCATACTTTTCAATTGTAATATCAACATCTATTCAAGGCCTGATGTACTGAATGCTGTTGAAACATTGAAAACATATCTTTCCATTGTCCTACATCAGGATTCTCCACATTTGGCAACTTTTAAGACTTGTGGACTTTAACTCCCAGAATTGAATATTGGGAGCTGAAGTCCACAAGTCTTAAAAGTTGTCAAGTTTGGAGACTCCCGTCCTATATCCATGGTAGAAGGGTATTCTTTTGGAGGATGTAAGATAGGGTAGAGTAGTTTCCTAGGGTTGGGGCTGTGATTTGTTTCCTTGACCAGTTTGAGGCTGCAGAGGCGTTAGCAGAAGGGGTTGATTGGAGAACAACTGAAAAACATGGGGAGTGGGCTAAGGATGGGATTGGAAGAAGAAAGATAAAACCCAGATTTCTATTCTGAAATAACCTTCCAGATACTCAAACGCTGCCGCAAACATTTCTTGGCAGTATGACCAAATGCTGCCTGCCCAGTTCTGGGCCCGTTTGAGAGGCTCTGGGTGGAGTATTTAAAGACATAGAAGCTCCTGTGTCTCAGAAGTCCCTTGCTTCAGTTTCTATCTTCAATTTTTACATTTCACCAGAAATTTTGCTTCTGTCTTGATTAACATGTTGAAGGAACATGCAGATTTTGAGAAGGCTATTTGTCAACTTCAAATTTATAGCAAAATTTGGAACTGCTTTAAAGAGTCCGAGAAAAGGCAAGGGTCAAAATGAGGTTGTTGTTTTTTTTAATGGCTCAACCAATGAATTATAGTTTAAATTATATAAATTCACAAGCCCTGTTTGGTCTTTCTAATCCTATTCAGGTATTGCAAATTGATGAAATGAAGGTAAAATTGAGCGCTTTAAAGGCACTGTTTGACCAGATAATGATATTTGGAATAGAACCATTCAAAGACAGAAAAGTTCAAAGTGGAAATGAAGAAAATGAGAGTGAGAAAACTAAGGAAACGGAAGAAGAAACAGCTACCACTCACAATCTTCTTCAGCTTCTTTCTGGGTTTCTAGATAGTGAGGTATGATTGAAACTAGCAAATATGGATGTAAATTTTAATTTGATGTTTGGAAGAATATAAAGAGAAAATTTGAGCATAATATTTCCCTGACTGGGTACTAGCAATATAAACAACGCATGAAAAAAAACTAGGAATGCTAACAATATCCGTTATACATCACTCACCTGATGAGAGACATGTTGAAATAGTCATGAGAAAGAGCTTTTTTTATTGCTTCAGATTAACAACTTCTAGTGACCATTCAGAGGTATAACTGCATTGAAAAAGTGACTTATGACTAGTTTTCATATTTAAATTGTAACATGGTCATATGATCATGATTTGAGCACTTATCAATTGGCATGTATTTATGACAGTTGCAGTGTCCTGGGGGGCAGGTGATTGCCATTTGTGACCTTCTCATCCCGCTTCCAGCAAGCATAGTCAATGGGGGAAGCCAGATTTGCCTAATGACCACATGATTCATTTAACAACTGCAGTGATTCACATAACAATTGTGGCAGAAAGGTTGTAAAATGGAGCAAAACTCACTTAACAATTGTCTTGCTTAGCCATGGAAATTTTGGGCTCAGTTGTGGTTGTAAGTTGAGGACTATCTGTAAATGCAATCTTGCAGAATGAAACTTAGGGTAGGTGTTACAGCTCCAATTTCCTGTGGAATAATTGCTGGAATACACTTATGTAAATCTCTTCTCCAGTTTTCAGAACTTAGAACTGAGGCTGCCGAGGGACTGGTGAAGCTCATATTTTCTGGCCGGCTCATCAGTGCTAAGCTTCTTTCTCGCCTGGTTTTGTTGTGGTATAATCCAGTGACTGAAGAGGATACACGTCTCCGACATGCCCTAGGAGTTTTTTTCCCTTTATTTGCATATTCAAATAGGTATAGTCTTTATAGATTTGTATGTCTGTGTGCAGTTTCTTTTTCTATACAGGTCATCCTTGACTTACAACAGTTCATTTAGTGATTGTTCAGAGTTACCATGGCACTAAAAAAAGTGACATGACCATTTTTCACACTTAAACAACCATTGCAGCATCCCCATGGTTGTGATCAAAATTCAGACACTTGGTAACTGACTCGTATTTATGACAGTTGTAGTGTCCTGGGGTCATGGGATCACCTTTTACCAACTTCTAACAAGCAAAGTCAACGGGAAAGCCAAATTCAGTGTTACTAATTTAACAACTGCAGTGATTCACTTAACTGTGGCAAGAAAGGTCGTAAAACAGGACAAAATTCACTTAACTGTTTGGCTTAGCAGCAAAAGTTTTGGGCTCAATTGCGATTGTAAGATGAGGACTACCTGTAATTTAAATACCTCAAAGTGAACTTAATTGGAAAAAAAAAGTATTGTGAGTTTTTTTGTATTTGAATAATAACAACTGCTTAGGCATGTGATTTGCTCTATGTTTTCTTAAAAATAATCTTTGTTGAATTTTTTACTGGGTATACATCAATCTTATCGTCCAGATACTTCTGTGATTTAGTTTGTAAGGTTGTTAATAGGTATCTGTATACCATATGCTATAAAAAAAAACAGAAGGACCCACAGTAAGATTAGAATATTGGACTATCTTTTTGCTGTTTGCTGTCGTTTGCATCTGATGCCACTTTCTCAAGAGACCTTATTCTTTCATCTGGACATAGAATTGGTTTTTCTTACATTAGTTGGAAAATTGATGCAGTTGGGTACATTTGATGTTGTGTTAAGGCCTCACGTGTTACATTTTTAAAATGCAGAACCAATCAGGAATGTTTTGAAGAAATTTTTCTTCCAACGTTGCAAATATTATTTAATGCTCCAGCTTCATCACCATTGTCAGAGGTTGATGTAGCTAACGTTGCTGAACTTCTGGTGGATCTAACAAGGCCCAGTGGATTGAATCAACGTTTGCAGAACTGCCAGGTAGGGTGAATTGTATGTGAGGAGGTTGTTTTGTTTGATCTGAGATTAGAAAGCCCTCAAAATCTGGGTTAAAGCCTCCTGCCCCTTGTAGTAATTCTTTTGTTGAAATTGTGGACAATTTATACTTGGACAATTACCATATTGTAATGGCTTTTTCAGGGTCTGACAGTTCATGATAATTTAGCACTAAAAATATGCAATGAAATTTTGACGGATCCAAGTGCGCCAGATGTCCGGATATACGCAAAAGCTCTCTGTTCCTTAGAATTCAGTAAGGATTTTACAAATGACCTCATGGATTTATTTGAGGATATTCTTGTGGTAAGTCATAACCTAATGATACATAGACACATAAACACAGATTTAGTGGGTTTCTTGTAAAATTTCTGAGACATGTCTTAGAGTATGTGAGAAGAAACAATATTTGCCCTCTAAAATTTAACGTCTTCATTCTCCAAAAACCTGAGTTTGCAAAAACCAAGACTTAAAAATTATTATCCTCCTTTGGCCACCAGGTTTCCTTATCTTCTAAGTTCCTCTTGGAAAAACCCTGAAGCCAGGGTTTATCAAACATTGTGGTACCACGATCCTGTAAAATAATCAATTTGTTTGAAGTTCATTTATCAATATGCTAGATGTCACAATGGAAGTCACCTGCCAGGACACCCTGGGAAATTTAAAATGATCTCTCCTTCCCCTTAAAAATATGATTTAAAAAAATTCAAAACAAAAATCCTGTTCCCGTTCCACATTTCATCAGCCTAGATTGCCAAAACTGGATGTTGCACTTAGAGAATCCATAGCCCTCTAGAAAAAAAATTGGAAGTTCTCCCTCAGAAACTTGAATAAGTCACAAAATGGGAAGGAAGTCAGCTTGGTGGTTCATAAAACAAGAGCAGGGAGGAAACAGCCAGCACGAAATGGACATAGGTTTTTCCTCAGATACAAAAATGCAGAATACTTTTATCCAGAGCAAGCTGGGAGATACAGATATAATGCTATCAGCCACAGAAATAAGAGGAAGACACATATAAACTCAAATAATGCATCAATGTGAATAAATGATAAAATGGGAATGATGGGGGAAGAAAAAGAGTGCAAATTAATTTAGTCATTTTCTATAGGATGCATCCATGGTTCAAAATGAAGAAATGGGCACTCACTTCAGTGTCAGCTCTCAGTTTCTTTTGGCCTGATTCTTAAGAGCTGGGTGTTTTACAGCAGGGTCCACTTTGACTCTTTTTGAGCCCCTCCCCAATCCGTATGGACACCCCTGTAGTCTTGTTAGCCTTCTATGTTCTTATCTTCCTCATCTTCTCATCCTCATCCTCTTCCTCATCCTGCTACCTGTTGGAGAATTTGTCAGAATGAGCAGAGGAGAACCTGAATGAGCCTAAGTGCCAAGCACTCTATTGAAAACTCTTCTCCCGTGCCTACTCTTTGGAGGCAATGGGGAGTGGTTCTTGGGATTAATAGTGTAGAGGTCCCTGCCAAATTTTTTGGGGGGACAAAGTTGAGAAAGAGACAAGCCATAGTTGCTGGACTCTTGACTGTCAGCTCTATGGGCCAAAGGGGTTGCTGTTTTTCAAGAACTGCTTCAACCAATTCTGTTCAAATTTGCTTGCAACTCCCCTCCCCGCTGCAGTTGCTACTCTCAGTTTGAGAAGGCCGTGTGAAAGAATCACATAAAAAAGTTGAAATTCTTCAATGGGGAATCTTACTTATTTCTTAACAGTCTCTGTATTTCACAGATTCTAAGAATCAGTTTTAAGTGACTTCTGTCGTTTTCAAATATTAATAAAATTATCCCATGTTATTTGCAGTAATATACTCTTTGTAGAGAGAGATTAATGGGCATTTCTATTTGTTAATGAATGTCTTAGCCCAACATTCAATTCCAGCACCAATACATGTCTAGAATCAACAAATGCCTATTATGTACACTTCTAAATAAGCTTTTCTTGACTTCTCTATTACAGAAAGTAAAAGATAAAATGTCTTTAAAAATGGTTGAAAAAGTGAAGAACAACTTAAGCAAAGGAAGCCCTATTGATGAACATGTTTCAAAAGAAAAAGATATTGCAGAAGTAGCAGAAAACAATTTGGACTGCAATAAACCATGTACATCCACTGGCCAGAATGAGGAAGGTAACACAGAGAACATACTGTACTATATTTTTTGAATTCTTTAGAGGATAATCTCTAGATAGGATGGGACATGGGGTATGCAAGAGAATTGTGTGCTTTGGTTGTATTACAGAGGTGGAGGAATTACTCAGTTTTTACATGACCCTCATCATGTGAATTCATGGATGACTTTTATGTTGGCATTAATACGTTGTCCTGAATATTAGGACTGAAAGCCCTAGTCCAGATTTGTTTCAAGTCTGTCCCCTCTTTAGCGATTCTCCTGAAGCCTTGCCCGTCAGGTTTGCTGAACACAGCCCCGTTTATGCGCCTTTAAAGAGGTGGGGCATTTTTACTCAGGAGATGTGTCACTGACTCATAGGTTGCTTGGGAAATAGGTTGTTTAAATGGAGGTGGAACAGATTCACTCATTCATTCATATATTTGTATGCCCCTCCATTAATCACTCTGGGTCAACACGTAGTGATGAGCTCAGTGGGGTTGTTCTGAAGTTGCTGACTAGGAATATGGCTGCTCTTACTTTAATTAACAGAATAACTTGTGCAGACTGCAAATGTTACGTTTTTCTTGATATTACGGTAGAAGAGGTATAACGGAATAACTTCAAATGATTCACTTAGCCTTGACTGGTACCCTTGTCTCAGAAGCTAGTGGAAGGAAGGAACTTGTATTCCCATTCCCAGAATTATATATATAATTATATTCCCGGGAGCATTATAATTAGCATGAGATGGTCTGATTAGAATAGCAACATAGGCATTAACTTTGTCCAAATTGTTTGATGATACATTGTCCGAAATAGGTGATAAAATAATCACTCCTATTGAAGACACAGAGAACACACCTGTAAAGTCAAGACCTAGAAGAAACAGATCAACAAAAGGTAATCACCTGAAGCAAATATACTTTTGCTTTGTAAAGCTTTCTCATAAGTGTTTTTTCTAGCTAAAGAAAGGGCAAATGTGAGTGTGTGCATAAGCTGAACTTAAAAACATGGATACTTGGGGGGCTACTTTTGACTTTACTGAAGTGACTTGTATTACGTTGGCTTTCTCTTCAAGAGCAGTGCCTTGCGTTTTGTTGAAATATGGGCTCCTTGACTAAGAGTACCAACTTACAACAATAATTCCAGTCCCAATTGTGTTCATAAATTGAAGAGTACCTGCATTTTCAGGAGATACATCCAATGCATCCAATAATACTGGACACTTAGATGATTCATTGGAGGTAGAGGGAATTGTAATCAGAATAGAGCTGGAAGGGACCTTGGAGATGTTCTGATCCAACCCCCCACCCCCAAACAGGAGACCTTATATCCAGGGATGTGATTCAACCACTGTAATAACCAGTTTGGTGAGTGTGCGCTTTGCATTTGAAAAACGTTGCTTTTTCAGACCTAAAGCTTACCTTCTGCTGCAGTCCAGGTGAGTCAATCAACTGAGGCAAAGCAATCTGCTGTGATGCACCAAATAGCTGAGCTGAAACCCTCAGAAATAAAGGACAGAATAGGGCAGGGGCAGGTGGACGGGCCCAAATCATCGCCGTAGCTACCGCTTCGCCGAATGGTAGACTCCCACCCCTGCCTATATCATTTCAGACAAGTGATTGTCCAGTCTCCTCGAAAACCTCCAGTGATGAAGTACCCACAATGCCTGAAGGCAAGCTGTCCCACTGGTTAATTGTCCTCATGGCCTTTAATCATCTTAGCTGATCTTTGCAGTTTTTCCAGTCTCGACATCTTGTGACCATTACCAGTGTGTCTTTACTAAGGCTTTAGAAAGCAGTACTAATACTTTACTTGATTTTGATTTTATGCCTGTTTATACAACCAAAGATTGTATTGGCTTTTTTTGCTGCTGCTTGCACACTGCTGACTCATGTTCAAGTGATCGTCCACTGGGATTCCAAGGTCCCTCTCAGTTACTGTTTTTCAGCCAGGTTTCGCCTAATCTGTACTTGTACCTTTGCTTTTTCCTGCCCGGGTGTAAAACTTTGCTTTTCTTCACATTAAATTTCATGTTGTTGGATAGGGCCCATTGTTCAAGTCTGTCAAGATCTTTTTGGATCCTGAACTTGTCTTCTGGGATGTTGGCTATTCCTGCCAGCTTAATGTCATCTGCAAGTTTGACGAGTTCCCCTTCTATTCCCTCATCTAAGTCATTTATAGTGGGCCTAAGACGGAATCTTGTGGTACCGCATTGCTTACTTCCATATAGATGTAGTACCGTCAAGGACTACTTGTTGAGCTTTGAGTTTTGTCAGCCAGTTACAAATCCATATGGGGGCGTGATGCTGTCTACACATTTTTCTAGCTTGCCAAGAAGTAGGTTGTGGTCTACTTTGTGAATGGCTTGTCTAAATATACTATGTCCACAACGTTTTGCTGGTCTATTCATTTAGTCACTTCGTCAAAGAATGAAATAAGATTAGTTTGGCATAATAATGCTAAAATGCATCTTTTTGTGGAACACCTCTGAAGAAATTACAGGTTTGTGGTTTTAAACATGGATATGTACATGTTGTGTATCCCTTTAGGTCTGAGAAAAATAGAAGTGCAAACTGACCATCGAAGTGGGTGTTCCAGAACTAAAGGGTCTGAAAGTGACAGGTAATTTCCTTGAGTTATCGGATAATTCTTGCTTGTTAGGATTAGACACATGCTTTCAATGTTCTTCTTTGTGGTTAAAAAATATTGGGTTACTCAGTGTAGATGACCAGGCTGAACCCGAGGGTGGGGGTCAAATGCATCATCAGCCTGAGTCTCTATGAGACCCTAAAAGAGACCTAAGTCTCTTGGAGACCTTGAGGACTACTGACTCTTACCTGGCACCAATTACTCATGTCCATTAGTAGATCAGATTCTTGTGTATAGGTTGCATGGAATAAACACAGTGCTTTCTGAATTCTAACCTGGCTCCTGATTTCTTGCACCTAACATTAAGTACTAAATTGGCTGGTCATTTGCATATTATACATACCTATATCTATACATTTTTTTCTGTGGAATAGCAAAGTGCAATGGGCTAATTTATTGAAGAATGTTATGTAGCATCAAATAGGACTTTTAATTGGATATTGTTTCTTCCCCTCAGTGCCATCTGGATTCAGGGCTAAAACTGCCTGCCTGTGGCTGACCTCCTCCCTTGGCCATGATAAAAAGCTCGGGCAGGGAAGAACATAAGACTTTAGTTCATCCATCTTGAAGGAAGCTTTTGGAAGAGACTCACTGTCAACATTGCCAGTTGATAGACTACCGTAGTCTCATTTCCATCCTTCTTATAGTGACATGGACTCCCTGGAGGCTGATGTCCAAAGCAGCTGGAGGGGGCAGGAATGGGAACTGTGTTGATGGGAAGAATGGGAAGAGAAGGCGGTGGTGGTGGCAACTTCTTGTGGAGGGAAAATAAAAGCAAGAGTGCTCAGGTGAAAATTAAGATAAATAGTGGAAAGATACAGAGATGGGTTCTTTCCACTGTTATCTATTTTGATATTCCCATTTTTTGGGGTGGAGAAAGAACTACCTCTCACAATCTGGTAACTATCAAGCACATTCTTTACTATTTTAAAGGTTGTCAGAAAATGTCTTTTAGTGAGAGTAGACAGAATTGTTGTTACAAAAATGTATGTATAATTTTGAGTAAATTAGGAAAAGAAAGATTTCAATGTTGCTTGAAGAGACTGGTTTATTTATCCAGTTACACTTTAAGCTTAAGACAAATCCTAAGAATTACATCCAGGCAGGTGATTATCAATATACTTAAACTACCTTTAGTTCTATATGTAGCTTCTCCAGCTACAGCGTTTGCAAAGTAAGCTGTATATCTGTCAAGTGACTTGAGACCATTTTTTTTTGCAGAAAAGATGACACTGAATGTAACTAATTAACTTCGTGTATCCTCCTCTTACAGCTCCTAGATATGATGTTCTCAGAGTTATAGAGAAGATTGACATTAAATTTACCAGAATAAAGCTACTCTAATTAATTGGAACATGAGCAGTTGGTTGTCAAAATGCAGAGCTAACCACTTTGTAGGTTTCATAATTATATGTTATCTTGCTGTAAGAAACCTAAGAGAAATCCAATATAACCTTGTCCCTCATTAGAGTTGGATACCAACATAATCAAAGTAACTGCTTTTAGACCTGGTACCTTAAGCAATCCATAAATTGCCAAAAGCATCTACAGCAAATTGTCTAATGTTATTTACCAGAAAAACAGTGAAAAGCATGTCCATCTAGACAGAACTTACTGCTATAAACCAATTTAGGACTTGATTTCCTGTGTGTGTGTGTGTGTGTGTGTGTACACATAAATACACATACACACTAACGAACTCAAGAGTTGTCCTAACTAACGGATGGAGGGTGACTTCTAATTTTAAAAAAACTGCTGTGTCCTATCTCAACATCTTTCTCCGCAGAGAAATTCAGCAACCTGTTTCCATGGCATATTCGAGACCATCCCGCCGAATCAAAACAACAGCTCTTGCAAAAACGAAAATGGATCTCTCCAAGCTTCTAGACAAAGAATAAGTTAACCAAATCTGTTTGTCACTAAAATTTGCTTTATGTGCTGCATAATAAAGATAAAATCTTTATAATGTGGTATATTTCATACAAAGATGTCTCTATTTTTTTTAAATAGTTCCTATTAAGGATGCTTGAGAATTATACTTAATTTCAACCAATTTTTATTGCATATAAAGTTCAAGCTGTTACTCTGAAAGCTGTGTCTTGGATGGTTAAATCAGTTTGTTTTTCAAAATGTAAACGTATTTTTAAATTTGTCCTTTGGGAAATGTAATAAAATGTTGTAGATTGTCCGTAGTATTTAATATGGCAGATAAATTTACTTCAAAAAAGTGATTGCTGTACAACTCCAACGTCTCAATTAAAAGTTTGGAAGCTTTTAGCTGTAAGAATTTAAAAATGCAAAATCATTCTAATACAGAACTGCATCAATAAAACAGCCACATGTATTATTATGAACTATCAGAAGCACATTGCAAAGTGCATGCTAACTTTTTGAACTATAAAAGTAAGCATTTTATGTTAGTGTCTTTCCACCAAAGACTAATAGTATTAGTAATGTAAGGAGGGTTTAGAAGGATGCAGACTGTCCAAAGCTGAATGTATTTAATCATAAAGAATATTGATTTTTTTTGCACTGAGCAAATGAATATTCATTATGCTCTTCATACTTGATAGGCTTTGCTTCTTTTCATAGCACCTCAGAACCAAAATCATGTGTCCTAACATGTCTTGCAGTGCCAGCAGTTTTACAAACTTGCAGCATCCTTTACTTTTCCGTGTATGAAAATATAAAGGGTGTTGAATTAGAAGACCTTCAAGGTCCCAGAATATTCTATGTACTAAACTGCTTTCATTGTTAGAATGTACCTACCTGCTATGAGATGTTCCTGGGTATTTCCTGCATGAGTCACATTCATAGACAATGTGTACCAGGAGAAATTGTGTTACTCATTGCACTTGATTATAGTCAGTTGTAGCATCCCATGGTCACATGACCGCAATTTCTGAGATTTATCTTTAATTTCCAGCAAAAAAACCACCACCACTACCCATTGAATATCATGCATTCATTAAAGACCATGTATTTGCTTAATGACTGCAGTGTTCATCGAACAATACCACAAAAATGATAAAATTAGTCACCTTAATGGCTGCCATAACTTATGGCTAATTTTGGCCTCGATTACAGTTATAAGTCAAAGACGCCCTGTATCCTGTATCAGCTGACTATAATGAATCAAATACATCCACATCTTTCTTCAGTTGGAAATTACTTCCTAACAAGAAGTGGGAGTTAAGATGAATCCAATTTGTTCAACTGAACTTTTTTCTCCATTGCCAATTCTCATGTTTTTTTATAGCATTTGATAAGTGATATATAGGATTAGATGCAGATCCTAGATGGCTTATTTTTAAAGCAAACTGGACAACTGGAATGGTAAACAACAAATTCAGATAAGAAAAAGGAGATAGGTTGCAACCATTTTAATCTAAGTGTAGTGTAACTTCCCACAAAATGTCACCACCGCTTCCCAATATTTAATAAAATGTTGATAATGTGAAGGCTGGTTAAGTGACTAAAAGGGTCTCCTTTACAATCAGTGGCCTTTCAGCATTTTTAAAAAAAGATAGACATTTCATACAATAAATGAAAATTAAGATTTAGAAAGCATACCATACATTCTGATCATTATTGTCTGAAAGATTTTACAAACTGCATTTTTATACAACTCTGCACCAAGGTAAACTTCAATTTCTTAATAACTTTTACACATCACATTACATAAATATATTAACATCTGTGCGCAAAATTAAACTACAGAATATATAACTAGAGGCAAAAAAAGATGAGAAAAAATACAACATACTGTTAAAAAGATAGCCTCTGTTTCATACAGGACTTAGAATGAAGATATTTTTTGTATTTACATGCAAAGATTTCAGTGAGTGATCAATATTCATGATTATGGAACTATAACCAGCATGTTATTTCATGATCAAGATGCTTATTTAGCAGGAAAAAAAATCCATATAATGTACAAAACAATAGTGCAAGAAGAGCTTCAAACTGTTCTCTTCGTTTTTGAGCTTTTGGTTAAAAACTATACATCTGACCAAAGATGCTGCTGTGAAACTTAGCTTTTACTCCCCAGGTAGATTTAAGGCACATGATCATTTTCAAAGGTTGTTTGGTTCTTTATGTCAAATATATTTCAGTTTTCACATTTTCATTTTTAGAAACCAATCAGGGCCAGGAATATTATTTCAATAAATGCATTTTGTAAAGACATAGAAGATGAATCTTCTGACTGCCACTGTACTGTTAATAATAATAAAATGCCATTGGCTTATAGAGAGGTTAGCCTTGTTGAAACATTTTCCTACTGGACTAAACCATATCAAGTACACAGATGCCATTTAATTATTTTAGAAATATTTTCCGATTGAATAAAGTGTGGCCTCTTTCTATACCTATTAAACAGCAGTCACGGTTTTGCTTACATTTTTAAGTTTTAAGCAGAAAAAGCTAAAGCTTGATATATCTAGAGAGAATATTACAGTCAATCCCTGATACAGGAATGTTCTTTGATTAGCTAAAAGTTGGTTCCTGTATTTTCAATAAACTTAGATGCTTGTTTCTGAAGTAACAATGTCTAAATTTTAGGGTTCTTCTTACACATTCCAATAGTTTCATGCCTGCATATTGCTTTTCTTGCACGATGGTATTCAGGCTGGGACAATGCTGGATGCCACCAAGTTTTTTAGTTTCAACAAGATGAATGAACTTTATAATCAAGACTTTGTTTGGCCTTAGGTATATATATCCTGACAGTAATGGGTGTGAATTCTTTCACAAGTTCAGATTCTCAAACCTCTTAAGGCGCACAAGAAAAGGGCAAGGTTTATAGCAAGTGACAGGTTTGTGTATTTATATATCATCCTCTCCCAGCAAACTGGACAATTCACTGGAGCTAGAGAATCACAAATGAGAATGCTTGTGAAAACAAGTTTCCCAACTTTTTTCTTTCCCTGCTCCCCAAATGCTCCAAAATACACCCAAGTTGGACAAAACCAACCTAAGATTTGCATTTTATTTCCTCAAGGGAATCTTTCTAATGCAGTTTTATAGGTAAAGAGGAAAGAAATTTGTCAATTTAATGGTTCTTAGGAGCTAAGCAATCTGCTTTGTTAAACATAAATAGTAAATAATATATTTTCTCAGCACTTTTAACTCTAAAATCTGATTAAATTGCTGTATGGATGAGCAGGCTGAGCCCTTTGTACCCACAAGAGATCCAAGTTGAATTCCTGTGACTCTTAGCCAGCATGCATGGGTGTTAGGAGTTGATTCTTGTAGAGAGGTTAAGCTTGCAATAAATCTTGATACCCATTTGAACTGCCAGAATCTCCTGATTTTCCTGGAGCTTGACAATTGCTCAATTTGCAATTCTATTGATTATACCTCAATAACTAGCCGCATATCTTTCCCATGATGTGGCTGAACTTTCGTAGGAGAGAACAAGCAAGCAGTAAGTTGGCTATTATTGATTTGCTTGGGTGCCTCATCAAAAACTAGATCAACTATATATAGTTATTCAAGTGCTAATTTAGGGGTATCAGATAGCATGCTTATAAGACTGTACAATTGAAGCCCATGATACAACCAAAGAAATAGAAAAAGTCATGCATTACATTGACCGCCATGGAACGAATTCCCTTTTTATTAGAAAACATTAGGCAAAGCCAGAACTTATTCAAGAGTACAGGGGTCCCCAACATGTGGGCTGTGGCCCACTACTGAACTGTGGCTTATGTGCAACCGGGCTGTGTGAGTGGCGGTCACTGGCATTCACAGTCCAACTTGCGAGAGCAGTGGACTGCAGCCCCCACTCACATGTGCGGCAGGCACTGGTGCTCACAGCTCCACTTGCATGAGCAGTGCCCACACTCACCCGCTGCTCACACAAATGAAGCTCTGCGTGGGCACATACCCAAACCTGCCCTTCTCCTCTCCCCCTCCCCGCCCCAGGTCAGGCTGACCACCCAGAAAGGTTGCGGAACGCTGCAGTAGTGTTCAAATCTTCTACAGATAATTGAACTCAACAACTTTTGCACTTTAGATTGATTGCATATAATCCATCAGTTTGGAATTGGAACAAAGAACCTAGGACAACAGGAAGAGACCTCACAGGTATTCTAGTCTTTTCTAGCAGGAAACCCCATCCCATTCCAGACAAATGGCTGTCTAGTTCCTTCTTGAAAACCTCCAGTGATGAAGCATCCACAACTTCTGGAGGTGAGCCACTCCAGTGATTTATCTGTTCCCATTGTTAGGAATTTTCTCCTTAGTTCTAGGTTGGATTTCAATGTGATAAAATTTCCATCTGTTGTTTCTTGTCCTGCTTTGGAGAATAATTCAACCCATTTCTAGCCCCACAAATACTGAAAGACAGGTGTCATGTCACCCCTAGTCCTTCTCTTTGTTAGACTGGTTATACCTAGTTCCCTCAATCGTTCATCATATGGCTTAGCCTTCAGACCCCCTTGTTATCCAGGTCTTCCTGCTCAGCAGTGTGACCAAAGAGATATACAGATTCTATCACAATGATATATTTATTACAGGTGAAACTCAAAAAATTAGAATATCGTGCAAAAAGTTCATTTATTTCAGTAATGCAACTTAAAAGGTGAACCTATTATATGAGACAGACTCATTACATGCAAAGCAAGATAGTTCAAGCCATAATTTGTGATTATAGCTTACAGCTCATGAAAACCCCAAATCCACAATCTCAGAAAAGTGGAATATTACATGCAATCAATAAAACAAGGATTGTACATAGAACAATATCGGAGCTCTGAAAAGTATAAGCATGCATATGTACTCAGTACTTGGTTTGGGCCCCCTTTGCAGCAATGACTGCCTCAATGCGGCGTGGCATGGAAGCTATTAGCCTGTGGCACTGCTGAGATGTTATGGAAGACCAGGATGCTTCAATAGCGGCCTTCAGCTCTTCTGCATTGTTCGGTCTCATGTCTCTCATCTTTCTCTTGGCAATGCCCCATAGATTCTCCATGGGGTTCAGGTCAGGACAGTTTGCTGGCCAATCAAGCACAGTAATCCCACGGTCATTGAACCAGGTTTTGGTGCTTTTGGCAATGTGGGCAGGTGCCAAGTCCTGCCGGAAAATGAAGTCAGCATCCCCATAAAGCTCGTCTGCGGAAGGAAGCATGAAGTGCTCCAAAATATCCTGGTAGACGGCTGCGTTGACCCTGGACTTAATGAAACACAGTGGACAAACACCAGCAGATGACATGGCTCCCCAAATCAACAGACTATGGAAACTTGACACTGGACTTCAAGCATCTTGCAGTGTGTGCCTCTCCATTCTTCCTCCAGACTCTGGGTCCTTGGTTTCCAAATGAGATGCAAAAGTTGCTCTCATCAAAAAAGAGGACTTTGGACCACTGAGCAACAGACCAGTTCTGGTTTTCTTCAGCCCAGGTAAGAGGCTTCTGACGTTTGTTGTTCAGGAGCGGCTTGACAAGAGGAATACGACATTTGAAGCCCATGTCCAGGATCCGTCTGTGTGTGGTGGCTCTTGATGCACTGACTCCAGCCTCAGTCCATCCTTATGAAAGTCCCCAACACTTTTGAATGGCCTTTTCCTGACAATCCTCTCCAGGCTGTGGTCATCCCTGCTGCTTGTGCATCTTTTTCTTCCACACTTTTCCCTTCCACATAACTTTCTATTAATGTGCTTTGATACAGCACTTTGGGAACATCCAATTTCTTTTGCAATTACCTTTTGAGGCTTTCCCTCCTTATGGAGGGTGTCAGTGACGGTTTTCTGCACAACTGTCAGGTCAGCAGTCTTTCCCATGATTGTGATTCCTACTGAACCAGACTGAGAGACCATTTAAAGGCTCAGGAATCCTTTGCAGGTGTTATGGCTTAATTAGCTGATTAGAGTGGGACACTTTGAGCCTAGAATATTGAACCTTTTCACAATATTCTAATTTTCTGAGATTGTGGATTTGGGGTTTTCATGAGCTGTAAGCCATGATCATCTCAATTATGACACATCACGGCTTGAACTATCTTGCTTTGCATGTAATGAGTCTATCTCATATATTAGGTTCACCTTTTAAGTTGGATTACTGAAATAAATGAACTTTTGCATGATGTTCTAATTTTTTGAGTTTCACCTGTATATCATAAAGAGTTTGAACCCTATCATAATTGGGCTCCATAGGTCTGATGATTCCCAGTAAGGATGAAAATGGCGGTGGTGAAAGAAACTTCTTGGTGGTCAAGTAACCCAATGAAGCACCCAATGTAACCCATAGGATATGGACTGTGCAAACATGGAGAAATGCCTCCTCCCCACCAAGAGACAAAGGTAATCCTCAACTTCAATCACAATTCAGCCCAAAATTTCTATTGCTAAGCCAGACAGTTTTGCCCCATTTTATGACCTTTCTTGCCACAGTTGTTAAATGAATCATTGCAGTTGGTAAGTTAGTAACATGGCTGTTAAGTGAATCTGGCTTTCTCATTTACTTTGCTTGCCAGAAGGTCGCAAAAGATGATCATATAACTCTGGGGCAGTTATGAATACATGCCAGTTGCTAAGTAGGTGAATTTTGATCACATGACCATAGGGATGCTGCAATGGTTGTAAGTGTGAAAAGCAGACAATGTAATTCAAACAGTCACTAAACAAATAGTTGTAACTCGAGGACTATGTGTAATATGAAACCTCATCCATAACATAATTCTATTCATGTTGCTGCAAATTTAAGACGGACTATATATACATGCTGATAGAAACAGGTAACCCTTGACTTAGAACAGTTCATTTAATTACTTTTTGAAGTTACAACAGCACTGAAAAAGTGGTACACCTGTTTTTCATACTTATGTCTGTTGCAGCATTCTCATGTTCGTTTGATCAAGATTCAGACACTTGACAACTGATTCATATGTATGACAATTGCAGTGTCTCAGGGTTGTCTGATCACTTTTTGTGACTTTCTGAAAAGCAAAGTCAATGGCAAAGCCAAATTCACTTTCTATCTTAACTACAGTGTTTCACTTAACGACTGGGGCAATAAAGGTTGTAAAATGGAGACAACTCACTTAATGACTGTCGTGCTTAGCAACAGAAATTTTGGGCTCAATTGTGGTAATCAGTCAAGGAACTTGTAATGCCTTGAGCCAAGCAATTCAAAACAAAATGAACAAATACATCCTTAGAATCATTCAATGTCTTTCAGAGTCTATTTCTGCCTTATGCAAACTAAGCCTAATCTCCTCTTGCCTGAAAAGATGTACTGCTAAAACAGCCACGTTCTTCTATCTTTGCAACTTGAAGATGTGTGGACTTCAACTCTCAGAATTTCCCAACCAGCATAAATTGCCTTCCTCTTGCCAATTTTGACCTGGCAGGGAAGAGCTGAACTTTTCTGACACACTCAAGTGCAACCCTAACAAAGAATTGCTAGTTTAGACAGATAATGTAAGTTTCCATGCAATGCTTCTTGTCCTGCCTTCAGGTGCTTTGGAGAATAGGTTGGCTCCTCTTCTTTGTGGCAGCCCCTTAGATATTGCTATCACACCAGTCCTTCATATGTCATTAAACTAGACATATACCGAAATGCCCAATTTGATCTCAGACAAAACCTCTCTACTACTCACAAAGATTAAGGGAAGGAGAGGGAAAGTCCATTTGGACTTACAAGATTCTCCTACTGCAACTTTCTAACAAAAATGGTATTAGCATTCATAACTCTGGTTTCCTAGTCTGGTTTTCCTTGAAGGGCTGATATCGGCATATTTTTATTTTATGGTACAAATATTTTATATCATTCCTGGAATACATATTGTAGAGACAAGTGCAATGAGATTGCTTGCCTTGGAGTTATATTTTTGCCAAATGTAAACCTATACAATCCATCCAATCTCCTTACACCGAATCTATGTAAAGTTTTAAAAGTCTGGCATTTAAAACGTTCTTTGAAAATGAATTTATAAACATAAAATAATTTTCCTCCTATGGTTACATACTGTAAAATTGGCCATGAACTTTAAACAAGTTAGTTTCTTCAGTAAAGTTAACACAAAGTAGATTGCATTGCTCCAATGCTAAAGAAACACTATCCAAGAAATATGTATGTGCATTAACTTCTCTTGCTCTAGTCTTTCTGATGTGTCTGTGCAGCTACCTCAAGATGAGAAGAGTAAGACCTCTGTGAAGTACAACACCAATGAAGATCTGTACAGTGGACTGGTCATCTGATGAAAGTCTGGCAGGCCTGCCTCTGGAGAGAGGACAAATAAGGGGTAGCTTTCATCCTCCACAATGGCGGCACTCCTTTTTCCCTTGTGCCTAAACCATATTTTCTTTTGAGATTTGTGCAATCCACCAAAGGGTACCACTTAACCAAGAGAAAGTATAAAATATGACTAGGAATTGGATATAGAGGCAGATTTCTTACTAGAAATATCATTGATAAAGCTGATAAAGTTTCAAGTGGCACATCATCAGCCTCCATACACCTTGGACAAAATAATTTAAGAAGCATCTATTGCCTTCTGATTGTACCTTATATTTTCTAGAACCCTGATGTAACAAGAGAAATCTGGAAATAGAACAGGCTGCCACTAACATATCATAATGTTCATTTGAATTCACTGAATCTCTTGGCTTGAACTTTAGGCTGGAGAAACCTCATCCATAACTGTGCTAAATGTTTCTCTAGAGTGTCTTATATTAGTTTTCTCTTTTTTTAAAAAAAAAGAACTCTAATGCCTATCTTGCCCTTGATATCTTATTATTCCTGCAAGCTCATTTCAGATAAAATTCTGGGCCTCAAGAACAAATTGTCAGTTGTGCCATCCACCAGAGGGGTAGTTTTTAGGACACACTGCAAATTAAAAGGCCATTTTAAACACGTAATGGAAAAGTAAGCCTTTGCCAAGGTTTCTGAATTTGCTCCGATATACTCTGCTAGGTGGATTCCCTTTCAGTCTTCTTTGTTGAATCTTAAGATGCATATCTTAACATGCATGCAACTTGTCACAAATAAAGAGAAAAGAAGTTCCATTGTACTATTATTCACTGGGGGTGGGGATAACATTTGGAAGCCAATATGCAACCATGAGATTCGAATGGTTAGCATTCTTGAGATATTTTGATAGGCATGTCCCAAGGAACCACACTTTAGATCCTTCACATCAACACGGACACCATCTTATAGGCAAGCTTGTCACTAAGTTGTGCACCAACAAAAGTAATTCTTTCAATTTCAATTAAATGCAGCCTCCAGAAAGGAGTTTGTGTGTTTAGCTCTTCAAAGCAGTTTTGTTTAATTAGTACAGCAATGACTTGCTCAGTTTGACAATCATTCACAGTACTGCATGCTTCTCTGGGATGATGATAGATGAATTCATTTTAACAATTCATGGGATTTACTTGAGAGCTTCCATGGAGAGGCAATTGGAATGGGATCATGGAGAATTCAACAGCTTTGCTAGCAAGTCCACCCAGCAAATGCAGCCCAACAGGTTTAAGAGGACCTAAAAGAAAGGAAGATGCCATGATAACCTAATTTGCAATCTCTACACATTACAAATCTGACAGGAAAAATTTGAGATGATACAAATTGAGAATAATCTATTTACAACTTCTGTTCAATGCTGGTTTTTCTTAAAGAAATGTAGGTTGCAATTTAGCAGAGTCCCAACCTTTTCAAATCCAGAGATTTTAATTATAAATTTAAATATGTTCTTTTATTTCTCCTATTGACATCAATTGCAAAACCTGTCTAGATGGCCAAAATTCACTTTTTTCATTGGCAATGTTTATAAAACTGTAAGAAGATGCCAAGAGTAATTGTCACCCATTTATTAATCAAGGTGCATGAATAGGTAGTACAATTCATCTAAAATCACAATCAATTTAAATAAAAACTCTAAATAGTTTGTTTTGTGTTCTGAGTGAACAATGTTGTGTGGGGAGAAATGTAAAAAAACACAAAAAACTAATAAATAATAAAAATAAATAAATAACTAATAACTAATAAAAATGCCCAGAAGCAAGCAAAATTATACTTAGAAGCCAATACAGGTTTGTCAAAAACAGATCATGCCAAACAAATCTTATTTCGTTCTTTGACTAAGTAACCCAATTAGTGGACCACTGATATGCATTAGACATTATATACTTGGATTTCAGTAAGGCATTTGACAAAGTAGACCACAAACTATTTTGTGGTAAGCTAAAAAAATGTGGGATAGACAGCATCATCACCAGATGGATTTGTAACTGGTTGACAAACTTCACTCAATGTGTAGTCTTTTATGGAACTAAATGTCCCACATTTCCTAGTTGTACCACAACTAACCGTAATGCCCTTCTACATATTGACTTTACAGACGATAACATAGAAAAGGCACTACGAAACCTAAAACCATCCCTAGGGCTGAAATGGAAACAGTTGAATTAAAAGGTATTCTAGTCTTAGGTGTGAAATTTATTAAAAGGTTGGAACA
The DNA here is from genome assembly GCF_900518735.1 of Pseudonaja textilis. Next base: position 6,138,231 of record NW_020769320.1, on the reverse strand, counting down.
GTAATTTGAGCTTAAATATTATTAGTGGTCCAAAAAGTTAACTCCGCATTAATAAAAAGCACAGGATTTTTAAAGGAAATGTATTAGGATTGGTAGACCGCAAAAAACTTGGCTATTTGGGACTTCCGGTTTGAGCTTCTTCGGCAATGGACCAAATTCTGCTATCATGGGTGGTTTCGATCTGTGCTCGCCGCCAGAGCACCCCGAGCCGGCTGGATTCAGGGCTAAGCCACCCCGTAGAGGTGCTGAAGAGCAGGGAAGACTTCCAGCAGGGTCGAGGAGAGCCACATCTCTTCTCCCCAGCTGGCCATTACTCCCTTTCCTGAACACGGTTGCAGCAGTGGTCAGAAATGGCCAGGAACTCAACTGGACAAGATTGAGCAGGAGGGAAAACAAAGGGGAGAGCTTGACAGACTGGGCTAAGCAGAGTCAACATCTATGCAAGGTACCCTGGAACTAAAAGTATTAAGAGTGTTATTCTTAAAAGATTTTTAAAGCAGCGGAGAAGAGAGGGGAAAAGGAAAAAGATTTTTTTTTCTCATATTGACAGTTACAATCGACTTTGAATGTTAAGAAGAAATTTAAGTAAGAAATTTGTGTTAATTTACTTTGACACTAACAGGCAATTTTAAGCTGAAATTAAAGTGTCAAAGGGAAAATAAAGATTTTCTGGATACTCTAAAACCCTTAAAAGGAAAAAAGTGGAGGAAAAAAAGAAAGGGTAGAACTTGGAAACAACAGAGTGCCACCTGGAAATAAAAGGAATTACCGGTGAAACTTTAAAAAGATTTCCAAAGGATATAATGTAACTGAAACTTTGTTAAAAGATAACAGAGCCCCCGGAAAACAAAAGTGGAAGAAAGAAGAAGCAACACTTTTGGATTACTTTGTGATTTTGGGTGTTAGATTTTTAGTGGTTTGAATTAAAATCAATTGGGTGGTTGTTTAAAAGTGTTTAAAATGGCAGTACTCCTTGAGGAATTAAAAATGGAACTTAAAAAATGAAAGAAGAGTCACAAGAAGGAGGAGGATCCTTTGGCTTCATACTTCAATTCTTAAAATGGAGATTTTGAACTATGACAAACAACAAGAAACGCTTGAAGAAAAGAAGAGCTGGACAAAGAAGCCATCTTTAATGATCAAACAATGCAATGTGAAGTAAAATGGAAAAAGGAGAGAAAAAGAGTTAAAAATTCAAGATTTGAAGAAACAACTAAAAAAATAGTTTGAAAACTAAACGCAACATTAGGAAGAAGCAGAAGAGAGGATTACAGAAGGGAGAAACAGAGAGATGTATGTCTAATTCCTCTTAGCAGACCGCATCATTTCATAGGACTTATTAACAGCAAACAAAGGATAATTCAAATGTCATTTGATTGTCCTCATTTTAGTATAGTGTTCTCCACCATGGCAATTTTAAGATATATGGACTCCATCATGGTCGGCTGAGAAATTCTGGGATTTGAAGTTCACATATCTTTAATATTACCAAGATAGAGAAACAATGGTGGAGTAGGGTGAGGAAAGGAGACGTTCTTACCTGCCACAGAGATACTTCTGGTGGGCTCCGTGCCTTCCCTACTTCGTCAGAAACTTCCAAAGTTTTGAATTTTTTTAGTAAAAATTTGGTTCTTTGTGCATATTTGCATATACACCTAGGTGTGACTCACATCAGTATCCTTAATGTTTCACACCTCTTACATGTGTGGAATCTGAAAGGAGCCACTGAACCGTGGAAGAGCAATGTGAGTATAAGAACTGGTTCCCTGAACTGCACTTAAAGAACCTCAATCAGAGGTGGTATTCAGCAGTTCTGACCAGTTTTGGAGAACTGGTAGCAGAAATTTTGAGTAGTTCGGAGAACCGGTAGCAGAAATTTTGAGTATCTTGGAATACTACCTCTGACTGGCCCCACTCCCATTTCTTCTCTGCCTCCTGAGTCCCAGCTGATTGGCTGGGTCTTCTTTTGTTGCCCTGTGCAGGAGAACGGAGCTGGAAAGCAGGTTAGTGAGGTGGGGAGGAAATGGGGATTTTGCAGTATCCTTCCCCTGCCATGCCTACCAAACCATGCCACACCCACAGATCCAGTAGTAAATTTTTTTGAATGCCATCCCTGACCTCAATGACATAGAAATAACCAGTTCTTTACTGCCAATTTAGTCATTAACAAATAGAATCAATGTGCTGCTTACCTGGAAAATATCAGCTCTCATAAAGTTAGAGGAAATGACAAAGCCAGCCTGTGAATAAAGCCTACTGTGGCATATTTTTAAAAAAGCTAAAACAACAACAACTAAAAGGAAACATCACAGTCAAAGAGAGGCAAGGGGCTGCTTGCAATGCACAAAACTCTCCCATTCATCTGAAAGGTCGTATTTTATCATATCCATCAAAGAGAAGTTGTTGAATGTTTGGAGTCAAGCAGCTCAGAAGCTCAAATGAGGGCGTCATCAACTTAGAAAAACGACCAAGAAGTTCCATGTCAGTACCAACAAATATGGAGGGTACCAAATCTAGACAGCATACTAAAAAGCAAGAGACATCACCCTGTCAACAAGTGTGTATAGTCAGGGCTATGGTTTTCCCAGTTGCAATGTATGGCTGTGAAATTTGGACCATAAGGAAGGTTGAGTGTCAAAGAATTGAGGCCTTTGAACTATGGTGACGGAAAAGACTCCCGCGAGTTCCTCGGGCTGCAAAAACATCAAGCTTGTCTGGTCAGTCCTAGTAGATTTCAACCCTGACTGTTTAGAAGGCCAGATCCTGAAGATGAAACTCAAAATACTTTGGCCACCATAAGGAAGGACTCACTGGAGAATGCTGAAAATGATTGAGGGCAAAAGAAGGGGATGGCAGAGAATGAGGTGACTGGAGCTACTGAAGCAGTTGGCGTGAGCTTAAATGGACTGGGTGTTGATAGAAGATAGGAAGGCAGGGGCATTGTGAGGGCCAAACCTTTGATTTAGGAACTCTCAATGAAGAAACCTGGTCCAGTTCCAGCCTGTACTCAAAAGGATTTCACTGAGCAACAGTTTAATGCTTCATTTGTATTTTTCTTGGCATAAAAAAACAAGCTAACAATTAAATGCTTACTATAGGTGTCAAGCTAAAAAAACAACAACTCAAAATGGGAGATCACATCCAACGATTAAAAGGCAAGACTTCAATTGCAGAGTTATGGTTCCTGTTTTTATTTTTACTCCTTTTCTGGAAATACCTGTAAGTATCCTAATTTTATGTTGATTTCCAGTGGAACATAACTACTATTTTACTTCTTAAAAAGCAAGAATTTATTGAGAAACAAAAGATATTATATAGCTATTTCCCCATGCATGTTTGCCTTCTGTAAATTCTCATAGTTTTTAAGTAATTTACATAAAAAATCGTTAGTGAATATTTCAATACATATTTTGCATTTCATTTCATATTTCATATTTTTCATCTCTTACAGTGGCAGAAAATCAGTATTTAATTTTAGATACCTGAAGGTTTTTGAAAAAATCTTTCAATTCAACAAAATACCAAAATCTAACTATTTCAGATCTGAAAGAAAAAAGTTCGAGACCACCTGAAAATTCCTGCTATTTCTTTTGATGAAACAGAATGAGACGGAAAAAGAAATACCAACCAATATGAATGACGTGCATTTGTGTATATATATGTGTAAGGAACGCTATGTTCCTGGTGCAGGTAAAGAGGCAGATATTAGGCATAAGCATTTGCATAATGTAATAGTGTGCCTGAGTAAACAAAGGTGTAAATTCTGCCACAGGTCTAGTCTCACAAAGATGATTTTTTTCCAGTATTAAGTGTATTATATGCTAACTCTTTATTTTCATACTTGTTTCTTAAGTTCTAGCCTTTTACTTTCAAAGATTTACTATGGCTTTCTGTTGTTTGGGTAATCCATAGCCTCGGGTTTTCAAAGAAACTTCACAATCACAGCACAAGAGAGGACAACTGCTGGGTAAAAGCAGCAAGCAGAAAGGTTGGATGGTTATTCATAATGGAGAAATTGAAGAAACAAAATTTTCCTCAAGCTCAGCTTTTGGTTTTATGCTTTTTAAATGAGCTTGGGATGAGTAATACGTTTGTCACATATGGACAGTAATCCAAAGTGATAAAATAAAAATGGATGAAGAATTCTAGAAAATCACTTCAAAGTGGTTGAATCAGCAGTAAAATAGAAATTGTATATATTAATGATCTTTCTTGCCTTCTCCTGTTTTTTTGGATTTCTTAGATTTTTCCTATACATTTTCCCCAAGAACCAATCAAGTCACACACTATCCATGGATCTAGCCATAGATCACACACTATCTTTGGAATAAGAATTTATATGTAGGTATACAGGTAGTCCTTAATTTATGACCAGTCGCTAAGCAACCATTCAAATTACAAATGATCTACCTGGGGGCTACTTATGACCTGAATTTGAAGTTCCGATAGTCAGCCTCCTCCAGGGTCACATGACCAAACTTTGGGCAATCAGCAACCAGGCTGCACTTATGGCTGTTACCTGCTGCTATGTGACCTGGGTTTTATGAGTTTTGCTGAAAGCTGGCATTTACTTGTTTTTTTGGCAAAAACAGAGTGTTCGCTTAACCATAATAAACTTCATGATGGATATGTTCCATTTCTTTATAAGTCAAGGACTACTTATATTTCTAAATTACATCTGCTACAGAACTACTGCTACTGCTCTCCAGCAGATATCTGGGCTAGAAAACTGGAGGACAGTGGAGTAAATGGTTCTAAACTAGCAGGTCTTTTAACTAGGCTTCCAAAGCAGTATAATAAATATTGACAAAAAATTGATGTCAGGTGGCCTAATATAAACTCAGGAGAAACTAGGTAAAAAAAATGATGCCTGTACCTCATAGAACTATTTCGTTTTATGTCCATAACTATAGGGCAGTCATTCTTTTTCAGAAAAACAGATTCTTACTAAGGTTGCAATCAGTACTGTACATTGTGAATTCATTTCATTTATTCTCCAATGAAAACCTCATCCCAGAAGGTACATTGGTGAATCATACCCTGATCATAAAGTTAAATTTTATACTTCTCTGCTAAACACTTAGCAGAGAGCAACAGTAAGCCCTCAAGACTTGGCAGCTGTAAAAACCTGGAAATACAAATGATGTCATAGAAGACATACTGAAAGAGGTCATGAAGCTGAGAACTAGAGAGGGTGCTGGAAGACAGGAAATCTAATTGGACTTGCCACCAGTGATTTAGGGCCACTCTTAAATTACCCTTTGTAATTTACAAGAAATTTTGGAAAAATAGTTTTGGAGGGCAGAAGATTATAAAACTCCTACAGAATATAAACACTGCAGTGCCTTATGTAATGAAGAATTGGTTTGCAATGGTTATGGGGACTTTCTTAAAAAGAATGATATAGGAACAAGGTCATTCTGTCCTTCATTGGAAGCTCCAACTGCAGCTATAGTGTTGCTCTTTAAATTACAAGTTATATAGATGTTTAGAGGGAAAGAGAGATGTAGCATCAGTGACTCAATGCTGAAAGTGAGCACTGTTATGCTTGGTTCAAGATCCACTTTTCTTCTGCAGGGCAGGAGAGGCTGTTCTGACAGCACATTCAAGCTGGTGTCTCTCCTTTTGCGTCTTTTCCCAGTGCAAAAGGTTCAAGGATACTGGATAGGAAACCAGCTGAAATCCAGAGATTTCTTATTACAGTTAACTGTTTCACTGAACTCAGTGGAGCTTTCTTATGATCTGCCATGTACAAGGTCCATCTTATTTAAGATGCAGTGATATTCTAAGTTGCTAATAAAAAAGGGGGGGGCTTATGTCTGTGGTTGTTAATCCCTGGAAGCAAAAATATGTGAAAAACAGAAGTATTTCTGAGAAATAATCTACCTGTGGATACTACATGGACGAATGAACTCACTTGCTTGAAATACATATGGAAAATTTGGTAAGAGGATTCCATATGGTAATACCTGACGTATCTTATTTGGACTACATTCTTATGGTTACATTCATGCAATTGCTTACACTTGTGATTGAAGAATCCATTGTGCAGGCTGCCCTGAAGTGTGGGCATTTCCTCATTATTTGTTGGAAGAGGAAAAAGAACTGTTAATAGTGCAGCTACAACTACAACAGCTTTGAAAGAAAATGAATGCAGGGTTATCATGGTTTTGGAATTGTCCACTGAGTGTTGGTATATTTTCTGTAAATGCTCATGTACTGGAAACTTTGAACAACAGAGAAAACAACGTAACAAAAATCTAAAGTAAACAATGAAAAACTATGAAAAAGTTATCAGGGTTTGTTTGTTTTAAAGATACATGACTATTAGAGGATTGTGCACTGCTAGCACTCAAGTCTCCCAAAGTTGCAAGATCTAAACCTCTGGGAGAGCAAATATGAAGCATTGCCAAGCCATATTGTATTAAACTACTTTTTTATCAGTTTTAAGAGGTGCTTTCTTTGACAGCTGTGAAGCCTAAATTGGCCAGGTCACTCGTCTCTCCTTTCATTTTAAAGTATATAAGCAGCAGAATGGGCCTCTGCTGGTCTCTTATCCCCCTCACTTCCTTTTGCTGAAGTGAGGGAACAAGCTATCCAATGGGGCCAAGACAGAGCTGGAATCCTGTTGAAACTTCAGGGATATCAGTGAAAGAGATACCATCTCTGGGTGGCAATCTAACAATCCTATCCTTGAAAAAAGTAGAGACAGTCATAAGAGAGCTCTTTGTACACATCAGAAATAAATCCATGGGCATTCTATGTTCTGACAGGAGATCCTGAATTGGATTTGAATATAAGTTATTTGAAGTCCAAACTGAAATACCCCTCTCCTCCTCTAACAACCCTGTATGCTTAAACAATAGTGCTGCTCTTCTGAAAAGAAAAAAAGGCAATCAACTCCAAACAGCAGCAATTCCCAATCTTTGCAGCTTTGCCGACCAGCTTGGGTGGGTGGGGTGGGGGGGTGAAGAGAGGAGAACTGGGCCATGCAAATGGCAGGCCAGTGTGCACGCAAACACATGCAGCTATTGCGTGAATGGCAGGCCACTGCGCCTGTGCCACAGCGGGCTGGAGTGCAAACAGCGCAAACTTGTGCAAACAGCGGGCTGAAGTGCACATGTACAAGTGCCTGCCATTTGGGCAAGTTGAGCTACACGTGCACGCATACATGCACTCCAGCCAGCCTGTTGCGGGGTCCTATTCCAAATGGGCCACGGCCCGGTAGTGGGCCATGGCCCAGAGGTTGGGGACCCCGCCATACTTTTCTTCCATTTCTGGAAGGCAAAAGCAACCTGATGTTTTGCATGTTGTTTTATATTGTTTTAGTTAACAGCATCATTAAGTGAAACACGGGACAGAACATTCTACTTTCTATTTAATCATTACTAGATGCATATTTTATTGCCAAACAACTAATCCTTTCCCCAATTCAGTAAGCCGCCTTGAGTCGCCATGGGTGAATAGATGGCAATATAAATTAAATAAATAAATTCGGCATAATGTAGTGTTTTCAAAGTTTGCTCTTCATATTTTTTTTAATGAACTTCCATCCCCATCTACACATATCACATTTTTGAAAGCCTATTCTTTTTCCAATAAAAGCAGTCAGTGTGGCACTTAGCCTACTTTTTTTCCTCTTTAAATTATGGGCCAAAAATATAAGGAATATGCAATTCAATAAGGAATGTTTCAGCCTTGTAGTATTCTTTCCCTGATCAGCAGAATTGAGAACTTGGTAATACATTAACGATTATTATGAATTAAATAAAAACATTTTGCTGACTACTGGAATAATCAATTGTCTCCCAGACAATTGAGGCAGAAAAGCAGCCTACTCTACCCCCTCTAATAACTCTTTGGGGTGAATGACACTCATTCAGATGTATTAAACTTTTCTGGCATAACTTTTCTGGACTCTATTCAGAATGCAGTATTCATAAAAATGAACAGAAAATCTTTTGAAAATACTATTTAAACTTTGTGATCAGCAATGGGAAGTTTAATTATTGCCCTGTTTTTAAAAAATCTATTTTCCTACATTTAGCTTTTTCTTGAATTATTTCACATGCATGTAAAGTTAATAGAATTTTGTTGAGGGATGAGAGGGAGATGAAAGAAACTTACCCAGGTGGTATTTTGGATAACAGTTTGATATTTGACCAGTACTACACAACCGCTTCTTATTCCTTTTTCTTCTGTTCAACTCCGTAAAATTGCATTGTGTCTTCTTCCGCTTCTTCATTTTTTTAGGGGTCTCCATTGGGCCGTCCTCAAAAGCGACACGTTTGCCTGACTTCTTGACTTCAGTGAGCAAGCTGGAATGCCTGTTTCTGTTAGAAGCTCCTTGCTTCCTTTCACCATTATTAGCCGTGCTCTGCTGAGCAGAGGTAGACCTCAAAGGATATTCAATTTTTTCTGGGCAGTAGATGTGGCTGCTGCAATGTTCCATAGATTCTGAAGTACAGACTGCAAAGTTCTTATTAAACGCATGTTGTTTATCCACTGGATTAATTTTCTTCAAAAATATTCGACAATCCTTAAAAGTTTGCCCTCTCCATGCACTTTCATTACATTCATTTGGGCTATGTACTTGCTCAATACTTTGCTGATTGCTGTACATGGAGTTACTACTTGGCCTACAGTTTGAGACTGAACCATACTTGGTACTGAGGTCAGACAATTGTGCATCTTGTTGAATAAACTCATCTCTGATTTCATTTCCAGCTGCTGAAGTGATTCTGTAAGATTCCAACAAAGTTGTTGGTTGAGTTTCTACTAGGTCATTCTCAAGGCTTGTACATATTTTGTTAAGTTTTCTTCTTGCATTAGTCAAACACTGACTTTGGCAGTAGAATCTCAAGTTTTTCTTTTTTGATTTCCAGTCAGATGTTCCATGATTATACAGTTTTTTCACTTGTCGCCATCGATCATGTTGCAAGTTCTCAAATTTAGTTCTCAATTTAGCTAAGGTAAAGCTATGCTCCCTGTTTAAGACTTGAGATCTGACAATTTTATGTAGAAGCTGCAACTTTCCTGTTGATTTTGAAGGTGTGGACAGTGCAAATTTTTTAAAGTGCTTTCTCAAAGGACTAGCATTACAATCATATTGTCTTGTTCCAATTTTGAATTGCCTTGTATTAATTACTTCAAAAGGATTACGAGCATTTGCTTTTCTGACTAGTGATAGTGATTGTGTTTCTGTTGTTTGCATAAACCATGCACATAGATCATCTATACTGCATTTTTTCTGGAAAAGCATTCTTATAGGTGAATTTTCCAGTTCCAAAATGCAGGAGTCCAAAGGATTTGATACTTCAATGCTATTATCCTGTTCAATATGACATGTTCCATTATATGGCCATTTCTTATATTCTTCGCCATTCACATGCAACCAAGTCTTAGTTATCTGATCATATCTACTGTTTAGTTCTTTTAACAAAGAATCATTAGAAATAGAAGGATCCCACCATCTAAGGGAATTGGATGAAATTATGGGATCCAAAGTAATTTCACCTATGGATCTGGATTTACTATTCTCAGAACTACTTTTTGCATTGTCTGCCGTTGCACTAATTGAGGTATATTTGGGTGGCATTTTTGAATGCTTTACTTTGTGATCTTTACCATTTTTCAAGCGGAGTTTACATGGTTTATGCAAAAAGGCACGTTTACAAGAAAAAGAGCTCGAAGATGCTAATGAATGTACAAAAGGCAATGATGGTCTTCTAAGAGTGTGTCTCAAATGAGTTTCAGACCTTTTTGAAGCAATGATAATCTTGGGTGAAAATTTCCCTGCTTCATCATTGCAAAGGCTTTTAAAATCATCTCTTGTATTGCATTGCTTAGCATCCTTCTTATATGGTTCATTTCTTTCTGACACAGCTTCTTGTTCTAAGGGAGGCAGGCAGCTGTTGATACACACTTTTCTTTCCTGAGATGAAATCTGATTAACAGTCACTGATATGCCAGATATTTTAACTTTTGCTGGCCTACCAGGTTTTCTAATTATATTTAAAGGCTTTTGGTTTGGTCTGATATTGCTGCAATGGGATGGTAGCACAGGAATGCTTTCTAGTGGTCTAACGTCCTCATAGCCACATGTAGAGGTCTTTTCTGTTGTAGAATATTGCATAATTTTAATTTTTGGCAAATTGTTCCTGGCATCTGAGCCCACTGTTATTTGATCAGGGTCGCATACAACACTGCAGTAGCTGTGAGGTCCTGGTGCAGTTTTAACTATATTTAGGTTACCTTCTGAAACACATCTTTTAATCCTTCGAGACCTTCCAAAAACAACAGTCACTGTAATATTTTTGTAAATGTTCTCTTCCTCTAGGCATTCCATGTTAGAGTTGGTATTTTTTGCAACACCAATGGAGTTCTTCCTATGACTATCATTATTATTCACATCAGCTTTTGGCTTGGGAGGTCGTCCAATTGGACGCTTAATTTGTTTTACAACCTGAGGACCAATTTTTTTGGGTCTCCCAGGTTTTCTTTTCAAGGGGGATCCAATGTTTTTTTCCATATGTTCTTCCTTAGGCTTAGGGTTGGTTTCAGTGGCAACTGTTGTAGGAAAACTAGTTCTCATTTTATTTTTATCTGTATTTTCATTATAGCTGCATTTATCAATAGGTGCTTTTTCATCAGAATCCTTTGCCTCCAACTGTTTTGCCAACAGCTTATTTGTTTTCTCCTGAAGAGAATAAAGATCTATGTTTAATTTGGATGAATCATTTACAGAGGTTAGTGTGTACTTGACTCCTTCACTGCTATTAATCTTGGAAAGGAACATAAGTTTTATAGGGCTAGTATAATTCAATGTTGATGAATTATGCCCCAAATGAGAATTTTCTTGAGATTCCTCCTTGTTTAAGGTCAACATGTTTGAATCTAAAACTGAGGGTTTCAAAAGTCTTTCACATTCTTCTTCACAAGATACATTTTCATTTTTTGGCACACAATCATTTTTGTTGCTATTTCTACCTGGTAAATGACTCTGTGATAACACATATTGTCCCTTAGTTCCAGTTTCACTCATGCTAATAAGGCCACTATTAGATTTATTGCTGGCATCAAAATTTTGGTCTTTCATTCTGCCCAATATTTTATAACCATTATGCATGGGCTGTGTGGCCTTTTGAGCCATATTTATTGTATCTTCCAAACGCTTTACAACAACATGTAGATTGGTTTTCTGCATAATCTTATTTATATTTTCATTGCTACATGACTTAGCTTGAAAATCTTTGAGAATTTTATCCCCTTCTATGCTAGTTGATTTTGATTTTATGTTTTTCCTCAATAAAAAATTGTTTGCTACATACAAAGAGCACCATCTAGGAGAGAAAATATTATGTCTGGTCCTCTCCAGGCCTCTATCATAATCTCCTTTCACACCAGCTGGATCCACATGTAGTTCAATTCCATACTGTGTTTTAGCCAAAACTGTTTGAGAGGTTGTAGAACCATTTGCTGAAAATGTTACAAAATCAGAATTGGTTTCTGAGTTAATGAGAGGTAGTTCTATCGTTTCTTCTTGACCTAGTGACAAAAGCTTCAACTTAGAAGAAAATGTCCCATCTTTATTTTCATAGCCTTGTAAATCAAACTGTTTTAATGTATTGTATTTGTCATTTTTTGTATATTTTTTAACTTTTCTCTGTGAATTTGCCTTCTTTCTTAAGAAAGTTTCATCAAGGCTAGACAACTCTCTTTTGATTTGCAAAGGCTTTCGCCTAAATAGACATGAATTGGGAGAACTATGCATTGCAAACAAAGTTTCTTGTTGTTTACGAAATCTTGTTTGGGTATTTTCCACTTGCTTATCATGTTGATTCAGTAATTCTGTAAAATTATAATCACTGGGCTTAGCATCATGTAAGAGAGATGTAATGACGTTCCGTAATTTAGAATTGGCGTCTGTTCTCCCATCACTCTTAGGTAATTTTGCCAATATTTCTGTATCAGTAGTTTCTATTGATTTCAACTTCTCATTGATTCGATCCATTAAATCCTGAAACATATCAGCATTTGCAATCTTTTCAAGCTTATCAGAAATTGTAAGGCTATTTTCTTGATTCACACTTACAATGCCTTCCTGCAAGTTACTGGGCACTTCTGCAAGAGATGTTTGATCTTTCTCCTTGTGTTCAGTGGGAAACAGTGAGGGAGGCTGGTTACAGTTTTTTTCAGATCTGTTATCTTCAGCCAATTCCTTCAGAGAATTGCATTCATCAGCTTCCACAGGACACAATGAAGGTGGTGAAAGGCTGCGGACTTGGCTACCCCTATTAATTTTTTGCCCTCTTGAAAAGAGGTACTTATACAACTCTGCCCGGGTAGAATGGATCTTACACAGTTGTAGCTGTTTGGAACAGCACCCATGAGAATGGCAAAGCAAAGAATTTTCTTTGTTCATCACTGTGTTAACAAAGCCAGGAGCCATTGAGTGGCATGTCAAGTAATCCTTATTTGGTCTTACATTTTGTGAATGGCACCTTTTCATCAGCATGTTGTCATCACAACTGAAGCCTGGAATATGAACCTCATTTTCCTCTCTCTCAGAATATTTAGGGTAAGGCAGTTGACTACTGCAACCTGAATAACATGATCCTTGGGTGAAAAATTTCAACATGGCTAAAGTCTGATGCCAATGATATGAGCATAAGGAAGCCAACACCTTGTTTAGAGTAGAGTTTCCTCTTTCCAATTTAGTTGTTTCCTCTAGTTTTGCACCAGCAGCTGTACTTGAACTGAAAACATAAAGCAGATCGAAACAAAAAGTAAATTACAATTAAATATGGAACACATGATAAAACCTAATGAAAATATGGTATCATTCAAAGCTTATAAAATGTTATACTTATAAAAATGTTACACTTCCACTCAATCCATTTTGTAAACACGTTGTAAAGGAAAAGAGGAAAAAAGCTTAATAAAAAAGTTTAGCAAGATATTTTTCTATGTAATGCATTCAGTAGCATCTTGTTTACTATTGCAAGAGCAATTAAAGAAGGTTTTTTTTAATTCAACGAACTATTTAAATAAAGAAATTATGGTTTGGTCCTAACTATATTTTAATCATACACAAATTATATTGAAATCAACAAAGACACAGATGTCTTCTATATAAATTCCACTTTAAAATAAGAAATCCCATGTATCTTAAAAGTACATTTTGGGCTATACGTATACCCAGCATGGAGGTGACACCATATGTACAAGGCACTATTTTTGTACTTGTGTCATATTTATGGAGGAGACTGACAGTTTGTTGAGTAGCCCCTTATTTTTAATAATAATATTTAAGATTAGGGAGGAGTACATATACAAATCAAATGTCATTTTGAAGCTTTTCTATAAAGGTCCAATAGAATAAAAACCAATTCCTTTTTATGAATTTATTTTAGAGGGCAAGTATACTAAGCAAATTAGTATATTTAATTCTCTTATTACATTAATGAAAATAAAAATGTGCTTAACTTGATCTACCTTTGTGTTTAACTTGATCAATTTCTTTTGAATTGAAAGCAAGCTATCTTCTCAGAGAATCATTTCTTTTTAAGTCTTTGCCACAAATTTATTTCCTTGCCTTTCTTTTGTTGTATATAATTGGAATTTAACCCAAGTGTACTTCCTAGGACCTTGAGGGACAAGCTGAACAAACTGCAATATATAATGTATACTTTTCTTGTAAACTAAACTATATACAGAGTTCTATTTTATTGTTTATTATAGTGGCTTTCAGATAGAAGATATATATTTATCTGTATATATTTTAGTTTACAAAACATATATACACACAGTAATTACACACACACACACACACACACACACTACGTGTATAAAATATGTCTCTAGAAGTAAATCAATGAAGTTAGATATAACTAAGAATTGGCCTATATCACCTACTGCTTGAAATATTCCAACTACAAAATATTAAAAATTGTTACTACTTACCAAGTCATTAATTCAAACTGAAAAGTTAATTGTTCACAACAAAAAGTAAATACTGATTTAAGGGGGGAAATTGCATAATGCAGCCTCAAATATTAATGTCTATCAATACTTTTGAATGTAGAAATATACAATTCTGTTTCAGAAAAGTAATGTATTTCAAACAGATCACCAAACTCTGAACATGACACACTATCCCAGCAATAAAGTGAAATCTACTCCAAAATTACAACCATATGATAGTAATATACCAGGTTTCCTGTCTAGCCAGTTTAAAAAATAATAGTTTTGATTCCTGCCTTTCTGAAGAAACCAAGTAATAGGATGCAACATCAATAACATATCTTTGGAAATCCATGAAAAATCATATTAAATATCATTATCTCCAGCTAAATTATCTCATGCTTCTACCCATTAGGTTGACACGTCACTGCTAATCTGAGAATTCAATAGGCTTTTAAATGGCTGAATGATATGATCTTTCAAAGGGCGACTCCATCTACAAAGTATGGAAGTTTCTTTGTAATGAAAGTACTGATTATTGAGAGTTTTGCAAAGCATGGCTGATGAAACTATTTAGTAAATATACTGTAGGCCAAAATGATAAATCTTGCTCTTAACTCTGCATATATAATTACACGTATGTTTAGCCCTGTTCACAGAGTATGCAAGCATTTAGTATGTAAAGTGATATCTCTTGTATCTCTTCAGTAATCGGTCCCTTCACATTCTTTATTAAGGTTTACTTGCTGTTCCTCAGTGCACACATTTAATAGACATGCATATACTATGGTATACATGTACCAAAAATTCAAACTTTGTAATCATTTCCTCTTCTATATGATAATAGAAAAATTGTAAAGTTACTAAACAGAATGTGTTTATTAATATATTTTGTACCATAAAAGTCACACAATTCTGAAGTCCTGGAAACTGAGGCTCATTTGAACTATACAGTCTGCAAATGAAAATTGATGAACATAATTTAGTTATAATGCTACAATTCAATTCCTTAAATTTAACAAACCAAGGGCACAATCATTAGATCTTACTGCACAAAGAAACACAGGATGTGGAAGTGCACAAGAGCAGCACTTTATCTATTAAGTATCTTTCCTGGTATTTAATGTGCCTGCTTTATGGTTCAGTCTGCACTGCCGTTTTACCAATAAAATTAGGCCCATAGAGTAAATCAAATAAGCCAACACGAAGCATTTTTCTTTTACTGAATGACCAATCAATCACACATCAGTGTTGTAAATTTATGTGCAAAAGCATTGAAGTGCTTTACTAAAAATTACAACATAGAAACACATTAACAAATTCATACAATTCAGATCTGGAAATATAACAACACAAAGAGGAAACAGAATTACAGTACATGTACAACACAAGACAAATACATGGAATTCATTAGAAAATATTGTAATAAATAATTCATGAATTATAGTGCAATTGATTTATGCATAAATAGAACTAATTGCCTAGATATCAGTTATTAACAAAATCTGTCAAAAATCAAGGCAGCCACAGAGTTTTACTAAATTACTGCAACAATGAAAATACTGCAATTTAAAACAAAAACAAAACACAAATACAAGTATTTGTACTGTAAACAACTAAAAAAATCAGTCTCACTAAAGTTTTTATACAATTTAATTTAATATAAAATAGTCATTAGCTACCAGAAATGGTTTAATTTATTGAGCAGTAGTTCTAAAAACAGAGGCACTGTTTTTTTTCTTTTTAATATAAAATACTTGAGAAACATTCAAATAAGTAGAAAGCAAGAAGGCCTGCTTTCATCTTCATTTAAAAGTCTACTGAAATATGAATTTTCAGAAACTTGTCAATTTCTAAGTAGTGACTGGTAACTGAATTTGAAAAGTAGTTTAAAATTATAATTTAAATAGCCTTTTGAATTGGGGCGGATGAGGGGGAAGTTTATGTATTTCCCTGCCTTTCCTCAGTTGTATAATCAAAGGTTCAGCCTATTCATTAGAAATAATTAACATTTCTTTTTAAAACTTACAGGTTGGATATTATCTACAAACTATCAAAAAATATTTTAATATACTATTTCTGGCCAAAAATAAATACAAGTACGAAAATGCTGAAAATTAATTATAACATTACATATAAAACTACCACCGTTAAAGTCAATAGCAAAATGATCCCTGATTTTATGAATCCTGTTACTTTTTGGTCAGGCCACCATTTAAATGATATTAAAAGAGTACTGCAATTTGTCTTTGATATAGACATGAATTAAATATTGTCTAAAACATTTAAAAAACAAGCTGGGAAGAAACAAGTCCCAGTTTTGAATGGGTATATTCTTCCTCCTTCCCTGCTCGTCCTATCCTTATCTCATAACCTTCAGGAAGTGGGAAGTAAGGAGATGTAACAGGAGGTTGGATGTAAAAACTTTATATCCGAAGTTTACATATCAAGCAATGAACCATAGGTCCTAGCAGTCCTCCAAATAAACCTGAAATCTTGTTTTCTATTGGGGAAATATATTATTAATGAATAATCTTAATCCTGATGAACATATGGCTTTAGTTCTTTAAAATTAAGGATGACCTTGAGAAATGTTAATCTCAACTGGGTGAGACTTTTAATTTTTTAGCATGTTTCCCATGCAATTGAGCTGAAGAAAATTCAGCACAGATCATGTAATTCCCAATGAACTGATTACATGGTTGTGTTGCTTTCATTTCTAAGTAACCCCCAATTTATTAGGGGTCAAATCCCTTCCCAGTTCTGAAATTACCAAGTTGAATGACATCTTCAAAAGTATCAAATGTGAACATACTATAGACAGTACATTTCACAGAATTTAAAGAATGACCTCTTGTATTGTCAGTTAAACACATTCAGTCATCCATATATGGGAAAAAGAACAATTTTGAAATATTAAAATCTAGTTTTTTCTATGAAAAATTGATGTCATCATTCATAAGTAGAAATGATAGGAAACAATACAGCTATGTAATATATATAATCAAATTAGTATGGTCCTTCTAGTAAGCAATTGCTTACCCATAGTGAAACTGCTATAGAGCTCCAGAAAAATGTATTCCTCCCTAACTAAAGATGCATTGAGGCATATGATTGATCGATCTATCGATCACTCAGTAACTGAAAGTTTTTTTTAATTTTCTCCCACCCTGATAGATATTTGATAAAGATAACACAAATGCCAGAGCTTATATAATTTCAGTAAGTAGTGCAATTGCCTAGGAATACAACAAAAGCATGCAAACCTTTTAATCCCCTTGAAGCTCAGAAGTCTGTTAGCACATTTATAAGTGAGCGCATTTCGTTCTGAACCCTACTTGATTTTCTCTGTGAGAAGGATCATTTCCAATTATGAGTTTTCTGAAGACCATTCAAAAACTGTAATATAAAGAACTGTCCTCTGAAGTGTGTGTGTGAGTGTGTGTATAATCTCCATCTCAGAGGACAGTTCTTATATTATCAAATAAATAAAATGAAATGCCCAGCTTCCAAATAGTAAATATACAAAGAATTTCTAGTACTGAAAGTTCAAAACAGTTTTAACTGTTTTTTAAATCGGTAATTCTATCAAGACCCTGAACTGCAAGATTTGGTTATTAGCAAAATGATGATGTATCGGCCCACCAAAATGAAAACCTGATATTCATTTTGATAAACTGAAAAAGGTTTGAAATGTCACAGCAACGAAACGTTACTGTTATCGTGAGGTTTTTCAGTAGGAGTGTTAAACAATCCTTAAATAAATGTAAGTAGGCATAAAACCAACTACCAGCACACTTAAATCAATATAACAATTTTCAAGCTCATTCTATGCACATTATGAAACATGCTCTAATATGCACTCCAACTTTTCTCTCAACCCTTGTAAGTTAGCTTATTTTCCATACTAAAGGAAAACGATTTTATGTATGCCTTTAGTATTCCATCTCATTTCATAGTTATTCTATAGCTACAACTAAATTTGTCAGCTTTCACAAGCATATATTTTGTAAACACCAATTTCTTGCTAAACCAACAATAACATTTTAATAATCCAGTTTTCTTGCTAACACGTTTTAAAAATGAAATATTTACTTTATATCCAATGTTACACTCTAATGTACTTCCTTTTCCATTGTCTGGTTTTAACTAATACTTCATATCAGTTTCCACAGTAAGAAAGTAGAACTGTCCTCTTCCCTTGATTTGCTTATTTTCAGTTCTGAGCAACATTCTGAAAATATTTTGAGAGGATAAATGCCCTAAAAGCACAAATCATGTATTTCCTTAATAGGATGGATTACTGAGCTAGGGTCAATCTTCACCAGTAAAAAATAATATTTCACATGACAAATAGAAGATGTTCCCAACATTTTATGCTGACAACTAAATAAAACCTGAATCCTTTTCACTTATTTGTACAAGGATTATATTAAATACAAAGTATCACAATTGTGATCAATTCTATCATATTGTCCACAGTGAAAACCCTGAATAAAATTTCTTTAAAAAGGCATGTATGTGGTTTCTGAACTGCAACATTTCATTTCTTCTAAGTGAACATTTGTTTCTCCCGCATATATGCTTACACCTGCACACGCACACACACACGTACACACTCACACACATGTATACACACACACACACGCACGCACACATACACACACAAAAAAAAACCCCACAGAATTTCTAACAAATTAAACTACATAGGCTTGCTGCTGTTTTTGCAGGTGCCAGTCCCTGAATCAGTGATATTAAACATCCCAGTGTCTGGTAATCGGAGCTTCTTCTTCGGAGGTGTTTTCAGAGTTCCAGATCTCTCTTTAACTTTGTATTCTAAAGTGCTGTGAGGTACCCCATAGATCCCTTGTGCTTTGGAAACACTCATTTTCCCGCTCATTACCATTGCAATAGCTTCCTCCATTATTTCATGATCATATTGCCGGTAGCGACCACGTTTTTTCCTTGGTTGTTTATTATCCTTACGATCTAAGCCATCTTCTGTGGATTCGGAGGTGCCATCAACAATGCCGTTCTTAGTATTAAGACACAAAGGAGAGAGGTCCCCATGCAGAAAATAAGTGTCCAGATTTGAAGGAGTTACAGATGCAGAACATTCCACTTTGCTCTGTTTGGGGAATATAGTTTTCAATTTTTGAAGAGCGGATCCTTCTAAGACTGATGAGGTTTTGGAAACATGGTACATGACATCCAGAAGTCCAGCATTTTCATGCTGTTTGGGAACAGCACTGATCCTCAGCTGAGGAATTTTTAATTGCACAGCTGGAGCTGACATTTCAAATTGTACACTTTCATTTTTTTCTTTAAACTGAGTGACCATTCTTTGCAAAGTTAACTGGTGGAGGTAATTGGAAGCTGTTGGGAATCTTAATTCTGAGGTTTCAAGTAGACTAAGTTTATTTTTTTCTGTGCGCTCTGCTTGAGCTTTTGCCCACAAGGCTACTTTTTGCAGCACAGCACAGGGCTCTGAACTGTCCTTGTAAGAACAGATGTCCTTGAAATCTCGAATTTTGTTTTTAAAGAGTGCAGGGTTTCCTGCTGGTAAGGCTTCTAAGTGGAGAAGTAAAGTTTTTTGAGGTATGCCATAAAGGATGCCTGCTTTATTAATGTCCAGTGCTCCGGACTGAATGTCTTTCAAGGCTTTTGAGAGCAAACCATCTGCAAACTCAGCACTTCTTTCCACAAAGTCCTCTCTGTTTCTGTGGAGTCTCCTGGATGGATGGAATGAAACGATGGTGAACTGATGCATGAGAGACTCTCACACAGCTATGGAAGGGAAGGGTCCACTCCTTTATTATACTCCTTGCTTAGGTAACATCACTGCTTCTGACACTTTTTAAGGCTTTGAGTTGTGGTAGCTATTGATTACCATAGCAAAAGTTAGAGTTCTGGTAGGACCATGTGAGAAAATGATAGCCCAGCTTCTAGAGCAGCCCTTCCAAGAACTTTAAATCCTAGCTCAGGATTTGGTAACTTTGCCATCTGTTTTCAATTCCCTTTTGACAGATGCTTGCAGAGTAACACTTAAAACTTCTCTTTTCACAATCTAACATCCACTGAATGTCCCCATCCTCAAGGAGTTTTGTTAGTAGAAACGTGACGTTACCGCTAAACAAGTAATAAAAGAGTCAACCCCCTTATAGAAACGTTGTTTATAACTATTAAAAAGAACCTTAACAAATCCAGTTTTTGTAAAAATGCAATTAAAAGTCCTAAATAATGCTTCTAATTTATAGTAAAGTTAGAAATGTGTGTGACTAGTAGGGGGACAGGGAGATAGAAAGAAAGATACGTAATGCAAGCAGTTTTTCTGGGTTTTTTCTCTCCAAAGGAATAATTCTATTATACAAATGATAAGTGACTGTTATGACTGGAAAGATGCCAGAATTCTAACATGTTACTTCAATGTAATTTCAGTAAATATTTATTACAGCAGCATATTAACCATTCATAAATGGTATCTCAGTAGCATGACATCACATACCATAGTAAAATAAAAAAGCTAGAGCACTCTCTTTTTGGGATACTAAAATTGTAGCTCCTTTAATTTTCTTCTAACATCCAAAAACTATTAAAATGTAAAATATTTTTCTTTTTTCCAATGGTAAAGGTTTAATATCAAATAGATTTGATTCTATTACTTAGTTTTCTAATTGCATTATGTACATAAGCATTTTTTTTTAGGGACATGAACTAAAGTTTGGTGATTGTTCTGATAACTTTTCTTTAACAGAAAAAAGTGAAAAACACAAAATGAATTATATGAGTTATACACAAACATAGAATTATGAGTGAAACCCTGGCATAAGCAAAGAAGAAGAGTGTGTCAACATACATTTTATACAAGTCAATTCCAAAATAAATCTTCATATTTGTCTCACTGCCACTTACTCCCTTTAAAATAAAGCAGAGTAATGCTTATTATGCTTACCCAGACAATGAATTTTCAGAACATGACCCATCATACTGTGACTGTTCCAAGTTTGATTTCTTCGTAGAGAGATCTAGCACTCCATCCCCTATTATAAAAATGGGGTATGTAAGAGTAAAAAACATGTACTATTATCAACAACAAAATGACAAAGGGCAACTCCTAAGACACTCTCGTGCTATACATCAATTTCTGTTATTAATTTTTATGTCTTGTGCTATGCAACTCAAGGATGATGCCAGTACTACTACTGCAAACACTTATTACTTTTTAAAAATTTCAGTTGGTCTCTGAAGATTGCAAGTACCTTGAGATTACCCTCTTGACTTTTTTATTCTTGCTAGTAGCAGGACAACACTAAGTAGGTAAATGTATCCCGCAGAATCACATTGTGGAGTCTGAATTAGTTTAGAACAGTATTGTGCTATTTTTCACCAGTTCCCAGTATTTAAAAACTTCTGGAGAGTAAAATCAATTCCAGGATTTAAAAATTAAAAATATTTAAAAATTGTACTTGTGAGAATATTCCAAAATGTAATGTTCAGCTAACGTGGAATGATGTATCATAGAATAGAAGCATTGAGAAATATAATTGTAACTAGATAGCTTTCACAACTACCAGCATTAATTACACACTGAAAACTCAAATTGAACAACAGGCACAAAATGAAAAATGGATCTTTACTACCACAGGACCTATTATCCAATGGTGCAGAGATCCTTTTACAAAAAAAACCCATAGCTGAGAATTTGTATATATTTATTATTTTTCAAAGTGGTTCTTTGGTGATGAAGATGATGCCTTAATTTCAAGAAGATTTACTTAAGCAGAAAAAAAAAATCTCAGTAAAATGTCAGGTTTTAATAATGAATTAGAATCTTGTATTAAATCACAGTTTAATAAGCTTCCATTATTATTAATTCCTGGTATTACCAAAAGAAAACTCAAAGAAAAAAATTATTCTATTTTTTACAATAATTATAATAACGATTACAGGCAACCCCCAAGTTATGACAGTTCACTTAGCGACTGTTCAAAGTTACAACCAAGCCCCTCCCCCCCATACTTAGGAACTAGTCCTGACATTATGAATGTTACAGCACCACAGCCATTGTTCAAACTTAGAGCGAAGGCAGAGGTACTGCAACATTCGCCCTGCCTATTCCCCCCTCCTCTCAAGGTGGGTCTTCACAAGAACTCCTCCTCTGGAGACTCACTGATCTTGCAAAGATCTGTCATGGTTTCTTTGCCTGCTTTGTTGCTTCAGGCCTTTGGTGCATTCACAGAGAACAAAGGCCTAACATACTGCAAGATCATGTAAGATCAGTAGCGCAACATCTTGTGCTATTGATCTCGCACTACTTTAGGCTTCTGTGAATTGAGGCCTGGACGTTTGCAAACAGAGGGAAGACTTTGGTCCTTCAGGCTTTCCTTCCGTTTCCCATTTCTTTGCCAAAGCCTGCAGGGAAATTGCATTCCTGTAGGTTTCAGCAAAACTTTGCAATAAATCTGTTCCTACCAGCAAAGGCTTTTTACAAAGGGCTGCCGAAGTGTATGGGGATGCAGTCCTCAAGTGCTTTGCCGATGAGAAAGGAGGCAAGGAGAAGGGTGTGCGTTCCTCTGGGCTTCTTTTCTCGTTGTCAAAGGCCTCCTTAAGCATCGCTGAAGGTCTCGGGTGCGAAAGGAGGCTCAGAGAAATGCATGCATCCATCCAGGCCTCCCTTTTTGTCACCAAAGGCAAGCACTTTGGTAGCAAGAAAGGAGGCCCAGAGAGGCATGCACATCCCTCAGGGCCTTTTTCATCACCGAAGCCCTCCTCAAGTGTCTCCAAAGGCCTCCTCAAGTGCTTTGGCAGTAATAAAGGAGACCCATAAGGGCGCACACACCCCTCTGGGCCTCCTTTTTCATAACTGAAGCACTTTGGCAGCGAGAAAGGAGGACCGGAGAGGTGCGTGTGTCCCTCTAAGCCTCTTTTTTCATCACCGAAGGCATCCTCAAGCATCACCAAAGCATCATCCTCAAGTGCTTTGGCAGTAATAAAGGAGACCCATAAGGGCGCACACACCCCTCTGGGCCTCCCTTTTCATCACTCAAGCACTTTGGCAGCGAGAAAGGAGGACCAGAGAGGTGCGTGTGTCCCTCTAAGCCTCTTTTTTCATCACCGAAGGCATCCTCAAGCGTCACCCTCATGTGCTTTGTTGACTAGAAAAGAGGGAACAGCCAAAGAAGAAGAGAGGCTAGACAGGAGACAGATCTTCATAAGTGATCTAGCAGGCAGGATGGGGGGAAGCACTTGTGGGGACCCCAAGGGAGGAAGAATGAGATATTTCAGTTGGTCAGGTGAGGCTTTCGGTGGTCTAAAGCAAGTGGCTTGTTCCACCGCTAGGCCCTCTTGGCCTTCCCCACCCTAAGATACCTCATATGCAGTTAATGACCCACACATTCGATTAGTGAATGTGTGGCCGAAAGAAGGGAGTGATTGCAGTCAAGTCACTTCTATGAATCCTTGGGTTATTTGGATTCAAGGGCAGTTCTGGGTTATATAATTTGCCTTCTTCCTCAGCTTTTTCCTTATATTACCTACTGAACATATTCATCCTTTTCAGCTACATTAATGTGTGAAATTGCATATTTTTCTGCAAGCATTTTTACATGAAGAGAATGCATGTATTTTATTTATAATATGTATTTTTACCTTTTCTTTCAAATATACTGCAAAGAAAACTTAACAGAAAATTTCAAATGCAGTAGGAAACTACAAACACAAACTGCTAAAAGCAGCAATGTCTATTAAATAATTATGATAAGTTTATAATTTGGGCAGGCTGAAATGGAAACAGTTGAATTAAAAGGTATTCTAGTCTTAGGTGTGAAATTTATTAAAAGGTTGGAACAGTAATTTGAGCTTAAATATTATTAGTGGTCCAAAAAGTTAACTCCGCATTAATAAAAAGCACAGGATTTTTAAAGGAAATATATTAGGATTGGTAGACCTCAAAAATCTTGGCTATTTGGGACTTCCGGTTTGAGCTTCTTCAGCAACGGACCAAAATCTGCGATCATGTGTGGTTTCAATCTGTGCTCGCTGCCAGAGTGCCCCGAGCCAGCTGGATTAGGGGCTAAGCCACCCCGTAGAGGTGGTGAAGATGGGGGAGACTGCCAGCCACATCTCTTCTCCCCAGCTGGCCATTACTTCCTTTCCCAAAGGCGGTTGTAGCGGTGGTCAGAAATGGCCACCTCAAAGAAGCACTCGACCGGAAAAGAATGTGCAGGAGGAAGATAAAAGAAAGTTTTGGTTGACCGGGTTGAACTGAAAAAGCAATAACATAAGGTACCCTGGAATTTGAACTATTAAGAATAACATTGTTCTCAAAGAAGATTTTGAAGCGGCGAAGGAGAGAGGGAAGGGAAAGGATTTGGCTTTTTTTCCCTTTCCTTCCTCATATTGACAGCTAAGAGATTTAAGTAAGAAACTGACAAAATTCCACTTTGACATCAATAGGCATTCAAGCTGAAAATAAAATATCAAAGGGATAACAAAGATTTTTGGATATTCAAAAACCTTTAAAAGAAGAAAGGAGAGAAAAGGAAAAAATAAAAGGACGGGATCTGGAAAAGTGGAGGAGACTGACTGGATGTAAAAGAAATTTACAACGAAATTTCAACAAGATTCCTAAAAGATACATTCTAACCGAAACTTTGTAACAATAGAACTCCAGGAAGAGAAAGTAGAAAAAAGAAGCAACATCAATAGTTACGAAAATCTTTGAAAGGCTAGTGCTGTCCCACCTGAAAACCATCAGGGATCCGCTGTTAGATCCCATGCAGTTTGCATACTGAGCAAATACATTGACAGATGATGCTGTTAATATGGCTCTGCACTACATCTTACAATACCTTGAATCTCCAAATACCTACACAAGGGTCCTCTTTGTAGACTTCAGTTCTGCATTCAATACCATCACTCCAGACATTCTTCTAACTAAATTAAACCAGCTACGGTACCTGAACATACTTGTAAATGGATCGTAAGCTTCCTAACAGACAGGAAGCAGCTGGTGAAGCTAGGCAGAATCACATCTGATACCAGTACAATTAGCACGGGACCCCCCCCCCCAAGGCTTTGTGCTTTCTCACTTCTCTTCTCCCTATATACCAATGACTGCATTTCAAATGATCCATCTGCTAAAATGCCGAAGTTTGCAATGACACAACAGTGATTGGTTTCATTCGAAACAACAACAAAATCCGCATACAGACAGGAGGTTGTACAACTTGCCTTGTGGTGTAACCGGAACAATCTGGAACTGAACATACTCAAAACCATAGAAATGGTGATAGACTTTAGAAGAAATCTTCGTATTCTACCACCTCTTACAATACTAGATAACACAGTATCAACAGTAGATACCTTCAGATTCCTAGGTTTTTTCATATCACAAGACCTAAAATGGACACCTAACATCAAAAAACGTCATCAAAAAAGCACAACAAAGAATGTTCTTTCTGCACCAACTCAGAAAGCTCAAACTGCCCAAGGAGTTGCTGATACAGTTCTACAGAGGAATTACTGAGTCTATCATTTGCACCTCTATTACTGTCTGGTTTGGTTCTGTAACCCAACAGGACAGACACAAACTTCAGAGGATAATTAGGACTGCAGAAAAAACAATTACTACCCACCTGTCTTCAGTTGAGGACCTGTACACTGCACGAGACAAAAAGAGGGTTGTGAAAATATTTACAGA
Source organism: Pseudonaja textilis (assembly GCF_900518735.1). The sequence continues at coordinate 6,112,565 of NW_020769320.1, read as the reverse complement.
CCCCTCACATCCCGGACATAAACTGTTTCAACTCCTTCCCTCAAAATGACTCAATAGAGCACTACGCACCAGAACAACTAGACAAAAGAACAGTTTTTTCCTGAATGCCATCACTCTGCTAAACAAATAATTCCCTCAACACTGTCCAACTATTTACAAAGTCTGCACCACTATTACTATTAATCTTCTCATCACTTCTTATCACCCATCCCCTTGTGAATATATGACTGTAACTTTGTCGCTTGTATCCTTACGATTTATATTGACAGTTTCCTAGTATGATTTGATTGCTTATTGTACCCTATGACTTTATTAAGTGTTGTACCTTATGACTCTTGACGAATGTATCTTTTCTTGTATGTATACTGAGAGCATTTGCACCAAAACAAATTCCTTGTGTGTCCAATCACACTTGGCCAATAAAAGAATTCTAATTCTAATTTTTATTTTTATTGTAAGAGTAATATGCCATTTGAGGCAATAATCACAGAGTCTGATACAATGGGCTGTGAGACTTTGCTAGAATTGTGCATCCAGGAACATTAGCAACAGTGACCAGGATCTAAGGCTGTGAAACAAAAGCCTAAATATCTAGTCCCCTTAGCACAAGAGACTCTTAGGTCAGAAAAAAAGACCTATCCTATCAATCAGAAGTGCACAAGAAACTTTCATTTCCCAGCAAATCTATTTAGCAAAATTCTGTTCCTGATCCTGAAAGTAGCAGACAATCTAGCACTCCATTTCTGCACTGATGTCAGGGGCAGGCAAGTGAGTATTTTGACCATATCATCATTTTACATATACTTTCCACCTCCAAGCTGTATAAACTCGAATGCTTAGTGGATATAAGCATATCAGATGATGTGTATTTGAGTAATGAGGGAGGGTGTGGCCTAAGGAGATCAACACCCTATATCAAGGTGTGCATAATTATTAGGCAGCTTCATTTCTTCAGGCAAAATGGCCAAAAAGAGATTTAACTGACTCTGAAAAGTCAAAAATTGTAAAAAGTCTTCCAGAGTGATGCAGCATTCTTAAAATTGTTAACATATTGGGGCATGATCATAGAACCAACAAATGTTTTGCTGCAAGTAGTCAACAGGGTTGAAAGAAACATGTTGAGAAAAAAAGTTGCACATTAACTGTCAAAGATTTGAGAAGAATCAAACAGGAAGCTACCAGGAACCCATTGTTCTGACCAAGGCTTCTGAGACCGTAATTAAGCACACATTTAGTTAAAACAACTCTCATTTTATTTCAACGCTGCGAATTACGTTCATTCCCAGCCTGTAATGGGTCCCAAACAGTCCCTCGAAATAAGCACCCACCTTTTTCTCCTATGAATTGCTGCCAACAACTAAAGTGCCAACATAGAGCTTCAAGGATTAATCCGAACCGAACGAACAACTCTGCTTCCTACAAATGTTTCTTTACCTTTGCATGTCCTTTATACCTTATGGGAGGGGCATTAACCTCTAAGCCTTATTCCCGAGTCACCCCTTTTGTTTCAGCTGCTCTTGTCTTGTAACAGCTCTGTGCACATGCGTACTGGGAACAGGCTCCCCTTTTTTCTCTGCCTCACTGCTGCCAGACTCCGGAAGCTCCAGAGTCAGCACAGATGGTCCTGGCCACATCTCTGCATCGGACACAGGACCCTTGTCTGAGTCCTCTCCAGACTCCTGGACTGATCCCCATTCTTCCCCACTGTCCGATTTTGCTGCTATCTGCACAGGCTGCCAGCGAACCTCAACACCCATTGACCTCCAGTGCTGTCATATTCCAGAACTGCAACCTACCCGGAGCGTCCAGAAGTACAAGGTGTTCAGTACTCAGAGACATGGCTAACGTGAGGAAGGCTGAAATCCAACCACCTGAATAAGACACATAAGTTGAAATGGCAAGACTGGACCAAGAAATATCTGAAGACAGATTTTTTCAAAGGTTTTATGGAATTACGAGATGAGACCAGATGGATGGGCCTGGGCCTGGATCAGTAATGCGTATAGTGTTCCACTTAGACTCAGACACGAGCAAGGTGGCACGGGGGGCGGGGGAAGAGTACTGGTATGGGCTGGTATTATGAAAGATAAGCTAGTTGGACTTTTTCAGGTTGAAGATGGACTCAAAATCAACTCCCAAACGTAATGCCAGTTTTTATAAGACACTTTCTTCAAGCATTGGTAAAGGAAAAAGTCTGCATCTTTCAAGAAGACTGTAACTTTTATGCAGGAAAGTGCTCCATTGCATGCATTGAACTACTCCACTGCGTGGCTAGCCAGTAGGTCAGTAAAGCCATAAAGATGAAAGAATAATGACATGACCCCTTCCTCACTTGACTTAAAACCCTATTGAGAACTTGTGGTTCCTTCTTAAATGGGAGATTGGTTGCTGCTGCACGAAAAATTGATTGTCACAAATCAAGAAACTGACAGACTCCATGAATGGAAGGTTTATGACTGTTATTGAAAAGAAGGGTGGCTATATAGGTCATTTATTTATTTTTTTAAACATCAAAAATATTTATTTGTACATTTTGAGTGGCTTGTTTATTATTCTCACTTTAACAGGTGCAAATAAACAAGTGAGATGGGCAAATTTTCATTTTTTATTTAGTTGCATAATAATGCTGCACACTAATAGTTGCCCAATAATTGTGCAGATATTCTCCTAAGAAAACCAAAACCTCACTTTTACTTTCTTAAATGTTTAGGTTTGAGGTTTATTAACATTTTGGATTGACCGAAAGCACTGTAGTTGTTCAATAATAACATTAATCCTCCAAAATACAACTTGTCTAATAATTGTGCACACAGGGTATAGCAAATGAAAGCACTGAAAACAACCATCACCTCTGCAAGACCTGGTTCCAAAATGTTAGAAATTGTTTTTAATAGAGATTTCACTGCTTCAACAATTATTTCAAAGTCACAGAAATAATTTGCCCCATGGCTAAATCATCAATCATTTCAAATGCAGATTCAGTGAGCAGAGTGAAAAAATGCTACCCTAAATTCATCTCCATATGTTCCTGATTGGCACTAAGTGCAATCTATAGGTATTCAAAACAGATGTTCTAGCCTCAAGTCGAATCTAGCAGCAAAACCAAAATTTTCAACACTGTTTTCATATATATTATAACATTCATTTTCAGCAATATCAAATGAACAACTCAAAGGGATTACCTTGCTGAGTATCCTGTTCTTGTGTTCGATTCACAGTGAGGTCTAGAGGGCTATCTTGTTCTTCCTGAAGTGGATTTTCAGTTTGGTTCATTTGGAAATCTTTACATATCAGACTCATTTCATATGATGAACCGTTTCGATTTTCTTGCAGTTTACTATTTTTTGAAATATATTCAATTGCAAATTGACGGATCATCTTTTTCATTAATTCCTGAGCAACTAGGGGAATGTTAGGATCACAGTTCTGAGGAAGATCTGTGAGAAGAAAAGAGTACCATTAAAATATATTCCAGCATATCTTTAACAAAACAGAATAACAAAATAACAAAAGGGACCTTGGAGATCTCCTGGTCCAACCCACTACTTAAGCAGGACTCTATACCATTTCAGACAAATGGCTGTTCAGTCTCTTTTTAAAAGCTTCCTGTGACGAAGCACCAACAACTTCTGAACATAAGCCATTCCACTGGTTTATTGTTCTCATTGTCAGGAAATTTCTCCTAAGGCTGGACATATCTCATTTTCACACACCTCACCACACCAAGTTCAATTGCTTGCTCAAGTTCAGCATGGTGGCAGCAGCAATCTGTGTGAATGCTCTGCCACCTGCCCTGGTAGCCCTTGTCTCTTAGCCCCAAATGTTTGCTCACTTTGACTTGGGTCTACAATTTTACTGATACACCAGCAAGTATTTCATTGAGTTTGAATGATAATTTATTCCATACTAAAGAGCCAAATTAACATAAATGTAACTGCTCTACTGCATCAAATTCAGAAGAAATGCCTTTGGATATTTTATTGTTTAATTTTTTGGGCAACTGGAAGAACACAATCTCTATCAATGCATTCTGAATTATTCCTATAATTCCTTTTGTGCTTTTCAGGACCCTTCACAAAAAAACAAAACAAAAATAACATAACAAATAATTTCATCAACAATTAAAGCATTGCATGCCAAAAAGAGCTTACTTTTTATCCTATCAAGCAACAGAGCCTCGGTGGTTAGAGTGTAGTACTATTTCTGCTGACTACCGGATGCTTGCAATTTGGCAGTTCAAATCCCACCAGGCTCAAGTCAACCTTCCATCCTTCTGTGGTGGGTAAAATGAGGACCCAGATTGTTGGGGGCAATATGCTGACTCTGTAAACCGCTTAGAGAGGGCTGTAAAGCACTATGAAGCAATATATAAGCCTAAGTGCTGTTACAATTGTATTGTTCAAAAAACCACAAGGTATAAAGGAGTCAAATTCGAAGGCTCTGGAGTCCAACTGAAAAGTTCCTACTGTATTAAAAGTGGCTAGTTTTTGGAAGATTATTTTTTCCTGTAAATATACCATAGAGTGCAGGTAATTCTTGTTTACCAACTGCCTTGTTTAGAGACCATTTGAAGTCACATTAGCGTTAAATAAATAAATAAAAACTAGCTTTGCAACCAATTTTCCTATTTACAATTATTGCAATGTCACATGCTCTCCATTTACATGCTTCCCAACCAGCTTGTGACAATTAAAGTTAATGGAGAACAGTTCTACACATGAAAGTTGTCTGGGTGACCTTGAGCCAGCCATTGTCTCTCAACCCAATCCACCTTACAGGGTTATAACCGTAGGGAAAACAGGGGAGGAATGAATATTATGTATGTTTGCCCTCTTGAGTTACATATAAGGTAATAAACGTGGTATAAAAATCTAACAAAATAAATGAATAATGTAAAATTGCAGTTACACAATGTTTTGCCTACAACTATAGTAACTCGCTTAATGACCAAATGGGAAGTGAGACTGCAAGCCTGTTGTGATATTATTTGTTGTTTGCCAACTGCAAAGTTTAGCTCTACAATTACTGGTCCCTCGTGGACCAGTGCCAGTATGCTGACTAGGGATTGGAAATCCCTGCCATGGAGTATAAAAATAAAACTTTGGAACTGACTTTGATTTCACTTATGGCAAATAGGATAATATTACCTCTTTGGCATAAAAATGTAGCTGAAAGTATTTCAACTCAGTCTTGATATCTTTCCATGATAAAATTGCATTAATTTTATGCTTCTTTATTTAAAATATTTTTCCATTTTTCTCCTACCAAAACATTTTGCAAACTATGAACAAAACAAACCAGCTGACACCGTAACAGAATGTAAAAAAATACGTAGAATTGGTAAATGTAACATAAACTGTAACATTACATTTGAAATATAAAATTTCTGGGCAAATATGTTTTCTGGTGCTAAAAAGAATATAATAGCACACCTTTTGAACCTCCAAGAGCATTTTAGTTTGAGATGCTTGTTATGCAGAAATATATATGGAAAATATTCTGTATAATCTATGAGTAACACCCCCCCCCGCCGCCCAAATGTTCTTTGTCCTTTTCCTAATTTGGTTTTATTTTTTTACCCCATAATCTTGTGCTATGAGATTAAATTCCAAAGGCATTTATACATAAAAAGCAAAGCCACAAGAATCTAACCAGATTATTCCTAACAGTGCAGATAGTATGCAAGGAAATTTAAATACTCTTCTGAGTATTTATGTCCATAAATTACCTTTGTTTTTTTAAAAAAAACATGCAAAGAAACTGCTAAAAGAAACTGGCAAATTCAAAATGCAGCTTTTTAATATTCAGCTAATATTGCTTGATTTAACAACTCAAGCTCAATAAAGGACACTGCATCTCAAAGTTAAAAGAGAAAAAGTTTATATACAAAACCAGGTTTGGTTCAAACATTAATCACTACCCCCCCAAAAATGAATCTTTTTCTTTGTGGGATAATTTAAAACAACTGCTCTAAAACTGGATGCATACTTCCTGCAAGTATTCTGTGAGGAACACAGATGTCTTGCAAATTTTTCTTCACTGTACTCCAAAATATTATGTTCAACACATGAGCATGGAAAGATGTAGAATATTATACTAAACTAATGCTCAGTTTAAATTATTTGAAATGTTATAAGATCTTTAAAAATGGGAAAATAAATCAGTTTTTTTTCTTTAAAAATTAATTTCCTCATAAACTAAATGCATATGAAAAGCTCAACTAGAGAAAAGCTATTTCAACTGCAAAATACCTTTCAAAATTAAGCTAGAGCTAGAGAAGTTTTTTAAGAAAGAAAAAATAAATAAATTTTATATAGAATTTCTGCTGAGCACTATATATCATAACATGAAGTAAAATCTTACCTTCCTTACGAAAGAGTGCATTTAAATAATTCTCTGCTTGGCACTCAATTTTATCAGTGTTGGACTGGCCCTGAGATGACAACTCCTCTGTTGACTGCAAAGAACCAAGAACCGTTGTAGGATCCTAAAATGCATAAAGAACCCCCAATTTTCTAAGTAAAAGCAAATCTTATTAGAGGTGAGCAAGAAAAAATCCCATTATATATATATATTTATCAATGTTTTATATAGCATAATATTTAAAGAACACTGGAAATTTGGACAAAATGGGTGTCAAGATCATATACTTACACTGACTATTTCTTTATGCAAATTACAAAAGGAACATTTTTCATCCATAGACCAGTCAGTCACTTCTTCTGGTTCACAGTCTGGGGATGAGGAGCAACGGAAGAGAGAGGATGAGAAAAATTAAATATCATTCCAACACCTAAACAGTAACTACAACTTCAAGTTTGCTTCCCTGCCAAAAATGAGCAAGCAGGAGATGTTTTAGATTAAGAAACTGAACACTAGATCAGGATCAACATAGTTCTGCTCAAAATTTCAGATCATTCTTATTCAAATACAAGGCCAATTTATTTTCATAAGACAGTGAGCACCTACAAGTAGACTAGTTCCTAAGATAAACTATGACACTCTAAAACAGGGGTCCTCAAACTATGGCCCACGGGCCAGATACAGCCCACTGACACAATCCATCCGGCCCGTGCAGTGGTGGGATTAAGCCCGGTCCCTACCTTCCAGCCATTCCTTGCATGGCAAGCTTTTCCTGATGCCCTCATCGGCCCTCCTCCAGCCTTTATATACCTTGCAGATTGCAGCCGAATTTCTGTGTCTTTCTGCTCACCACTGCCCACACACCTCTGCTCACCGCTGCTTGCACAGGTAAGGCTGAAGGGCACAGGTGGGCGGGGGCCAGCTGGTGGAGGGGTGATATGGCCAGTGGACTGGTGCATGTGGGGAGAGAGCTGCCCTGCCTAAGAAAGCAAGGGAGGAGAGCAGGTGGGAGAGCATGCGGGCATTTGAAGCCAAAGGGAGGGAGGGAGGGAGGGAGGGAGGGAGGGAGGGAGGGAGGGAGGGAGGAGGAATGCGTGCTTGGGAAAGAGGCATTTTTGTAGAAGCTGGAGGGAGGGAGAAAGGAGGAATGTGTCCCTGTGGAAGCAGCGTTTTTGCAGAAGCCAGATGGAGGGAGGAGGGAGGAATGTGTGCCTCTGGAAGAGTTTGTGTGGAAGAGTTTTTGCAGAAGTAGGATGGAGGAGTGTGTATGTGTGTGTGTGTGTGTGTGTGTGTAAGAGCACGTTTTTGCAAAAAACAGGGAGGCCAAAAAAGGGGCAGGTAGTGGCCCCGAGAGGCATCTGTGCTGTCTGTTTTTGGCCGGCAGTGCTTCTGGGGATGGCAGGGCCAAAAACGGGTCGCATCTTTTGCCAGCCAAGGAAAGAACTCGAAGATTTGCCAGGGACTTCAGTCCACTGTCACTCTGCTATGGGGGAAAAAAAAATGAAGGGTCCCAATAGGAGAGGCTGCGCCTGCCGCATAATTACGCATCACTTCCAAGAGCCTTGCTGAGTGCCAGGTACCTGCGTGCTTTCCATTCATCCTGGGTGAAGCAGAGCAGAAGCAAAGAGGGGTGGGAGGCCCGAGAGCATGCTGCACCCAAGTGCAGCGCTATTCCATGCCAGTCGGATTAGCCCAGAAGCAGCAGATCCCCCAGTCATGGGTTGAATGTGGGGTCTGAGGCAGGGGGAGGGCAAGCGGGCGGCCCTCAGTGGAGAGCACCACCCTGGCCTAAGTGCAACTCTTGGAAGTGATGCTTAATTACGCAGCAGGCGCAGCCTCTTCCGTTGGGACCCTTTGGCTCCCCCCACCTGGCAGAGCGACGGTGGCAAAACTTTGAGCTCTTTCCTCGGCCGGCGAAAGGCGCAGCACTTCACTCATGAGGAGAGCCCGTGGAGAAGCGAAGATGGCGAGACATGAGCGAGCTAGGGAGCGCATGCCGCAACAGCTGCCCCCACTACCTTCTCTCCCCCGCTTGGCTGCCTGTCCTTCTCCCACTTGGCAGTTCCAGGGCAGTGGCTGGTGAGGCTACCTGCCCCTGAAGGAGAACGTCTGTCTCTGCTCCTGGAGAGAGAGGTAGGAAGGCATCCAAGTGGCAACGGTGGGGGAAAGAACAGTGGGGTGGCTATTGCAGTGCCCACTCCCTAGGTCGCTCAAGTTTCAGCACCCGCTGAGCCCCTGCCTTGGGGCTTCCTCACCTGATCTGCTCCAAGTGATGCCTGCCTGGTCGGATCCTGCCTGCCAGACACACAGAGCCCTTTATCGAGCCTGTTGCGTGCGTTCGGCATCTGTGGAGGAAGCTCCAGGACAGCCAGCAAGATTCCAAAAGCTAATGCTGCTGCAATGTGAATGGAATGGAATGGAAATAGGAGAGAATGGAATGGGAATAGGATGAGATGGGATGGAATAGTAATAGCAGTAACATGGAGTGGGAATGGGAGTAGGAATAGGATGGAATGGAGTGGAAATGGAAAGGAATTCAACGAGGTACCCAGGGCACTGCCAGGATTGAAGGGGATCCTGCAGAAGATGCCCCAGGAGAGAGAGAGAGATGTGAAAAGAAAGAGATATGGAAAGAGAGATAGAGAGAAACAGAGACAGAAACAGAGATAGATAGATAGATAGATAGATAGATAGATAGATAGATAGATAGATAGATAGATAGATAGATAGATAGATAGATAGATAGATAGATTGATTTAAAAAACCTCTCATCTTCTTCATTTTAAACTCCTTGGGGCTGAGAAGAATTGTTGCTAAACTGAGTATCCTGAAGTAGACTACTAAACAACTTAAAAAACAATTTAGTAAAAAAAAAGTCAACCAAAAGAGCAACAGGCAAACAAAAGCAAATAAAACACCCTCAAGAGCAAAACAAATTAAAGTTTAATTTGTGTGTATTGTTTAATGGAGTGCTAAATTGGCAAAATGGATTGCTAAATTGACCACACCCACCCAGTCACATGACACCTAGCCATGCCCACCCAGTCATATGATCACCTGGCCATGATCACCCAACCGGTCTGGCCCCCCAACAGTCTGAGGAACCATGAATTGGCCCCCTGTTTAAAAAGTTTGAGGACCCCTGCTTTAAAAGAACATTAAGAACTATCATTCCATGTGCTAACACAAATACAAGGTCCTCTACATGCTGTCTTACAGTTATGGTAAGCTGACTTAATTCACTTTTCTGTATTTCTATACATCACAAATCACTCCATATACTAATAACATAACACGTTTAGGGCTTTAAAAAAAACTGTCAAAAATGCAGCTCTAATTTCTATGAAAAAAGTTCCTGGTTCCACATTAACTCTTTCTAGAAAATAAAGAATCTTAATTAATTAGAATGTAACTGAATTGGCTGCCCATGTACATGATTCTGGCTAACAAATTTTACAATTGTTATCATACAATGGAGATAGCAACATCCTGAGAATGTTCTATACAAAAAGAGTTTAGCCACATCTAATGGTATGTCACTTATAGAGCAATGGTGGCTAACCTTTTCAGCACTAACTTCTGAAACGAGAGCGTGTATTTACACCAGAAACCAGAAGAGCAGCTCCCCGACATTGCATGTGGGAGCACCGAAAACCAGAAGCTTAGCTTCCCGTCACATGCGCCGACCACCTGGCCTTCAAGTTTCTAACACGCATGCATATGCGGAGCCCAGCTGGCTGGCGCATGCATGCACTCCGGGGAGCTTCTCTTCCGGTTTCCAGTGCTCCTGCATGTGTGAAGGCCAGCTGGCTGGCATGCGCATGCACTCTGGGAAGCTGTTCTTCCATTTTCTAGTGCTCCCGTGCATACAAAGACCAGGTGGCGGGTACGTGGATGCACTCCGGGGAGCTGCTCTTCCGGTTTCCGGCATTCCCACGCACACAAATCCAAGCGGCCAACCCAGATCAGCAACGGGCGATGGCTGGCGTGCCCAGACAGATGGCTCTGCGTGCCACTTCCGGCATGCGTGACATAGGTTTGCCATCACAACCATACGGTTTGAGGGTACAATTGAAGTGCACAAATCCACTTCTAAACTTATTTTTAGGTACAGTGAATATATTACCATGGGATTAGAAGTTTAAAAGTGCCTCCCTTCCCAATAATGTACTGTTCTATCTTGTAACTTAAATGATCTTTTCATTGACAACGTTGGCTTAGATTGCCTTTATTACTTTTGCCATCTCTAATGACTCTTGATAGTTAATAGTGCTAACATCAAAAACTCAACAACACATTTGACTAATACCATTAGAATTATCCACTTCCTCCTTTAATCCAATTGTGTTAGTTCATAAAGGTGCTCCATCGCAGGTTCAAAAGCAAAATTCCGTCCTGGTTAAAGTGGGATATAAATGTTCCGCTATCAGAGGTGGCATCCTTTCTTTATACTTAGAAGAGTGGAAAATGCTTCTAACATTGGGCTGATTACCTCTATTTTTAAGTTTTATTACTAAAGTATTTAAACATAAAGCAAATTTCTGTTACCTTATGATAGAAAATACTGAATTATGTATGACATTTTTTTCTTTGCTTATATAGAACGAAATGCCAAGTTGTTGCATTATGAAGAAAAGAAAATCTTCCTATCACATATCTTCTCAATCTTTCCGTGTAATCTATTTTTCTTAAAAAAAATGTGCTGAGCAGAGAGCTGGACTCAATTACCATTCCAACTTTTATGATTTTAGGATTCTGTTTGCTCCTATTCTCCACTTATGTTATAACTGGGTTCCCACCGCCCTTCCATACGATCCAATACTTTAAAACAGGAGTCCCCAACCCCAGTCTGGGTTGCAGCATGCCAGAAACTAGACCACACAAACAAGCAAAGCCCCATCTATGGGATGCAGGCAGCACATGAAACGATACCCCCTCTGGTCCATGAAAAACCTATCTCCCTGGAACTAGCCTAGATTGCCCAAAAGGTTGAGGGCCGTTGCTTTAAAACATCTAAGCTGAAGAATCATTACTTTACAGATAATTGCTGAACCATGTTTAATGTTATAGGAATATCCAGAGTCTCAGATAGGCCAACTGGCATGGCCAAAGAAGTTTCTGCTTCTATAAGAGAACAACTGCAGGTTGAAGGAATGTTCAAATATTAAACAGTGCTTAATGTTAATTGTGATTGTTGAAACAAGCAGCTCCATAAATTATGACCTGAATTTTGGTTGATCATGTTCTGATGGCAGAATAAGCTGGGGACTTCTAACTCTCTCAGCGCAACCTATTTCACAAAGTTGCTACTATGAGAAAAACATAGTAGGAATTTTATGTATCCCATCTGGAGCTCCTGAATTAAAGATAGGATAGAACTGTAAATAAATACTGAAGTAGAAATTTAAAAACTCCTATGTGTTGAAATGGGGGAGCATGTGGGCAAAAGGTTATTTGCAACGCAAATATCTTTTAACTAACCCAATGGATTTAACTGGACTTCTTCTGATTGCAGTAATTCTAAGGTACATACTAAAGCCAAAGGAATTCATTACAGTCTATTCCAACAACTATTGCTTTTAAAAAACCAAACAGATACAGTGGTTAAGAAATCTATGATAAAGTGTCTCTAGCAAATCCCATAGATGTCCATTACTATGACCTTAATTATGCAAATATAAATGTCATTATATAATTAGTTCTGATGGAATCTATTTTAAGTATCCATGATACTAAGCATTATGCCAAATTTTCAATTAAGCATTAATCAAACAATAAAATGTTTTAACAATGATAAACAGATTTTGTCGGATATTCAAAAGTCAACAAATTTAGTGCTAAACATATTTTTATGCATAAAGCACTTTATAACTTTGAAGATTTTATTGAAAAACATCCTGTAACACATATAAACCTCATTTTCTATGGAATATAAATAGCTGAAAATTAGCCTGGACACATATGAATACTGTTCTTTTTTTCCCTCAAAGAACCTCTTTTATTCTTTTGTTTTATATTTTTACAATGGAAGTAAACAAAGGGTTAAGATTTCCCACTGAGGTACAGTGGGATTCAAGCTCTAATCTCTTAACACTTAACACCCAAAATCCTCTGTTATATGAGCTGTTCTTTGAACTCATTCAAACTGAATATTTATTTTGCATATTTATTTGGAAGTAAGTACAGGAAGTAAGTACCTCAGTACAGGTAGTCCTCGAGTTATGACAGCGATGATTCAAATTTATGACACTTCCCCCTATGACAGTCCCGAAGTTATGAATGACGCAGCCTCACTGCAGTTGTTCACCCTTACAACCGACCACAGAGATGCTGCAACATTCCTGCTACCTATTCCCTCCCCATCCCGTCACCAATAGCCCACTTACATTTAGAAGATCTGCAGAGTCAGGGCCATGTGGCAGAAAAGTGGCCATCTTCTTACATACCCTTTGCAAAAGCTTTTGGTGCAAAGAACAGAAGCCTTTGGGGGCATCTTGTGCTCCTTCAGGCCTCAGGCCTCCATACCAAAAGCTTTTGCAAAGGAGATGGAAATCTTTCAAGGTGCGATCTTGTGCTTCTTAAGGCCTCTGGTCTCCTTTGCAAAAGGTTTTGGCATGGAAGATGGAGGCCTAAAAGAGCTCAAGATTGTACTCCTTCAGACTCACTGAGGCTGCCTGGTGCTCCAAAAGCGGATTGGGTGTCCTGCACAGGCAGCTTCGGTGAATTAGTCAAGCTGAGCAGGGTGGGCTGGTCCCACTCCCCCACTGCTCTCACAGCTCCGATTTTGGAGTGTCAAGAGTGGACAAAGAAACTGCGGTAGAAAGTCTGAAGATGAGAAAGTTCATTGGATCATCCAGATCTCTGAAAGGTAAGTGAGTCTCTGGACTGGACATTTTCTTTGAACTGAAATTTGAGAATACTTGAACTGTGAGATTTTGGATTAAAATGGACGTTACAGAGACAGTGACACGGCATATTTAACATCAGAGAAAGAGACTTAGTGGCTGAGTTTGAGAGATATCTGCTGGTTATCGAGAAGAAAGAAAACTGGATTGAAACTAAAAAATAATAGTTTTTTAAAAAAAGTAAAGGTGAAAGAAGGGGGGAAATGGGGGGAAACACTTCTTGAAAAGTTGTCCCTCGTCAGGATCCATTTCTCAAGTTCCAGGTGGTCAGTTAGAGCCACTGAGGCTCTGGGTGGACCAAAGCCCCCTGGCTGTCTTGAGGGATTCTCCAAAGCCGGGACACAGGGAGACTGACAAGGTCTGCATACCAGGGCTGTCTGGGCCAACGGGATGCAATGAGCAAGATCTCTGCCTGCTCCAGGAGACGTTTCCTGATCACTCCCGGTATGATGGGGAGAGGAAGGAATGGAGATCATAGATAATCAGAGTTGGAAGGGAATGTATACAACAGGCCCCTGGGCCATGGACAGCAGAGGGCGTTGACTCCCTCTGCTCCCAGAGTTGGAAGCCTTCTGAAGTATCTGGGCAGTTGCAAGTTTATCAGGGTGATGAGTAAGTCTGGGACTGGGTGGCTGAACCTCTGGCACAGTTCCTGGAAGATGTCCAGGTGCAGCCGCCACTCGGAGTAGTCCACCGTGCTCCAGCTGAGAAAATCTACCTACAAGTTTGCCAGCCCTGAGATGTGCTCTGCCTTGATGGAACTCAGGTGAGTCTCTGCCCAGAGAAATAGCTGGTCCGCCTCACACATGAGAGACCTCGAATGGGTGCCCCCTGGTGGTTGATATGTGCTTTTGCGGCCACATTGTCTGTCAAGATTAATAGGTGTTGTCCCTCTACTGTGGCTTTGAAGTGACAAAGAGCGAGGTGGATAGCTCGGAGCTCCAGCCAGTTGATGTTGTTCTTCAGGTCTGCCTGAGACCATTGTTCTTGAGCCAGCTGCTGCTGAAGATGGACTCCCCATCCGAACAGGCTGGCATCTGAGATCAAAGTCAGGAGGCTGGGCTCCTTGAACAGTGTCCCACAGGCTACTGCTGGGGACACCCACCACCTGAGGGACCTGAGTGTCTCAATGGAACCCTGACTTTGGTGATGGAATTGCTGCCCCCCGTTCTCTGGAATGGTAAGAGGAACCATTGCAAAGTTCTTAGGTGCAATCAGGCCCATGGGACTATGGCTATACACGAGACCATCCTTCCCAGAAGCTGAGAGAGAACTGCCAATGGAACAAAGAGTTCCATCCTGATTTGAGTGACTAAGGACTTGATACTGTCCTGTCGCTCCTGGGAAAGATAGACCTCGCACAACCTGGTGTCTATCACTGCTCCTAAATGGAGCAGTCGAGTGGTAGGTATCAGATGACTTTCATGAAAATTTATGGACAATCTGTGCTCCTGGAGAACACGGATTGTCTTCTCCAGATCCTCCTGAGCAAGCTGGGGAAGAGGACAACTAGATAAGGATATCGTCCAGGTAGCACTGGAGGCACACTGGGATGGATCTGAGGTGCGCAGCCAGTGCTGCCAGGATCTTTGTGAAGGACCTGGGGGCCGAGGCTAGACAGAACATTAGGGCTCTGTACTGGCAATGGTGATGCGAGTAACAGAATATGAGGTATCGTTGGTGCCGGGGATGGATGGAGATGTGGAGGTATGCCTCGGTCAAGTTGATGGATGACAGGAGGTCGCCCTCCCTGATGCTGTCCAAGATTGACTGTAGAGAGTGCATTTTGAACCTCTTGTACATCAAATGGACATTTAACCTTTTAAGGTCCAGAATTGGTCTCCAATTCCCCCCTGAGGACTTCGGAACAAGGAATACAATTGAGTAAAATCCATGCCCCTGTTGATCTTCTAGGACTGGCTCGATGGCCTGGATGTCCAGGAGGTGTTGAATCATCTTGTTCATGAGGTCCCTCTTGATAGAGTTCTTGGAGATGGGGCAATGGATAAAGTGCCTCGGAGAATTCCAGAGTCAAGCCGAACCTTAAGAGTATTCAGAACCCACAAATCTGAAGTAATTTTCTCCCACTGGTGGGCAAATAAAGTTAGACACCCGCCAATGAGGGGAGAGCTCTGGCAGTCACTTGAAACAGTGAAAGGGGTGCCCCCCCAATCCATCAAAAGGCCGCTTGGCCTGAGGTTAATGTTGCTGTCTGTACCTATCTCTAAAGATAGATCTGTCCTATCGGTCAGATCTGGCGGGGTAAGGGCACTGGAAAGAGGAATGATTGGTAACATTGTCTGGCAGATGAAAGGAAGGCTAAGGCCCATAAGGTGAAGCCTGCCTATCAGCCCTCCTAGTGACAGATGACAAGACTTTACACTTGTCCTTGTTCTCCATTAGGAATGGATTCAAGGCCTCTCCGCAAAGAGAGGAACCATTTTGGGGAGCAGAAGCCAACCTCCATTTGGTCTTGGCGTCCGCCTGCCATTGGCGAAGCCATAAAAGACGGCGGCAGGTGATGTTAGAGGTGAGAGCCCTAGAGGAGAAATGGACAGCATGCAATGAGGAGTCAGGCGAAAACTGGGCTGCTATCACCAGTTTATTAATGTCTCGGTGAATGCGTGTCTCCCCTGGAGGAACCCTCACCTTGAGCCAAAGTAAGGAGGTTCTAACAAAAAAGGAGGTGGCAGTGGCCACCTTAAATGCCCAGGCATTTGCTAAGTGTGTCCGGCAAGAATTCAATTCTGCCTTCCTGTCCTCGGGCTTCAGAGTCTCAGCAATGTCCACAGACAGCTGAGGGGAGAAACAAGAAAGGCTAGAGGGTCATTCCCTGTAGGCAACTCTAAGGTGTCTGACAAAGAAGGAGCCATATTAAAATGCTCCTGTCATTGCTACCCAGCTTGGGAAAAGTACCAGGCTGATTCCACTGCCTCTAAATTACTTCCAGGGAAGAACCTGGGGCAGGGGATGTTTTCCTGCGTCATGATGGGTTTAGAGAATTCAGCCTTGTCTGACCTGATGGTTCCACAGGTATGGATGAAGAAGTCCCAATCTGGGCCATTGCCTTGGCCTTATGAAGGAGGGACTTGAACAGCGCTGGACGGAAGAGTCCAGTCAAAGGTGGGGGGTCAGGGGCCAGGTCAAGGTCATCGTCCAAGAACCCTTGTTCCACCTGGTCTACTTCCTCTAAGACAGATGCCCTGCTTCTGATTGAATGGGCGGGAGATGTAGCCCCCTGTGACCACCCAGCTTCCCTAGTATACATGTAGTGATGTGACTGCTGAGGAGGTAACAGAAGCAGCATGTCTCCCAAGATGTAGGTGGCTACTCCTTGGGAGATAGCTTGTAAAATGAGGAATTTGAGTTCCTCAGATAGACCAGGCCCCTGCCTATCGATTGGGCAGGGACCCGCCGTTGTGGGAGTAAAAATTGCCTCGGGGTGAAAGCCCGCTCCCTAATCTGGGGATCAGCACCTTCAGAAACCCTATAGTCAAAGGGAAACTGCTTTGTCTCAACCTGACCTTCAGTTGGAAAAATAGAAAAATGTTCCCTATTGTCCTCTGGTGATCAGCTCATAGGAACTGCAACAGTAGTCTTGGAAAGCTGGCTGGGGGGGGGGGGGAATAATGGTCTGAGTCAAGGCAACAGAAGTGATACTTTCCTGCTGAGCCGTCTCTTGCACTTTGGAAAACTGTCTTTCCAGGGCTTTCTGCCTTCTGTTGGCACCTTTCTCTTCAGTCCTCAATGGTTTTCTGGAGTAGACAGCCTTAGATTTAATTTTTTCAGCTTCCTCCTGGCTAGCTGATCTACCCCTTCTGGAGCTGGATCTCTTTTTGGGAGAAGAGGAAGAAGAGGAGGAGGCTACTTGCCATGCCATGCTATGGGCCGACAGAAGCTGTTCAGCCATCTTGACAGTTTCTTAGCCCCTTGATCACCGTCCTTAAAAATCAGGCTAAATAAGTCTGGGCTCTGTGTTAGCAAACCAGCACTGGTAGCCAGCATACCCCTCCTGTAACCACGCATTCCCCAAAAGGCTGCTGATGACAGCAGAGCAAGTTTAAAAGGCCCCCCTTAATAGTCTCCGGAATGCAAGTAGCGAAAGAAAAGGAGCCTCTAAAGCTTCTAATAGCCGCAGAGCCTCAAGGGAAAGAAAAATTTAAAAAACAGCTGTTGAGAGGCTTGCGGAGCTTCTAAGAAGCGGCATCTCAGGTGAGTGGCAGGCTTTCTGCACGTAGGAAAATACTCCCCTCGCAAGCAGCTGGAAACTAGAGGGCTACAGGGAATGGCTAGAAATCCAGAAAAAGACGGGGAAAAAACAACTCTCCACAGTGCTTTGACAGTGCTGCAAGATCTAACCTGACAGCATTAAATAACAGACTGGAGAATCCAAGCTTCTGACAGAAGATCTTGAGCCAATCTTTGCCACAACCTCTTAGGGCGAGACTGAGTCGTAAACTGGGGAGAAGTGACAGTTGACAGGGGCGTGGCAAAGATTATGGACTTAAGTCTCCAGGCAGAAAGGCATCTGTCAACCCATCCGTGGATTCTCCAATTGTCGTGCTAGAGAAAAGATGGATTACTAAATTGTCTGCTACCAAGAGGCAGACAAAAGAAATATAAGCCATAGATTTTATGAGACACTATGTAATGAAGATAATCACCCTAAAGAAGAAAAAGTGATAAGAAGCTTAAAGAAAGCAGAGCTCCCCAAAATTTCAGAAGAAAATAAAAATATGTTAAATGATGAAATTAGATTAGATGAAGTAATTATGGGGATAAATAAACAAAAAAATAACAAGGCAACAGGACCAGATGGGCTTCCACCTGAGTTGTATAAGAGTCAACAAGAAATATTAGGAAATAGGTTATTTAAAGTAAAGTAATAAAGTTGTGGCACCAACAGTTTTAAAAGAGGCCAAGTCCCACAAACCTGGAACGAAATGATGATCATAAGTATTCCTAAAGAAGATACTGATCAGACAAATATTAGCAACTACAGACCAATATTCTTGCTAAATGTGGATTATAAAATTTTTGTAACAATAGTAGCCAACAGACTTAAAACAAATTTAAATGAATTTATTCACATAGACCAAAACAGCTTTCTCCCACAACGACAACTTAAAAATAATATAAAGATAATCCTGGATACTTTAGAATACTATGAAGAACATAATGGAGATCAGGTGGCACTACTGTTCCTAGACGCCCAAAAGGCTTTTGACAATGTCAAATGGAACTTTATTCTGCAACAAATTAGATATATGGACTTTGGGCAGAAATTTTTAAATGTGGTTTCGGCAATATATAATAATCAGGAAGTAAAAATATTAATTAATGGGGAAATGACAAACAAATTTAAAATACAAAAAGGAACAAGGCAGGGATGTCCATTATCGCCACTCCTGTTTATTCTACCATTAGAAGTATTAGCAAGAACAATTAGAAAAGAAACACAAATAAAAGGATTAAAAATTAATAAAGAAGAGTTTAAGCTACAAGCCTTCGCAGATGACTTAGTCTTTATTCTAGAAGACCCACAAAATTCTGGACCAAAACTTATAGAAAATCTAGAAGAATATGGACAAGTTGTGGGGCTGAAAATTAACAAGGAAAAAACTAAAATAATTACTAAAATATGATGAATAAGCAAAAAGAAGCATTGACAAAGATAATGGACATCCAGATAGTAAACAAGGTAAAATATTTGGGTATTAAGATTTTGGCAAGATGCGTAACAATTAAGGAAGACAATTATATTCCACTAATGAAACACATAACAGAAGATTTGGAAAAATTGGATAATTTAAGGTTATCTTTCATGGGCAGAATAGCAGTCATAAAAATGAATGTATTGCCAAAACTACTGTTTATTTTCCAAAACATCCCCATAAAATTACAAAAAGTACTTCAATGATTTGGACAAATTAATATTAAATTTTATATGGCAAAGGAAAAAGCTCAAGATTAAATTAAGACTGTTGCAAGACACTTAAGAAAGAGGTGGCTTTGGCTTACCCGATTGGGAAATCTACTATCAAGTTGCAACGCTCACCTGAATGAGGGAGTGGATAACTTTTGATAATAGAAGAATGTTATCTCTAGAAGGCCACAACTTGAAAGCAGGATAGCACAGATAGACAAGAGACCCACCGATACTTTCAAAGACATAAGATTAGGCAGGCATTATTATCGGTATGGAATAAAACTAAATAACATATATATATAGACGCACCAATATGGTTATCCATATTGGAAGCCTTAATGCACCCAAACTTGCTTCGCCGAGGAAAAATTATTACGTATGAAGATATTCTAAATGAGACGGGAAAACTAAAATCAAGGCAAGAACTGAAAGAGCAAACAATGGATTTGGAATGGTGGGTTTACCTACAAGTCCAATCACGATATAGGAAAGATATGAGAGATCAGGGAATTAGTAGACAAAAAATGAAATTAGATGAAATACTACTGGGAGATGATAAATTGATAAGGAAAATTTATAGAATATTATTGGAATATAAATTAGAGGAGGAACAAGTAAAAGAAACGATGTTGGCATGGATGATATTGGAGATGGTATTAATTTGGATAAATGACAAATTCTATAGGAAAGAAATAAAAAAAAATAACATTGACCACATTGTACAAAGAAAATTTATACAAAATGTTTTATAGGTGGCACATTTCTCCAACAAAATTAGCTAAAATGTATCCAAATTTATCTCCTATTTGCTGGAAATGTTCCCAAGAAAATGGATCATATATCATGTATGGTGGACTAGTAGGAAAACCCAAGAATTCTGGCATAAAATCCAGAGATGGCTAGAGGAAATGGGTGAGAAATCAAACTTGAATATAAACTGGAACTTTTTTTATTGGGAATTAGCATAGAGAGGTATAATAAAGATATGATGTACCTAATAATACATATGATTATGGCTGCAAGACTAGTCTATGCTCAAAAATGGAAACTTAAGGAAATTCCAGATGAAGCGGAGATAATTAAAAAGATATGAACATGGGCAGAAATGGATAAATTAACTGGAATTAAAAAATAAAGATGAATCTGAATATTATAAAGTATTGAAAAAGTCTTACTACTGGTTGGGAAAAAGGAAGGACTTAAAATCTAAATTAAAATGAGATAAGGATGTTAAGATAACATCTTATAAAGAATTATTGATATTGATGTATATACTATGTAAATATGTATTATTTATCATCCCAAATAGATATGTAAGACAATCAGGTGTGTCAGGATGATTACACCACATTCCCTGTTTTTAAATGTTTTTTTTTGTTCAATAAAAAAAATTTAAAAAAAGAAAAGAAAGGTAAGTGAGTCTCCACAGGCCCAGTTGAGACCCAGTGGGGCAGAATGGGTGTGTGTGTTATAGTATGAGATATCTCAGTGGGTCAAGGGAGGTCTTTGGTGGTCAGAAGCACTAGCCCCCCACCCCAAGGTTTTCCCCACCCTGAGATACCTCATGTGCACTTAACAACCTATGCATTCAATTAACAAATGCATTGGGTAAAGCTGAGGGTCACATTCATTTAATGAATACTCAGATAAGGAATGTAATTGACAGGCTCTATTACTTTCTTAACTCTAGGATTACCTGTATTCTGTGAGAAAGACGGGCAGTTTTAAAATTGAATGAATAAATAAATAAATAAATAAATAAATAAATAAATAAATAAATAAATAAATAACAGGATTGATTAGACATATGGAAGATTACACAGGCCAAATGCTTTTTCCTACTTTATAAAGGAGTTTTAAAAATGAAGCCTAAATTAAAAATGTTGCTTATGAACATGTTTGCAAAAGATCCTATTTAAAAGAAACAATAAAGTTTGTGATTTAAATTACTCTCCCGAACTTCTAAAGAGTTTGACATTATTTTCTAACGTCATCTATACCAAGGGTTGCCACTCTTTTGGACCTCAGAGACCACCAAACTCATACTTTTAAATCCCGAGGACCACTAATATGATTTTTTTAAAAAAAGCTAATATATTTAATACAAAAATGTTTTATGTTAAATATAAATTTAATAATAATTATATATATATACAGATACACACACACAGAGAGACTCTCTTAATTATAACAAAAATGTAAATGCTTAATGATAACAAAATAAAACGTTCCTGCCTGGAAACCTCCCTCCACTTGGCACCTTGCAAAGAGACAGAAGAGCGGAGCTGAGGGGCCTCAGGGCAACTGCTGCTGGAAGAAACAGAGACAGAAAGGGAGAGCTTTGCTCTCCTTGGGGGGCAGCGCCCCTTGGTCGCCACTCCAGGGGCTTCTCAGCAGGCATCTGCCTACAGAAGGACTGCCGCCCTTGGTGATTAATTGGGGGAGGGGAGGAGGAGAAAGTGGGAGCTCCTTTCAGATCCCAGGTGGAGGATCGAGAGAGCTCAGATCTGCAGCCGAGGAAAAGCTGGGGGGGGTACCCTTCCAGCCTCACCTGGAGACAGGCAAGGAAAGGTGTCCATGGGGGCAGTTTACTCACTTTAACACTTCGCTGCAAAACCCAGCCACAGCCAGTGATTATTTGGGGGCGGGGGGGGAGAGAAAGCATCTCTCGCATTACCAGGGGAGGAAAGGAGGCGAAACAAAGCTCACTCTTTCACCAAGACCTACAAAACGTCAATCTACTGCGTTCCAGGAGTTCTTCGAAATCACCAAATGCTCCCACTTGCAGTTCTCACGCCTCCCGGCTCTTCAAGGGACCCCGGAGTCAGGTCCCTGAGATGCACGCGCCAACCAGGTCCCACACACGGTAGCGGTAACAATCCCCTCCCCCGGCGCTCACTGTTAGCTCTCCCCATTAGTTCTCTAGTTTTGAATTGTTCCCACCTCTCTTTCCTTCCCCCTCCCCCCTCATGCAGGCAGTCAAGGAAAGGGAGACGGAGCCGTGCGCAGCTCTCAGCTCCTGCAGTTCTCGCTGCCTCTCCCAACATCGAAGCCTCAGAGATGCAGGTAAAACCACTGCAGCAGTAGCGCCCTGAGTTGCTTACTTCCCCACTACTGCCTCCTCCTCCTCCAGCACCTCCTTCTCTGGGTAGGGCAATTCTTAACTAACCAAGCATGCTAAGGCAACTTGGGCACTACTGCTCCGGCGGCTTTGCCTGCATCTCTGAGGCTTCAATGTTGGGAGAGGCAGCGAGGGCTGCAGGAGATGAGACCTGTGCACGTCTCCGTCTCCCTTTACTTGGCTGCCTGCACATGGGCACGAGGGGGAGAGGGAGGGAAAGAGAGAGGGGCAGGAGCAATTCAAAATGAGAGAACTAATGGAGAGAGCTGTCAGTGGGCGCTGGGGTAGGGGACTGTTGTTGCCGCCGCCCGTATGTGGGAGCTGGTTGGCACATGCATCTCAGGGACCTGACTCTGGGGTCCCTTGAAGAGCCAGGAGGCACGAGAACTGCGCAGCCAGATTAATTGCTTTTGGGGGCCATTTCTTCTGCGGCCCACCAAAATTTTTCCACAGCCCACTGGTTGGCGACCGCTGATCTATACAACCCAGATTGCATAACCTCTATGAGTTTATGGCAAAAATGAGATTTAAAAATAACATTTCTGGCTTGCTTTCTTAAGCAGAATTTTACATCCTAGTCTCTACCATTTCAGACTCCAAATTGGAGATTGCATGTATAAAATATTCCATGTGAAGTATTCCTTTTCTGTTTGACATTTTTCCTACTTTAATTTTTAGTGTGTTTCTGTTATCAGTTCTGCTCAGTGACCACACTAAAATTCTTTTCTTTAGGATAAATGTGTGTTTGTCCTTCCTTTGAGATCCTTTTTTTCTGAATTTATATGAAAGTGAAATTACAAACTCACGCAGAAGTCTTTAATTTTAATTGACTATTAGTCTTTTTTTTCAATAGACAAGCCTCCATTTAGTTATTTACTCATCAAACTTCTAGGCCTCCTGATACCTCCTGACAATTCTGGACAGGTTCACAACTAAAAATAGATAGAAAACAGGATCACAGAAGAACAGAACAGGAGTCAACCACAGGGAATAAATTAAAAAGAACATCTGCTCCATTCTCCAATTGAGATAGGCCTAACCCAAGGCCTGGGGGATGAACCAAAATTTAAGGGCCATTTAAAGATGGGTAGCCATACCCAGTTAAGTATCCAGGGAGACCCTGTTGCAGATGGCAGGTGCAGCAATAGGGAAGGATTATTTCCTGGGTCCTAGTTATTTAATTAAGAGAACCCAAAGCAAGCCAACTCTGTTGGATTGTATGCAATGGGCAGATTCTATGAGAAACAGATGATCATTTTGATAACGGTCTTCTGCCATATATGGTTTTGAAGGTAATACAACAACCCTGAATTCCACCTGGAAGTTAACTGATTAAAACAGGTAATGCAGCATAAGTATGACATGGACAGATGTTTGGGCCACCTGTAGCTTCTGATTATCTCTTTAAGAATAACCCCATGTACAATCTACTGTAACAGTGTATCTGCAAGATGGTGAAGACTGGCTAAAAGGAGGTCCAAGAATGGGTACGATTCCCATATAGGCTGATCCTCTGCCACCTGCTCCTTGAGCTGGAAATGACAGTCAACCCAGATTATACTAGTTTTGATTGGGGCAATGCAACCCCATTCAGGACTAGAAGATTCATCAAACCAAACCAAGTGATTGAAGGAGGGGGTTGTCATAAGTACATTGAGAGCTCTTAAGCAAGCTCACCAGACCCCTTTCTCACGGGACCTATTTAGGGGAAATACAGTCAGCAGCCAGTTGAAGACTACACCAAAAATCTACATTCTTTGACTGCTCCTATTCCAAGTCCAGGCAATGGCAGATTTTTCTATCAGAGCCTGTACTCCAAAGTGTTGATGGCTTGCCATGTTCAACAAATGCCACTGACATTGGCAAATAACTTTTTCAAATCTTGCATAAATCTTACCATTAAGACACAATCAGATCATTAATCTATTATCACAAAAGCACAGTAACTCAAATAAGAACAAATAAAGTATTTCTGCCTGATATAAACATTTATTTTTCTTTAAATCGTGAGATTGCTCCAAGACTGCTAAAATGTCTGTTTTAGAATACCAGTGCTGTTTGATTAAAGGCTGATGCATAGAATCTGCTGAGAGATTCCTCAAGATAGAAAGCTTTTTATTTTTTTTAAAAAAAATAGTAATTGTCATGCCCCTGGTGGAGACTGACTCTGAGGGAGGAGGAATAGCTGACAGAGAGGGGAAGTGTGACTCTGGAGGTTGTGGAGGAGCTGGGGAAGGGCAGAGGCCAGCTGAGCAGTCAGAGGAGGACCCAGGACCATCTCCTATCCATCCTAGGACACGCAGGGAGGAGAGGATAAGGGAGAGATGTGGTCTCCTCAGGAGGAGACGGTCTTGATTCTCTTCATGGGCTGCAGGTGTGAAAACTGAATAAGAGTTTGGACCTGCGTACTGGCAAATGCTGGAAACAAATCATGCAAAATCTCTAGCTTATAGTTCCTCTCTGAGTTTGGTGTCCTTCCCAGTGTGTGTTATCTGTGGACATCCTCCAGCCCTTATCTTGCCTGGTTTTTGTTGCTTTCTTTCCTTCTTCATGTAACTGTGCGGAAAATATTTTTTGTCTTCCGTCAAAGATATTCGGAGCTTGGAAGCAAACTGAAGGAATAAAAGGGGCTTCACCTGTTTTCTGTGACTGTGTTTGTTTTGTATCCTACCCTGGGTCATCAGAGTAATAAAAATATTTAATAAAAGTATTGCACAAAATTATCTGCTACAATGTCATATGACTACTTCAGCTTCAACCGTTTCAACTACAACAATAAAAGAACACACAACAGATATAAACTCAATGTAAACCGCTCCAAACTTGATTGCAGAAAATACAACTTCAGCAACAGAGTGGTCAATGCCTGGAACACATTACCTGACTCTGTTGTCACATCCCCAAATCCACACTCTTCCCCTCAAACTATCCACTATTGACCTCACCCCTTTCCTTTTTTTTTAATAAAAAGTTTTTTATTTTTGACAACAGACATAAACATAAAACATAAAACAAAAAATAAAACCTTATTTCAGTTATGCAGTGTGTTGATTGGTACATATTTCTTGTGCGCAATATCTGTAGTCTTTTCTTCTTAGGTTTACATTCATATATTATTAATTAACTTTCCATATCATATTATATTTTTAAATTTTTAATAACTAGTACCTAAATGGACCAGAAAAATGGTAATATAGAACTGGACAATTTCATTCAAATCAAAGTCTCTGGAATCAAGATACAACTACATGTTTGACTGACATGTGCTAGAATGGAACATAACTAGATTCTGGCATTTATAATAGTGGAGGTTGAAAGACTTTTATAAAACATTAATGGAATTCTCTTCCACTGCTATCTATTTGCCTACTATAAGTAACTAGGAAAAGCAAAAAGGGTGTTGGTGCTTACCTGATACACCCGTTCTCTGTGAGCTGTGAAGAGCATCCAGAAGTGGGAGGTACTCCAGTCTCTTCTGGAAAAACTGGGCTTAAAACTTCAGGACGCTCCTCCTCCTCCACGGGACACCTCCTCAGCATCCCCCAGTTTTGCGAAGACTGAGTACCAAAGTGCGGGACTCATCACCTAATCTAGATCCCTGACCGGAACGGAACCCCACCAGATGGAAAGAAATGGGTGGGGCTGGATGCTTTTCACAGCTCACAGAGAAGGGGAGTATCAGGTAAGTACTAACGTCCTTTCTCCCATGAGCTGTTCAGAGCATCCAGAAGTGGGACATACCAAAGCTTGGCCTGTCCTTAGGGAGAGACTCCGTCTGGATCAAAATCCACTCCTAAACTCGATGAACCCTCTGCAGGACTCTTCTGCCAAATGAAGCGTCTGCTGAGGCATAGACATCAATTTTATAATTTCTGACAAAAGGCGATGGTGAAGCCCAAGTCGCCGCTCTGCAGATTTCGTCTATGGAAGCCCGAGTGGCCCATGCTGCTGATGTTGCCGCACTCCTTGTCAAGTGGGCTGTAATGCCCATAGGAACTGAGATGGACTGGCATTTGTAACTTTTAGCTATGGTGGCTCTCAACCATCTACCAATGGTCATCGACGACACCCTGTGTCCTAAAGGGGATGAATTGAAGGATAGGAATAGAGCCTCAGATTTCTGAAATGCCGCCATGCAGTCTAGATAGATGCTTAATGCCCTTTGAACGTCGATGCCATTGATGCTCCAGTCTATGAGATGGTTTCAGACAAAAATTTGGAAGCACCAACTCCTGCACTCTATGGAAGGCTGAATTTACCTTAGGGATGAATGATGGATCCAATCTGAGAACCACTCTGTCCACATGAAACACGCACACGTCCTTTCTCCTCGACAATGATGCCAACTCGGAAATCCTCCTTTTGATGTGATCGCAATTAAGAAGACCACCTTATATGTCAGGAATTTGAGACTAGCAGTTCTTAAAGGCTCGAACGGGCCAGTTGTAAGTGCGGTTAACACCTTGTTGAGCTCCCAAGTGGGATAGCAGTGAATTACAGGAGGTCGTAAGTTTGCAGAACCCTTAAGAAAGCTGCGGATATGTGGATGGTGTGTTATGGAATGAAGGTCACCCCAGGATATCACCGAGGCTAAGGCCACCACCTGTCTGCGTAAAGTATTTGGAGATAAACCCTTGGTCAACCCCTCCTGTAAAATGTCCAATAATTGTCCTATTGATGGGGCAGTTGGGTCTATCTTAGGCCCCCAGCACCAGCGACAGAAAGCGGACGATGTGGCCTCATATATACGATTTGTAGAGGACCATCTGGATGCTTGTATGGCATCCTTGAAATCTGTTGGGTCCTTAAACGGTTCCGCTCAACCTCCATACGGCTAGGCTGAGCCATTGTGGGTCCAGGTAAAGTACCGGCCCTTGTGAGAGGGAAACCCTCGACAGTGGAATTTTCCAAGGTTGTTCTCTAGACAGGTCCTGTAAGTCCGTAAACCACGTTTGCCTGGGCCAGTAAGCGGCGACCAATATCAAGTCCGCTCGTTCCTCCAATAACTTCTGGATCAACCTGGGTATTACAGGGAGTAGAGGAAACGCATATAGAAGTCCGGGAGGCCACTGACATCGCAGAGCGTTGACAGCCTCCGCCCCCTGAGTTGGGTACCTTGAAATATGCCGGGGCAATTGGGCGTTGCGGGGAGAGGCAAATAGATCGATCACCAGTTGCCCAAACCTCTGCACTGCTTCCTGGAAGAGATACGGGTGTAGGCGCCACTCTGCCTGATCTATCGAGGCTGAGCCAGTCCGCTTGTGTGTTTAAGGCCCCTGCTATGTGCTCTGCCTTGAGCGACAACAGATTGGCCTCAGCCCACTTGAACAACCTGGCCATCTCTAGCATCAAAAGTTTGGAGTGGGTACCCCCCTATCTATTTACATGGGCCTTGGTTGTGATATTGTCTGTCAAGACCAGAACGTGGCGTGATTGGAAAAGGGGTAAACTGTGTAACACCAGATGAACTGCTCGCAGCTCCAACAAGTTGATGCTTTGTGATAGTTCGCAAATAGTCCAAATTCCCTGTGCAGTGTGGGATTGGAAGTGAGCTCCCCATCCTACCAGACTGGCATCGATTGTGATCGTTGCCCTGCAAGGTTCATTGAAAGGACACCCCTTGTTTATCGTGTTTTCTGACCACCAGCGGAGCGATCGGAGAACATTGTGCAATACCTTTATCCGGATGTTGAAAGTGGCTCTTCCGGATCGCTGGAAAGGTAGCAGGAACCATTGCAGATCTCTAGAATGGAATCGAGCCCAAGGCACAATGGAAATACAAGAAATCAGTTTCCCTAACAGTTGAGACAGAACTGCCAGGGAAATCCTCTTTAAGGCTCTGAACTCTCTGGCCAAAGACTGGATACTACTCAACATGTCCTGAGAGAGAAAAACCTTGCCCTCCACGGCATCTATCATTGCCCCTAAATGAACTAACCTAGTTGAAGGGATCAAATGGCTTTTATCCCAATTTATGGAAAAGCCGTGACCTTGAAGGGTCTCCAGAGTAATCTTGGTATCCAAATTTGCTTGATGTCTGGAAGATGACAAAATTAAAATATCATCCAGATAACATTGTAAACGAATAGATCTGATCCTGAGGGAGGCAGCCAAAGCCGCTAGGACCTTGGTAAAAGTCCTAGGGGGCCGACGCCAGACCGAATGGTAGGGTGATATATTTGTAGTGCTGTTCACAATAGCAAAATCTAAGGTATTTGTAGATAAGCCTCTGTCAGATCTATAGAGGTCAGGACATCGTTCTCTCTGACGCTGAGCAGAAAAGACTAGAGAGTAGTCATTTTGAATTTTTGATAAACCAATGATCTGTTCAGACGTTTGAGGTCCAGAATTGCCCTCCAACCCCCTGAACTCTTTGGGACCACAAACAATTGAGAGTTATAGCCTTGACCCCATTGTTCAGATGGGACCTCTCTAATGGCCCGAATATGCAGATGATGATTGATAGCCTCCTGCATCAACATTCTCTTAATGGGGTCCATGGACCTAGGGTTCCTAATGAAAAAGTTCGGAGGGGAGGATTGAAACTCTAGCGCCAAACCAAATCTAACAGAGTCCCTGACCCACGCATCAGAGGTGGAGCTGTCCCATTGATCAGCAAACAATTTTAGCCACCCTTCAATTGGAGCTGCTGTCAAGGACTCACTTGGGGCTACGAAAAAATTGGCCTCTGGTACCTCTGGGTTTTTTTCTGTTTTGGCCTCCCCGCTGACCTCTGTTGGAAGATTCCGACCTATCCTGTCTAAAACTGGGTCTGTAGCCTGATGTTCTTTGCGATCTGGGACTGTATGGGCCTTGATAGTAGGTCCGAAAGGAACCCCTTCGAAAC
The DNA here is from genome assembly GCF_900518735.1 of Pseudonaja textilis. The sequence continues at coordinate 6,083,400 of NW_020769320.1, read as the reverse complement.
AACTGGGCATTCTGTTTTCAGACCTCCGAAAAAGAAGGGGAAGCACTTTTTTCTTGTTTCTATTCTCAATAAGCAGGGGCTCCAAGACACTGCCAAATAATTTATCCCCCGATATTGGGGCTGATGCCAGCTTGCATTTATGCTTGGTATCTGCCTGCCAATGTCTGAGCCATAGCAGTCTCCGTGCTGATACGTGGGATGCTATGGCTCTAGACAAGAATTTGACTGCATTAAATGTGGTCAGCAGAGAATTCTGCCGCTGCAATAATCTTAGCAATGTCCTGGTGGGCTCTGACATTTGACGCCAGCAATATATCCCTCAAGTGGAAGAGCCATTATAGGGAGGACCGTGTAAAAAAAGACGCAGCTGTAGCTGCCCTAATGGCCCAAGCGTCAGAAACATGCGCCCTACGGAGTTCCAACTCTGCTCTCTTTTCCTCCGGTCTCAGGGCTTCCTTGGCCTCGTTGGAAAAGGTTGAAGAGGAGGCCAGTGCCACAATGGGCTCATCCACCTCTGGCATTTTGAGAAAATTTGAAAACTGCTGCCAAACTATAATATTGTTTATCGTACCCTGTTGGGGCTGGGTAGGATGCTGCTGATACCCATTGATTTTGTACTAATTCAGCAAACATACGAGGGACAGGAATAGTTTCTGCCTCATGAGCCGGTTGTGAGAATATTAGATCCTCGGATTCGTCCTGAGACCCTGTTGACAATGGATAAGGGCTTGATGTGCCTAGTTTAGTAATGTTCTTTGCTTTGAACAGTAAAGATTTAAAGAGGTTCAGACGAAAAAGGCCAGAAAAAGTAGGTTGGTCTGGAATGAGGCCTTCATCATCCAACATTCCTCGTTCTAGTGGGTCAGCCTCTGACAACCCCAAGTCCATCTGATGGATCGACCCCACCTCCATGTGGGAACATGCTGGTCATCTAATTCCACCTCCTCCCAAAGCCCCTGGGCTGGTATGTCAGGGATATTGGGGAATACCTGAGTTTGATGATGTCCCATATGCGCAAAGGATTGAGCAGACAGGGATCCCGCTTCTGAAGTAGCCAAAAAGTGTCTGGTCCAGATGGATTGCTGAACTCCAGCTTCAATGCCCTTTTGTATGGCCATCTCCATCCATTGCCTCATTTCGATGGGAATAGTCTCAGGTAATCCCTCCTTCTGTCTTAAACTGGCGGCCATAGGGGTGAAGGTTGCCTCTGGGATTCGCTGGGCAGTGCTCATTGGAGGAGATATGCCTATGGGAGGCTGTCCAGAAATAGCCTGTCTGGGCTAGGTGGATAAGTCCAAGGGCCCCAACAATGTACTTGGGCCCTGATCCGATTGTTGTGTCATTGCCATCTTGTCCGCCTCCCTGGCCCGTTTCTGCCACTGTCTTTCCAAGGCTTGGTGCCGTCTATGGGCATCCTTATCCGCCGCCTTAGAGGCCATTTTGGGGCCCACTGACTTATCTCGGGACTTATTTGTCTTGGAGCAGAAGACGTTGTCACCTTTCATTGTGGAGAACTGAACTTCGTGTCTCTAACTTTATTATTATTATTATTATTATTATTATTATTATTATTATTATTATTATTAATAATAATAATAATAATAATAATAATAATAATAATAATTTGTACTTAGGGGTGGTGCCTACGCCTGTGGTTGAAAGTAGGGCGCTTCTCCAGGAATGTAAGTCTATATATCTATATCCAAACACACACATATATATATACATATGCCTATATCCATCTGTAAGCCCGTATATATGGGAAACAGTATCTAAGGGTCCTCAGCAAGGGAAACCCCCCAAACGCTCCAAGAAAGGAATATTCAGGATCCCTGGTCCCCAACAAGGGAAACCAGCTATACAGGTCTTGGGTGGATCCTTTCCTGTCAAAAATGTCCCACTGTTTGAAATGGCACTTGAGGCTTCGCTCCAATGTAACAATCCAAAAGCAATTGCGAGAGGAGAAAAAATAAATTCCTGTTTAAGGACTAGCCTGCTTATCCAACGCCAGCAGGCTACGAGAGAAATAATCCCAGGAAAGTGGAGTGGGAAAGTACTTGCCCCAGTTCCCAAGAAGGGAAACCAGCGGGGAATGGCATCTGTAATATTTAGGCACGAACTTGAAGCCACCCATTTAAAAAGGCAGGAAGGCAGAAACTCCGATGTTAAATGCCTGAGCAGTTTAACGAGCCGCTGCTGCTGACTCTCCAAAATGATCCTGTAAGGAGAAGTGAGCCATGGCTGCGAGCGTTCCGGCAAGATCGCAAAGATAAGACGATCAGGGAATTAGATAGGCTAATTGCCTAAAGCGGCCATCTCAGACTGCCTGCGAAGTGGCAGGCTCCGCCAGTCACAAAGAGCTGCTCTCAACTTATTGGGGTGATAACCTAATAGAGCCACAAGCCTTGAAATCGCCAGATTAAGAGGGGGAAAAATTTGCAAGCCGAATTAACCCAAGAGCAAACCTGAATCTTGACTAGCTGAATCAGAAACTGTTCCACTTCAGGGAGTGCACAACCTCTTACCACGAAGGCTGAGCTAAAACTGGGGGACGCTGAGCAGGTGTCCCGTGGAGGAGGAGGAGCGTCCCGGAGTTTTAAGCCCAGACTTTCCAGAAGAGTCTGAAGCACCTCCCACTTCTGGATACTCTGAACAGCTCAAGGGAGAACTAAAGTATATGACTAATTAGTCTCATAACTCCAAATATTCAGCCCACATTTTCAGATAGGACAAATCAGGGAACATTTAGCTTCTGATATATTTCTCACAGATAATCCAAAATCATTATCAGTGCCATTTGCAATTAAGACCATTATGTATGCTTAACTGGTCACAGAAAACTATGAAGAATCTTTTATCTCTGCCTGAGGCTCATGATACTAACGATTGTGATACCAACTATGATGAAAAACTACATGACAAATCAAAGGGAGAAAATCTGAACCATACCCTAGTTTCCTTCATTCAGTCAATCATCACTGGTTTTCCTCTAGCATTACTCCAATCATTATTATTTCCAGAACATCCAAGTCTCCTGAATCCAATAAGACTCAGAGATTATCTTGTCAATACCCCTGCCATTTCCTCATTACAGACATCAATGAGAACTTAGTTAACATCAGCATTTTCTAAATAACGAATTGGCAATGTTGATCCTTCAGGTGTTCCAGGTCCTAACAGCCCCAGCCAATGTGGCAAGCTATGAAAGATAATGGGAATTACAATCCAACAATGTCCACAAGGACATACACTGCTTATCACTCATATCAGTCTTCAGTTAACTCAAAGGTAGGCAACTATGGCCTCTGTATGACTTGTGGACTTCAACTCCCAGAATTCCTGAGCCAGCATCAATTTCAGCTTCAACTTCAGAGTTGAAGTCCACAAGTCATAAAAGAGTCATAGTTCCCTACCCCTGAGTTAACTAATCTAACTCCATATTACACATTCATATAGAGAAGTGTTGATGAACCTTTTTGGCACTGAGTGCCGAAACGGGAGCATGTGGGTGGGAGGAGAACACCAGAAACCAGAAGAACAGTTCCCCGGCGCACGCATGCAGGAACACTAGAAACCAGAAGAACAGTTCCTCCGGCACGCATACATGAGCCGGGAAGGTGAGCTTCCTGTTTCCAGCAAGCGTATGCGTGCTGGTACCTGCTCTTCCAGTTTCCAGCAGTCCCCCATGTGTGAAGACCAGCTGGCTGGTGCGCATGCGTGCACCAGAACCCAGAAGGGTAATGGGCAACAGCTGGTGTGCCCAGAGAGATGGCTCTGTGTGCCACTTTTAGTACGCGTGCCATAGGTTCGCTATCACAGATATAGAGGAAAATAATCCAGGTAAAACTAAAAAGATTTTAGATTTTATTTGTCTATGTTAAAAGAACTATCATAGTTACCCATCTATCAGGTATCTCTCATAAAAATATCATAGAAATCATTAAAATCCTGAGGCATGTTTATCAATTGGCTTTTAATATTCTCTAAAATCACACATCTGCAGTAGATCAAGAGTACCTATATCTATTTTGGCAAGAAGATCTTTGGACCGTGGAAGAAAACATATAACACCAGAACCGCTATCCCAACAATTATCATTCTGGTGATTGCTAATGGTACACTTGAGATGAAAGAACTTCAATCCTCCTTATTAACTGCAACATAAAACAAAAATAAAACAAAATCACACTCTAGCACTGACACTGAAAGGCTAAATATGTGCCTCTTTTTACGTTATTGTACTCTGTGCTGCTTCTGAGCATCAACACCATTAATGATCAAGATGATGTGTCTGGGAAACTGTATCCCCCAGGGAAACACTTAAACGTACAAATATCTACTTAGAATTCTAAAGTTTCAGCCATCCCCAAAATGTCTTGTCTGATTCTACTGACTTTGGGTAGTTAATTCAGTTATCATTAAAGAATTGTCCTGTTATGTTCCAAAGAAATGGCATTCTTTTACAAAAACAAAATAACCAAATTACATTGCAAGGCATACAAAACAAGGGCAAATTGATATGAAATCATTGTACTTTTCAGACTTAGTTTCTACACAATTCAATGCTGTTACTATATTTCCTTTTCTAGGATTCCTAATGAAAGGAATAAGAGTTTTAGTATTCCAAATGCAGAAAACTCTAGATCAGAAGTCGCCAATCTTTTGGACCTCAGGAACCACGAAACCCATAAATTTAAATCCCACGGACCACTAATATGAATTTTGACTGACGGTGGCTTGCTGACATTGGTGGGAAAGTCAGTCCCCTATTCCAGAGCTGCAGTAGTCACAGGACTGGCCCTTGGGTCATCCCAGAGCAGCTGCTCCTCTACCTGGGTGCACCAGCCTGCCATGGACTGGAGTAGCTGTTCTGGGATGACCAAAGGGCCAGTCTTGTGACTACTGCAACTCTGGAATAGGGGACCGACTTTCCCACCATCAGCAAGCCACCCCGGGGTGGATTTCTCTCTCCCGCTGTTGGCCTTACCTTCCAGTTCCAGCTCATGTGGCTCTACAAGGTAAGCTTTGCGCTCGGCCAAAAGGAGGGGGCCAGTGGGTGGGAGGGCCATGTAGGCCCATGCAGCCTTTTTTCTGTGGACCACCAAAATTTTCTTGCAGACTACTGGTTGGCAACCACTGCTTTAGATTGACTTAATTAATTCAAGGACTTCATAGAATAAAAATCGAACTGCATGTTTGCCATTTTAAGCAATGACTCTAAAAGATAGTAAACATTAACCAATGTTAAATCATAATATTTACATTAAAATGATCCAGCAAGAATTCTCAAGGTTAAAAATATTTTAAACCATTTAATCCACAATTAAGATGTTAGTTTTTTAAATAGATATTAATTACCTTCAAATAAACTGAGGTCTCTTCGTAGCCTTGGTCCATAAAGCCCTTCTAAAATACTTTCAAAACCTAACAAAAAACAAAAATTAAACATTTTACTGTACAGTATATCAAATAGTTTTACAAATGTAGCAGCTGAAAATCACTGCACATAAGCACATTGTTACAGAAAAGAAAATATTTCTGGATACAGATAGTTTTTGGTTTATGATCACAATTTCAATTGCTAAGTGAAACATTTGCTCCACTTTACTACCTTTCTTGCCACGTTTGTTAAGTGAATCACTGCAGTTGTTAAATTAGTAACATGGCTGCTAAGTGAATCTGGCTTCCTCATTGTCCTTTCTTGTCAAAAGGTTGCAAAAAATGATCAAATGACCCTACAACATTATAAGCATCATACATATGTGTCAGTTGTCAAACATCTGAATTTTGATCAGGTGACCATGGGAATGCCATGATGATCGTAAGTATGAAAACCAGTCATAAGTTAATTTTTTTAGTGGCATCGAAAGTTTGAACCGTTACTAAATGTACTATTGTAAGTTGAGGATTACCTTTACAGAGATTTCAAAGAAAAACTCAATAATCAATGGTAAAACAGGGATGTCAAACTCAATTTCACTGAAGGCTGCATCAGCATAATGGTTGCCCTCAAAGGGCCCGTGCATGTACAACAATAATGACTCATGTGGCCAAGTGGGCATGGCTGGCTGGTAGTAAGCATGGCTGATGGTCATAGCTGGGTAGCCGCAAGTAGGTGGGCATAGCTAGGTGGGCATGGCCAGCTGACAATGCTCACTGAGCACAGCTGACTCAAGATACCTGGGTCGGGGTGGTACAAGTTGCACTAGCTAATTCAAAATGGGGACAATTTGGTGCCCCCCAGCTTGCCTCCGCAAATTGCTGGCAGCCAAAACTATGCATGCACACACACACCTACTGCATTCCAAGTTTGGAGACTTTAAATACATGTTTGTATGTATGTTTGTTTTATTTATAGCTTTCCTTTAACAACCCTACATATTTTGTGTACAATGTATTGGCTGGGCCAATATATTTTTTTACACAATGGTAACAATAATAATACAATTAAATATACATCTTTGTCTTCCAACCTTAATATACACATTATAATTGTAATAAAAGTTCTTTTAAATATCAATGTATATAATACTATTTTCCCAATTTGTGTTCATTGGTTTTGTTGTTGTTGTGAGGGTTTTTCTACCATGTTTCTCAGAAAATAAGGCTGGTCCTTTTTTTTTTTTAGACCCCCTGAAAAAATGTCTAGGTTGTCTTTTTGAGGGGTGCCTTAATTCCCCCCCCCACATGCACACTTGTCTCTCCACTGGGCTGTTTCTTTAGTGGCGGTAAGGAGTGCCCCATGCACACCCTTGCTTGCATATGTGTAGCTTGCCATTGTCCATGCTGAAAAGCCTTGCCTGCACCGCTTCTTTTGATCCCTGCTTTCCCTGCCACAATCATCGCTCATCCAAAGCCACGCCCACCACCTCCCCACCTTTTGTTTCTCACACACAAGAAAAGCGAGCAAGAAAAAGGTAGAGAGAAGGGGGGGGAAGCACTTTTGAACATATCCAGGACTTTTCATGTTGTCATGATCGTTGGATGTGGGTGAAGTGGGGTGTTTCTAGCAGAGATTAGGGGAAAGAGGGGGTGGATTGGAAGAGATTTTCCCCATGAGAATGGGGAACGCAATGCTTGTAGATATGATTTATCCAGGCTGCCCTCTCCTGTTATCTCTGTCCTTGGAGGAAAAAAGGAGTGAGAAGAAATAGCAGCTCACACAACTTACTGAAAAGCTAACTGATTTGGGTTTGCAAAGACCAGGTGATTCCAATGGATTCTCTCCCCCGCAAATCTCTTTCTCTAAAGAAAAGTTGCTCCAACACTAAGAGCAAGGTAGAATAACGATTAATAGAGACACTGCATTGGATGGACACACCTAGAATACTGCCTCCGGTTTTGGTCAGCATACTATAAAAAGATGTTGAGATTCTAGGAAGAATGCAGAGAAGAGCAACAAAAACGATTAGGGGCCTGGAGGCTAAAACATATAAAGATCGGTTTCAAGGATTGGGCATGACTAGCCTAGTGAAGAAAAAGAAACCGAGTGTGAAAGTCCTGGACCAAATGAGGAGCATGAACATCAGTGGCATCGACTCAGGTGAAGTCCTCTGGTCCATAACCTTTCCATGCCACCGAATACTGAAATCGGACCCGCAACTGGCGTGAATCTCGGATGCTATCCACTTCGTATTCCTCCTCTCCCAGAGGAGCTACTGGGGCTGGCTGAGATGGAGCTGGTCTATACGGACTGTCGGGCGAGGCAGGGACTAACAGTGAACGAAGAAAAACAGGATGGATATGCATGGTCTGTGGCAGGGAGAGACGATAAGCCACAGGATTGATCACTGCCTCGACTGGAAACAGTCCCAAATAACAGTGATTGAGCTTTTTTGATGGTCGCATCGATAAGTATCGAGTAGAGAGCCAAACTTGATTGCCAACCGCTAAAGGTGGACCATCACAACGATGTTGGTCTGCAAACCGTTTATAGTCTTCCTTGGCTCTCTCTAGTTGATCACGGACCATGTGGTGCACAGCTCTTAACTCCTGCAAAAACGTATCCACTGCTGGAACTGGGGAATCAGACAGGGCTAAAGGGAAAAGTCATGGATGAAACCCATAGTTAGCAAAGAAAGGAGACACATGGGTGGATGCAAGTTGAGCGTTGTTATAAGCGAACTCTGCCACAGGCAGCATCTCCACCTCAATCGCTAATTGTCTTGTTGAGTATTGCTGAAACAGCGGAGGTACTGCTCCAAAATAGCATTCACTCTCTCTGTCCCATCGTTTTCAGGGTGATGAGCAGACGAGAGACACACCTGAACCTGCAGTTTCGCGAATAGGGTCTGCCAGAAGTGTGCCATAAATTGTACCCCCCGATCTGATACCATGCGGTCTGGTAACCCATGCAACCGGAAAACATGGGAGATAAACAATTGAGCTGTTATCTTGGCCAATGGAAGACCCGCACAAGTAATAAAGTGGGCCATTTTAGTCAACATATCCACCACCACCAAAATTGTTGTGGCACCATTCGATGGTGGTAACTCAACAATGAAATCCAATGAAACTGCCCCCCACGGTCGTTCTGGTGTGGGCAAGGGCTGCAAGAGACCAGGGGGCACACCAGGAGCATACTTGTCTTGGCGACAGATCCCACAGGATGCCACATATGCCAACACATCATGTTTAAGTCTCGGCCACCAAAATGTCCTAGAGATGAGGTGCAGTGTTTTGAACACCCCAGTGTCCTGCTGCTGGACTATCATGACATTGACGTAGAATAAGGCCATGAAGAGGACCTCCAGGCACATAAATGCAACCACGGAACCGCAACAGGTCCCTAATATACACCCAAGGAGTCTCTTGTCTCCCATTCTCATCCAATTCTCAATGCTGTCACAAATGGGTCCTGCCGCTGTGCCTCCTGAATCCTCACTTGAAGGTCCACAGGTTCCTCAGTGGCCACTAACCGCTCCAGCGGAATCACTGTCCGGGGCAAGATTTTATCCTCCCTTCGGGTATACTCGGACTTCCAAGATAGGGTGTTGGCGTGTTGATTCTCTTCACTTGGAACATAGGTCACCCGGAAATCAAATCGAGCAAAGAATAAGGACCATCTCACCTGACGTTGGTTCAATGTCCAAGCTGTACGTAGGTATTCCAAATTGTGATGATCCATCCTAACCTCGATTTGGTGACGAGCCCCCTCCAGGTGGTGTTGCCATGTCTCAAAAGCGACCTTAACTCCAATAGCTCCTTGTCCCAAATCGTATAGTTGCGCTCTGGAGCTGACAACTTCCAGGAATAAGCACACGGGAACAAGGTGCCTGTGGGAGCATAGGCTTGGAGGAGCACCGCACCAACAGCCACATCAGAAGCATCTGTTTCCACCACAAATGGCTGGCCAGGATCAGGGTGTTTGAGGATAGGCTCAGAAGCAAAGATGACTTTCAACGCCTCGAAAGCTGTCTGCTCCTCAGCACCCCAATGGAACTTCTCCCCCTTCTTGAGCAGATTAGAAAGGGGAGCAGTCAAGGCAGCAAAGCAGGGAATAAATGTGCGGTAGTAGTTCGCAAACCCCAACAATTGTTGCACATCCTTAACCTGCTGTGGAGGTTCCCACTCCTACAACGATTGAATTTTTTCCAGGTCCATTTCCACCCCAGCAGGTGAAATACGATGTCCCAAGAAGTCAATCGTGGTTTGTGCAAACTGACACTTCTCACATTTAGCGAACAGGTGGTTATCACGCAAACATTGCAACACTAGTCACACATGCTGCCAATGTTTCTGTAGGAAGTCTGAGTAACTCAAAATGTCATCTAAATAAATGACCACGAATTGATCCAACAAATCATGGAAAACATTGTGCATGAAATGCATGAACACAGCTGGGGCATTGGTTAATCCAAAAGGCATCACAGTATACTCAAAATGCCTGTGCCTTGTCCAGAAAGCTGTTTTCCACTCGTCCCCTGCACGACTGTGAACCAGATTGTAGGCCCCACGCAAATCCAACTTCATAAAGATCTTAGATTGACGAAGCCGCTCAATCAGTTCAGGGATGGAGGGAAGCGAGTACCGATTCCTCACTGTGATTGCATTCAACTTGCGGTAATCACAACACAAACGTAGCTCCCCAGAATTTTTTTTTCACAAAAAGCACCGGTGCAGCCAATGGGGAGGTAGAAGGCCAGATAAACCCTTTCCAGAGGTTCTTCTCAATAAAATGCTGCAATGCGGCCAACTCCGGTTCTGACAGGGAATATATCTGACCCACCGGCAATTTTGCATCGGGCAACACATCGATTGGACAGTCATATGCCTGATGCGGAGGCAACTGATCCACCTCCTTCTTCCCAAACACATCAGCAAAGTCCACCAACTCCGCAGGTAGATCCAGGTTCAAGGGCATCACCACACTTCCTGCACAGGAACGCAAGCAATGGTTGGCACACTTCCTATCAAGGAACTGCACAGCTCCAGACGACCAGACAATCTGTGGATCGTGGGCCTGTAGCCACTCCAAACCCAGCACCACCAGAAAATGAGGCACTGCAGCAATGTAAAACATGGCTTCCTCCACTTGCTGCCCAATACACATGCAAAGGGGTTTGGTTGCAGCAACCACAGGTCCCGAACGAAGGGGCCGACCATCAATTGTCTCCACCATTACTGGTGGGGATACCTGTTGCTGAGGAATGAACCACTGCTTGACAAAATGAGCATCCATGAAATTGGCTGTGGCACCAGAGTCGACCAAAGCTGGGATCTCCACCGCTCCCACCCCAGGCACGAACACACTTGCTGGCAGCACAAGATGCTTCACCAATAGCGACTGTGGTAGAGATGTCGAAGATGTCTAAGGTGGCAAGGGTGGCAAGGTTGGTGAAGATGGCGGGCCTATGGACTTAACACCCCGACCTGCAGCCCCCCCGTCGGCTGAGTGATGCTCGTTTTCCACCACCGCAGGTGGCGCTGCTGTGGATGTCTTAACAGGACACTTGACCGCAAAATGGCCTCGATTTCCACAATAGAGGCATAAACCATCAAGACGACGTCTATTCTTTTCTACTTGAGTCAGGCGAGGGCGACCAGCCCCCAACTGCATGGGTTCCTCCAAAGGCACTTCCACCAAGGGCGCCATCTTGCTGGAAACAGATACGGTCTTTGTCTGTCGTCACATCCATTGCGGCTGAAGTCAAAATGTGATGACCCGTAGTCTTTCAAAATAGCCCCAAACCCAAAACATATATTAAAGTCCTGTAAAGGCTTCACTATTTTATTAGGCACAGTTTAAAAGTCACAAAAGTAAATAATGAGGCAAGCAGAAAACCAAAACAAACTTCATTGATAAGAGTTCTGAAGGAAGCCAAGATAACTAATTATAAACTCCAGGAAAATAACCGAGAAAAGTCCAAGGGAAGAACGCCAGCAAAGATAAGCCTCTTTCAAGGTCAACACTAATTGACTTCAGCAATTCTAACTGTGCAGTTGCAAACTTATATACATAGCTCCCACCTGCAAGTCACGAGGAGGATCCTGGTAATCTCCTCTTGAGTAGACCTCGCTTTTCCCTGATCCTCTGCTCCCTGCATGACCTAGGATGGATAGGGGATGGGCCTGACAATAGGCTTACAGAATATATGGAGAGCTAAACCCAAAGACAAACCAATATACGTTCTATTTGAATAGACATCAATCATGGTCGAGAATAGATATGGCATGCTTGTCGTCAGAAATGAGAACAGATGTCCAGGAGGTAGATATAGAAATAAACATATGGGCAGACCACAATCCAATAAAAATTACATGGAAGGGACAAAGGAAGAAACTGAGGTGGACACTGAATCAAACTATTCTAAAAGATAAGGAGTTCACACAAACAATGGAAAAGAAATGGATTTTTTTATTTTTAAAAAATAGAAAAGAAGAAACATCAGTGCAAACTGTTTGGGACATGGCAAAAGCATACATGCAAGGATTAGCAGTAGCATATATAGCAAGAAAAAGTAAGAAAAAGAAACAACAGCAAAATACCTTACAAGAAGAGCTTAAGAAACTGGAAACAGAATTGCAGAATGATCCACAAAAAATAACATAAAAGAAAAAGTTGAACTAATACAAAATAACTAAGCCTAATAGTATAAGATGAAATGGCACAAAAAATTAAAATGGCGAAACAGAACTATTTTGAAAATGCAAATAAGCCAGGTAGATGGCTAGTGTACAAGTTGAAAAAAGAGAAAGAGAAGAAAATGATATACAAACTGATAGATAAGAAGGGGACTCTTTATCACCAGAACAACTCAAAAAGAAAATAATCTACGATTTTTTTTAGGAAACTTTATAGTCAAGAAGAAAGTCAGAGGTTACAATAATATGAATTGGCAGTTTATGACACTACAATTAAAATGTACGGACTTTGATGAAAACTTCATAAATATGATCCAAGCAATATTTTCCAAACTAATGGCAAAAGTGATAGCAAATGGGGATATAACAGAAAATTTTAACGTAAGCAAGGGCACAAAACAAGGATGTCCACTATCTCGTTTATTATTCATACTAACTTTGTAAGTCTTGCTTAGAAAGATCAGACAAGATCCAGAAATAAAAAAAGAACACTACAAAGTACAAGCATTTACAGACCAAGTATTTATTCTGGAGGAAGCCCTAGAAACAGGACCCAAATTAATAAAAGAATAGAAGGGTTTGGTGAAGTGGCAGGATTAAAAATAAACAAGAAAAAGACTTAGATGTTGACAAAGAATCTCACAAATAAACAGAAAAATGAACTGATGGAAAAGGTGGGCATGCAGATAAGTAAAAAGGTTAAATATTTGGGAATCTGGTTAACAGCAAGATGTACAGCCATTAAAGAAGACAACATTAAATTAATACAACAATACAATAAAAAAAAACAATACAATAAAAAGACTTGGGAAAATGGAGAAATCTACAGTTGTTGGTCGGAAGGATAGTCACAACAAAAATTCTCTCTGCCGGGACCTTCCTGGTTAGGGTTCTGCTCTCTCTGCCAGCACTTTCCTGATTAGGGGCAGAGGAGGAAAAGCATAGATCAGCCCTCTTCTGCCCCCGGTGTTAGAAATCTGGTGTAAAACCTGTGCAGCTTGCTGTTTGTTAGGGTGGCAAACAGGTCCAGAATCAGGAAACTGAACCATTCCGATAGCTACCTGAACAGGTCTGAATGCAGGCGCCACTCTTGAGTGGTTGAATGTGGTTCTGTTGAGCCAGTCTGCCTGCACATTCAATGTCCCTGAGATATGTTCAGCTCCAATGGAGAGAAGATGCTTCTCCGCCCAAAGGCCTAATTGTTTGGCTTCTCACATGAGGGACCTGGAGTGAGTGTCCCCTTGGCGGTTGATATGGGCCTTAGTGGCTACACTGTCCATCAAAATGAGGATATGATGGCCCAAAATCGAGTCCTGGAACCTTCCAAGGGCCAGACGGATTGCCCTGAGTTCCGGTCAGTTTATGTTGTTCCCCAGGTCCTCCTGCGTCCAGTGCCCTGTGCCATCTGGGACTGGAAGTAGGCTCCCCTGCCAAAGAGGCTGACATCTGTGGTGATAGTTAGACAGCTGGGCTCCTTAAAGGCACATTCCCTGATTATGGACCAAGACATCCACCACTGGAAGCAGTAAAGTACCCTTGGTGGAACCCGAACCCTGGCCGTTGAGTTGCTTCTGCCATACATGTGGCAAGGCAGGAGAAACCACTGAAGGTCCTGGCGTTCAGGCGTGCCCAGGGGACAATTTAGATGCAGGACCCAATCTTACCCAAGAATTGGGAAAGAAGCGCCAGAGCGACTCTTCGGTCTGTTTGGATCTGATCCACCAAGGCCCTTATGCTGCCAGGGCACTCCTGAGACAGGTGAACCTGACAAAACAAGGTGCCTATAACCGCCCCCAGGTGAAGTAGCCAAGTAGCAGGAGCCAAGTGACTCTTCTCAAAGTTGATAGAAAAGCTGCGGTCTTGAAGGGCCCAGATCATAAGTTGTAAATCCTCTGCTGCCTGAAGACGGGAGGAGGACTGAATCAAAATATTGTCCAGGTAGCATTGGACATGAATGGGCACTCCCTTGAGGTGTGCTGCCAGTAACTTGGTGAAAGTCCTGGGCGCAGAGGATAGGCCAAATGGTAGGGCCTTATATTGATAGTGTTGGCCTGCATAGTAGAACCTCAGGAACTGCCAGTAGGGTGGAAAGTTGTGGAGGGAGGTATGTATGTATGTATGTATGTATGTATGTATGTATGTATGTATGTATATGTATATATGATTATATTGTGTATGAGAATAATGGTTATAATTACGGTGTGCGTAATATTATGTATATTCAAAAGAGATTGGATGTTGGTAGAATTACCTGAGATGCCCTTTCTATACACGCTGCAAGAGAGTCCAGGATATGGAAAAACTCCTCCTCCTGCGTCATTTATAGTCTGCCAAAACCATAAAAGCCAGCCCCTGCTGCTGGTCCCCAGCTTTTCGGCAAAGACTTTTGACAGACATGGTGTGTCTGAAAAATAAAAGTGAGAAGCCCCCTCCCAAACCATGACCAGACGAACACAGAGTGGGGCTGGACTCTCGCGTGTATAGGAGTCTCAGGTAATTCTACCAACGCCCATTCTCATCCATGCTGCTATAAGAGTCCAGGATAGGGTTATACCAAAGTCTGCATATCCAAGGGAGGGCCTAGGTCTGGTCTCCAGTCCGACACTGGAAGAACCTGCTGAAGTGCCCTCCTGCCAAAAGCTGCTTCTGCAGAGGCAAAGGAGTCCAGTCAGTAGTGCTGGATAAATGGAGGTGACACCCAGGTTGCTGCCCTAAAGATCTCTTTAGGGACGCTCAGGCGTCCCTAAAGAATGGACGCCTGAGCCACCCAGGCTGTCGACGTGGCTGCACTCCTGATAGAGTGGGATGTAAGCTTCTTGGGAACCGGGATAAAGTCTCGTATGCTGTGGAAATACAAGCCCTGATCCATCCATTTGCCCATCATGGATGGGGAAGCCTTGCTCCCTAAGGAAGTTGGTTGGAAGGACACAAACATCGCTTCCATCTTACAAAAAGTTGCAGTTTGTTTTACATACATACAGAGGGTTCTCTGCACATCCAACATATGCTACTTGTGTTCCAACTCATGTCGAGGCTTAGGGCAGAAGTCAGGTAGGATTAGTTTTTGTGCTCTGTGGAACCAGGAATTAGTGAAAAATGCACAAGTCCTGTCTCACAGAGAGAGCTGCCAACTCCGACACCCTCCTGGCCGATGTGATGGCCACCAGGAAGAACACTTTGAGAGTCAAGAAGCAGAGACCCACTGACCTTAGAGGTTCAAATGGGGGTCCCGTCAGGGCCTGAGTACTTTTGGGCGGTCCCAAGTGAGATATCTATGAACTACTGGGGGATGCAAGTTTGAGGCTCTCCTCAAAAGCCTACATTTTGATGGGTGATAGGACAGAGAGTTATAATTATCCCATTACAACACTGAGGATAAGGCTGCAATCTGCCTGTGGTCTGTGTTTGGTAAGAGCCCTTTATCTAGACCTTCCTGTAGAAACACCAGCACATCAGAGACATTGGCTGATGAAGGAACTCGGTCAGCCTTACAGCACCAACTGCAAAAGGCCCTCCATATGTGATTGGTGAATGGTTTACGTGATGCCTCAATGGTTTTTAATCACCTTATCGGGTAAGTTAGTCTCTTTCAGAGATTTCCACTCAAGCACCATGCGGCCAATTGGAACCACTGAGGTTCCAGGTGGAGTAAGGCCCTTGGCTGAGGGAAATCCTACTGGGTGGGATTCTCCACGGTCAAGCAACTGACAAGTTCACCAGGTCAGTGAACCAGGGCCACCTGGGCCAATGAGACACCAGGAATACCAGCTCTGCCTTCTCCTCCAACATCTTCCAAAGAATGGCCATAATGATAGGAAGAGAGGGGAAGGCATAGACGAGACCAGGAGGCCATCTGCTCTGAAGTGCATTGGTCCCCTTCGCTCCCCGGGTAGAGAACCTGGAGAAGAATCTCTCTACCTGAGCATTCTGAGGGGTAGCAAATAGGTTGACTACTGAGGGATCGAACCTGTTGGACAGTTCCTGGAACAGGGATGAAGGCACTACTCCAAGTGGTCGACCCTGGCTTGACTCAGCCAGTCAGCCTGGATATTGTCAACCACTGAGATGTGATCTGCTCTAAGGAACAGAAAGTGCCTCTCTGCCCACAGCCCCAGATGTTCGGCCTCCTGCATCAAGGATTTGGAGTGGGTCCCCCCGTCTGCTGACATCGGCCTTGGCAGCCACATTGTCCATCATGATCAACACGTGGGACCCTGTCACCCTGCCCCGGAAATCTCTCAAAGCCAGAAAGATAGCCCTGAATTTGAGCCAATTGATGGGGAGAGACCTGTCCGTCTGGGACCAATGACCCTGAGCTATCTCGCTTTGCAGATGTTCCCCCAGTCATAAAGACTGGCATCTGTCATGATCATGAGTCTGTCTCGCTCCTTGAAAAAAATGGCCTTTCCTGATGGCCTGGGACTGCCACCACCAGAAAGAACGAAAGACTGGTGGACGAACTCAGACTCTGTTGGATGAGTGGCTGGTTCCTGCCCATTGAAATGGCAGCAGGAACCATTACAGATTCCAGGCAGGGAGTCGGGCCCACGGCACAATGTCTATACAGGAAATAATCTTTCTTAGGAGCTGGGATAGTAAAGACAGAGGAACTGTATGCTGCTGTCAAAATCCAGTTTATAAAGTTGTTCAGACTCTCTTGACGATCCGGGGAAAGGAAAACCTCGCTGAAGGTTGTGTTAATGACTGCCCCTAGGTGAAGGAGACAAGTGGTTGTTAGATGACTTTTGCCAAAGTTTATGGAAAAACCGTGTTCCTGCAGAATCCGTACCGTGTTCTGAAGGTCGTCGTTGACGGATTGGGTCGAAGATGACTGAATCAGTATATCGTCAAAGCTGCATTGGACCTTCACAGGGAGGGTGAATAGGAACGCTGCCAATGCCACCAGAAACTAGTTATATGCCCTGGGGGCCCATGAGAGGCGAAACAGAACGGCCCAATACGGATAGTGCTTGTTGTAGCAAAAACAAAGGAACTGGCTATGAAGGGGCCAGATCGAGATATGGAGGTATGCCTCTGAGAGGTCTATGGATGAGAGGAGGTCGCCCTCCAGAATGCTCTCCAGAATAGTCTGGAGGAACTGAATCTTGAAGCACCTGTAGGGAATGAACTTGTTAAAGGGCTTGAGGTTGAGGATTGCCCTCTACCCCCCACCCCGAGGCCTTTGGGATCACAAAGAGCCGGCAGTAGAATCCCAGCCCCCATTGATTCACTGGAACCACTTGGATGGCTTTTATGTCTACCATATGTTGAATGGCTGATTCCATGGGGGCCCGTCTAGAACTGTCCTGAGAAATTGGACAGCAGAGAAAAAACCTCGGAGGAGGGGAGAGGAACTCAAGTTGAAGACCCAACCTCCCAGTCCTGAGAACCCAGGCATCCGAAGTCGACTCCTCCCACTGTGAAGCAAAGAAGGCCAGATGACCTCCAATGGAAGGGGAAGGAGAGGAGTCATTTAGAGTATCGGAACGAATGGCCTCCTCTGCCTCGAAAGGGCCGTTTGCTGGAAAATTGCTGTTATCCGCCCGATCGATCAAGTTATCCTGGTGAGGAGGGAACGCCCTCTGGCCCTGAGGAAAATGGGTGTTGGACTCTGGCTGAAAGGAAGATGGACAGAAGTACGGAGCCTAACAAAAATCGGATCTCTTTACAGATAAATAATCTTCCTTTTGTGCCTGGTTTTGACCAGGTAAGGTTCCAGGTGTCCTCATACACTCTCACCCGAGCTTCCATTTTCAACACAATTCTGCCTGCCAATTGCACAGCCACAGAAGGTGTCTCACTGCCACCGAGGATGCCATTGCTTTTGATGCAATTTTTGCAGAGTTTAAGGTGTAAACTCTGCTGCAGCAGTGATCTTATTCATGTCCTGGTGGGACCCGGTATCACTGGGAGGCAAATGATCCTGTAGTTGGCACAGCCAACGCAGAGAAGACCTTGTAAAGAAGGATGCTGTGGTGGAGGATCGGACTGCCCATACTGCGGCTTGATGAATGCACTTAAGAGTGTTTTGACCTCTTGTCATCAGTCTTAAGGACATCTTCCGGTTCTGTCAGAGTTCCAGATGTGGAGACAGAGGCAACCACAGGAGCGTCAACTGGCAGCACTAGAAGGGCATTGGCCAAGGGCCTACATTATAAAAACACCTGTCATGGGATGAGAGCATGGCCCCGACCCTGGAGAGGTGTACTGTTCCACACACCAGATCTAAAAATAACTTGGGTGATAGAAGTACCTCAGCTTGAACAATTAGTTTTTTAAAATAAAGAATCTCCCTGGGGTGAAGGTTCCCACTTCATTAGATCCCAGCAGGGCAGTAACTAGGGCCTTGTGCAATAGAGATTTGAACAAGGATGGCTTTAAAAGACCTGAAAAATGGGTTGTTTAGGCTTTAATCCCTCATCTTCTGATAGATTTGAATCTCTAACCTCCCCTTCTTCCTCCTCAGACATGGAGGAGTGACTTTGGTCTGAAGGATCCATAGAACCCTTTTCCTCATATTCCCCCCAATCAGAATTGAGTGGAAGGAAACCTTTGCTCAGGGGGCCTGGAAAACCCCTCTTCAGGAGGGACTACCTGAAGGAAAACAAGGGAAATACCTTAATCCCCCCCCCCGAAGGTCAAAGGAGTTGGCCCTTATAGCTTTGGCAGACTCAGCTGGATGACATAGAAGTCTTTCCCTATCCCGGACTCTCGTAGCAGCATGGAGGAGAATTGATAGATAGTACACAGCCGTTGCAGAAATGGAAATGTATAAAAAAGCAAAATGTATAATAAAAAATATTTTTTTAAAAAACAATTGGGTGCTTTGGAAGCTTACCCAATTATTACAGGGGCACTTCAATTGCTCCCCGTGTATCTCCTCCCTCATCTTTGTTCTTTTGGCCACTCTGTGATCCAATGGCCTCGTCCTCAGTTGATGTTCACCATCTTCTTTCTGCTGCCAACAAAACATGGATAGCTTAGACCTTCCTATGCAGCGGCTGGCTGGGCCAGGCCTTTCTCTGAAGGTTATGTAGGCTATGTACACTCTTGTCCAAATCACCATGAAGGCCAAGCCAGATATGTACCAGTATCAAGAGGAAGACGGAGAAGGCTAACTGGGGTGGTAGGGCCAGTGGAGCAGAGGGCAGCAAAGGCAATGGAAAACAGTGAAAGATGCCCAAAAGGATAAAGATGGGGAGGAAGACAATTGGGGGGAGTTGAAGAGAAGATGTCTTATGGCGGCTTGGAACTGGAAGCAACCAAAGTAGGAATGAATTAGTTCAGGGTGGGGTCTTGCCTAATTATCACTGGTAACTATGGCAACTCAGACTGACAGAATTGCTGTTGCTAAGTGATGTGGTACTGCATCTTATCACCACATTGCTTAGTGATGAAATTCCAATCCCAATTACCATCATAACCCAAGGACTACCTATAAATATAAATGGAAATTCTGCATTTGGAAAAAGAACATAGCTACATTTTACTACCTCCAATACTAGAATTAGATTCAGGTGCACATATCAGGGTAGATGATTTCTATATTATTAGAGAGGATCTGGGAGGAACCTATCTAATTCAAACTCATGTATTTGCTCTTTAGTTGTGTGGTATAGACTATGCCTAGATCAAAGGAGATAAGGTTTTCAGAAATTAGGTTATAGATAACCACTAAGTCTGGTAACAGATTTAAAGATCAGTTAATCAGATTGGTTTTTGGAGATCTTCTAATACAACCCCCTGCTCAAACATATACTAGGGGTGTTAAGTTCATGTTGTCACTGTGGCACCATGTGATATATCTGACTCCCCCCCTTCATTAAACCGGGCATGGGTGTGGCCAGGTTGTGACACATCTGGCCCATGGGCCGGGAGTTTGACAGCCCTGCCCTATACCATTTAAGACAAGTGGCTGTCCAGTATCTTCTTAAAAACCTCCAGTGATGAAGCACCCATAACTTCTGATGGCAAGCTGTCCCACTGGTTGTCTTCACTGTTAGGTATCTCCTTAATTCTTGGTTGCTTCTTTCCTTGATTAATTTCCATCCAGTGTTTCTTGTCCTGCCCTCTGGTCCTTTGGAAAAGAAGTTGACCCCCTACTCTTTGTGGCAGCCTTTCAAATACTGGAATACTGCTATCATGTCCCTCTCCATTCCTCCTTTTTTCTAGACTAGCCAAACTCAAATCCTGCAACTGTTCATGTTTTAGTCTTCAGGCCTTTAATCATCTTAGTTGCTCTTCTCTGCACTTTTTCCAAAGTCTCAACATTAATATTAATAACAATATTGTTTCTACAACAAATACTATTGCTAAATAAATGATATTAATTTGTCTGAAAAATCTTCTGCAAATAGAGAGTTCAAAAAACAGCCAATTTTCCTAGGCCAAGCAACTCCAGCAAATTCAACCCAACAACAGATTGCAAGATTATGTAAGAAATATCAGAGTCCCAGAATTTCATGATGTGTAGCTTTGCCACTATGATGCTGAAATGCATGACTGTACTATTAGAAGTTGCACAAATCAGATTCTACATGGCAGGTGTGCCAGAAGGAAAGCCACAGACTAAAGTTTGCTCATTGATATCCAGGTAAAGACCAGAACTTCTGCAACAATGCTTTGGACACAGCAGCAAAGATGGAGTGTGTTTGGTGAAAACCAAATACAGCATTTCATCAAAGGAACTTGATACCAATTGTAACCCATGGTGGTAGAAATGTTTGGAGCTGCTTTGCTGCACCAGGGTTTGGGCAGCTCATATTCACAGAATCTACTATGAATTTGTCATTGTACCAGAGGATCTTTGAGAACATGAGACTACGAAGACTGAAACTCAACCAAAAGTGACACTGACTAAACCAGGGTTTCTCAATCTCTGAGATGTACTTCCTTTGGGGAAGTGCAGAGAGTGTCCAGGTAAAACGTGAAGCAAATTTTAATTACTTTGTTATAATAAATCTGTATTTCCCAAAGTCTGTCTTGTTCTCATGGTTCATTTGTGAGCTTTTTGGTGTTTGGATTTTTAGGAGAGATGTGTATATTAAAGGGTATGCTAAATGGAGGCAAAAAACATCTATAAGTGCAATGCTTTACTTTAATCAAATGGCACTCTGCTAATATTTCAATTTTCCAACTCTTGAAGTTTCATAGCCTTAAAATTTAGCAGAAACATTTAGGTTAAGTGCAGTGTTTCAAGATTCCAAATATAGCAACAAATCATCTGTCCTTAACCTCTATTGTTTATCTAATGTAATGTAAGTTCAATTTAATAATAGAATTTATTTAAAAGCCAAAGTATTCAATAAGCTGCCAGCATACCACTCTAGTAATTTTAAAGAAATGTAATTCTTTACTATAGCCTTAGAATTTGTTAAAGATCAACTAAAGATAAAGAATTGACAACCATAGTCATTATGCCCCAAAACAGATAAAAGCAAATAATGCAATAAAATACATTTAATAAGTTCTACTTGGAGATCAAGTAGAATGAAATGAAACCACAGGTCTCAATATTGATTTTATTATCTTATTCACAAACTCTTCAATCACAATTTGAAATGTTTTATGCAAAATACTATGGGATAAATAAAGTGCAGCTTTATAAACCAAAAGAAATCTAGGTTTTGAGACAAAAGAGGAAAAGGAATTAGATGAAAAATGAAATTTGAAACAAGCCACCTTGGTAGGAAAGGACAAAAGGCAACAGATACTGATGCAAAAGATAAATAGGACTATAATGTAGTTTATACATATGAGGCATTCAAATAAAAAAAAGCTATTTGAATCCTGAGCTATTGGAAATGGACTGTAAAAAAGTAATGGGGGAGGGCAACTGAGAAACAACAATTAGTGAAATGAATATAAAACAACAGATAGGGACAAATTCATTTTACAAATTTAACTAACCTGCATCCTAAAAAAAAGTGCAAACTTAAATCATATACAGACAATAACCATTACAAAGATGTGAATGGATTTTGGAAGATTTTTATTATCAGTAAGAAAATAGAATAAAAGGATCTAACAGGAAGAGAAACAAAAACTGAGTGAAATCAAATTTGACTAGTGCATTTCTAATTAAACACCACTCAGAAATATAAGGAGTCCTGTCACAGTAAGAGCTATTGGAATTTCAAGATGAATTAGCATTCATTCATATGTATTACCATCAATTATTTGTGCAAACTGCAAAATATATATACTAGCTGTACATCCCTTTATTGAATTCTTTGTTTCTATTTTTAGCAATATATTATTGTTACCAAGCAAACAAATCCATGTATAGTAATCAACAGGCGTCAAGCTAACAAGATGACTTTATGCCTTTATTTCTGATTTGTAAAAAAGCACTCCTAGGCTCCTTTGTTGCCCCAAAAGATATTAGGGGCTATGAATCATTTGCTGCAAAAGCAAGATTTACTAGTCACACAGAGAATACCCATTTACTTAATCAATGTAATGATATGGTCCAACATGTATTCTAAATACTCTAAAATATATTCTAAATCTTCTGTTAATATGTAGCACTCCTTGGAAGACAATTTGAACTAGAACCTTTTCCCAGATTTGTGGAGTGTGTAGTAGAATATACACAGTGAATTATATTCACATCACATCTCATTTGTCAAAGGGATATGACATCTCATTCAGAAAGTGCACTATAAAGAAGTGGTTCTTCTCTGCTTGTAAATAGCAATAGTATGCCTTTTCAAATCTTGAAATAAAAATGTCAGATATACAGAAATAAAATAAAATTTGCATCCTGCACAGAATCGGTTCTAATGCAAAATCTGTACTTTCATCTTTTAGCATACTGTGCAAAAGAAAAAATCTCCAGAAGCAGTTTGAAGAATGAAACTTCCTCCTTTTTTCCTTCTGTAGTCTTTCTTTCAGAAAAGGACTACTAGATTCAGCAAACGCTAAAAGCAATGGTTAGGATATTGGAATTTTTAGGCACACATGTAACCCCCTCTGAGAAACTGCAAAATGTGCAAAAAAACCAGAGGACCATGTATACTTGTTAGTTTGAAAAGCCCCCCCTACATAAAGCTTCTCAATGCTCTGTCCCATGCCTATCCTATTGATTTTTTAATAACTTCCAATAGTCTATCAAGCTACAAAATAACTAATGTACTACCATTACTGATTTTTAAAAGGCATTATTTACAAAGCAAAAGTCCATTTGTCAACATAAAGCCATTCCAGAAACCCTACATAGCCAGATATATAGAAGGCATGTCTCTTAAAAACCATACAACATTATCTTTTCTGAAAACGGGGAAGGGCAGAGTGTTGAATGATGATGCTCCCTGGAAGCAAGGCAGTCTCTAATGTGCAGCTGGGCAAGATTACATTCTACAATTAAATAAGCCCAGGGATGCACGCAAGCCATGGGGAGCGTTTGGATGAAAATACAACCCCCCAGGCCATGCGCGTGGGGACGTCTCCATTGTGTTGGGAGGGATGGGAAAAGTCTGCAGGTGGAAAAAGAGGGACAAGAGCGGACTTCCGGCTAGAGACCGACGCGGCCGTTACAGACCGAGGACGATGGCCTTCTCCTGCCCCCCCCCCCCCCCCCCCCCAACCCCCCTCCAACCACCCTGGCCGAGTCTGCTGGGCGGAAAGTTCTCCCCGGACCCGGAACTTTGCAAAGTGAGATCCCTATTTCTTTCTCCCTCTCATCCGGGAATGGCTCGCCGTTTGCAGCCAATCTCATCACCTGCTCTGGAGCCCGGGGGCTGGAAGGGAGCCAGAAAAGTCCGCGCGGCTCGTCTCTGCAGCAGAACCTGTAGACCCAGACTAGGCTCTTTCCTAGGCTGCCTGGCCACCATCCGGCCACCCCTCGGCGGGGAGGCAAAGCAAAAGCCCACGTAGGAAGCCCCCTCACCGCTCGTAAAGACTACATCGCGCCCGCGTTGGGAAAGACCTACACAAGACCCAGCAAAAGAGAGCCGGGACAGGAACTTCTTTGGGCCGCCGGCGGTGCCATCTGCTTCCAGGCCGGAAAGTTTTGGAAGCGGCGAGAAGGGAGGCGCGAGAGCCCCGCCGGACGCTGGCGGGAGGGCGGGCGACGAGGAGTGAGAACAGCCGTTGTTATGGCAACGCCAAGAAGGGGAGGGAGGGGAACTTCAAATCCCAACCGTCAGCGCCGACTGGCTTTCCTTCTTAAAGGGGCCAGCGCACTCTCTCGTCCGGCTCCCCAGGACAAAAGGGATGGCGCCCAAGCGGAGGCAACCGAACCGAGGGCCGTAGACTGGATCGGCAACGGCCGCCTGTCTTTCTCGGCCCGGTTGCGGAGAATGACCGCAGCAGCGGCGGCGCCGGGGGGTCAGTCCCTATGCTCAGCCCGCGTCCGCCCTCCCGCGCCGGGGTTAGCCCGGCCTTCCTTACCCACACAGTGCATAAGCCGGTGCCGCCAGGAGTCGAGCTCTCGGCGGACGCCCCGGCGCTCCGCCGTGCAGCGGGGGCTCCGGCACTGCGAGGCGCCCGGAGCGGGAGCCGCGGCGGCCATTCCGTTTGTTCCCTTTTCCAACTGCCACTGACCTCACGCCCGTCATTTGCATGCGGGAGCGCGCGCGTCCCTGCAGGCCCCGCCCCGCCCGGCGCGCGCGCGTATTTCATCCCCCCCCCCCCTCCACCCTCGGGAGGGGGACGCCGTTCCCGCTGCTGGCGGTGACAAGCTAAGGCTAGCAAGAGCAGGACCAGCACTGAAGGGCGCCAAACAGAGGCAGGTAGACAGACCCTGGCGGAAGTTTCATTCATTGATGGGACGCTTAATTAGCGCCGACTTTTCCCTGCCCTTAGACGCAGCCTCTCCGGGACGATCTTTCCCCACCCTGATCTTTTCCAAGTTGAACCCCATAGCCCGCTGCACCTGAGCCATCCACCTTCCTGCTATGAGTCATCTACCCTTCCTAGAATATAAACCGCTTCTTCGTGCTGATTATGTGCCGTCAAGTAGTAGCCGACTCCTAGCAACCAGATCGATTTTCTTCATCCCCTAAGCTGTCTCTTCGGGTCTCCCCAAAATGCACATCACCCCCCTGTAACTGAGTCTATTCACCTCACCCCCTTTACTTCCAGAGAGCTGGCTCTTTGCATTGGTTGATGATATGCCACCAAATCATTTGGTGCTAGTAACCTACAAACCACATAGATTTTGTCCAGGACAATCGGTCCCTAACATGACCACTGTAACTCAAGGGTCTTCAAACTTGGCAAG
>NW_020769320.1:5986245-6057691 GCF_900518735.1 Pseudonaja textilis | reverse complement strand
CCATCTTTCCCAGAATTATGGACTTCTCCAGAAAATTAGGTCTTCTTGTGGATTGATTATATGCCATCAATTTGAGGTGAACTCTTAGTGACTACATAGTTAGCTTTCCTCCAGTATGATTTGTCACTATCCTGGTCCTTCATAACTTCCAACTGTGCCCTAATTGCCCCTGTATCTGAACACATCTACCCTGCTGTTGGTGCTCATCCTCTTCATTTTACTCTTTCCCAGCATTAGAGCCTTCCCTGGAGCAATAGCATTAGACCATAAGTTTTAGTCCCAAATTAGCCATGAAAACCAGCTGGGTGACTTTCAGCCAGGCACTCTCTCTCACTCGCCTCACAGGAGTTGTGGAGAAAAGAGGAGGAAGATGTGATGGATATATTGACCACCTTGAGTATTTGTAAAAATAATAAAGTCGGGATATAAATAAATAAATTAAATCTCTTTGCAATAACATAGATAGATTTGATAGATCTGGTCTTTTGTTTGTTCTTGTGATGCACTCATTGCTGCTGTAAACTCGTTCCCCTTGCTGCTGATGGTCATGTTCTCATTTCTTCCAGGACTTAGGCTTCTCCAGAGAGCTAGGCCTTTGTATAACGGGTCCAAAAGTAGAATAATTTGAGCCTAGTCATTTGTGTGATGAGATTGGAGGTTAGAAAAGAATCAGGCTCTAACAGAAAGCACCACTGGATGAAGTTAACCAAGAAGATAGAAGGAATGGACCATTTTTCAAACTTACGACTATTGTAGCAGTGGTGGGATTCAATTTTTTTTTTTACTACCGGGTCTGTGGGCATGGCTTGGTGGGCGTGGCAGGGGAAAGATACTGTAAAACCTCCACTCCGAGGTGGTATTTGCCGGTTCTCCAAACTACTCAAAATTTCTGCTACCGGTTCTCCAGAACTGGTCAGAACCTGCTGAATACCACTTCTGCATTGTAGTATTCCCCATGGCCACATGATTTACATTTGGTTGCTTGGCAATCGACTCACATTTATGGCAATTGCAATGTCCTAGAGCAGTGATGGCTAACCTTTTCGTCGTTGCATGCCGAAAGTGTGTGCGTATGCGTGCATAATGCAGTGTGTGCGTGACCCCTTGCCCCCTGCACATGCATGCATGACCCCCCCATGTGCCCCATGCCTCTGCGCATGCATGTGAAACCTGCCTGCATGCGGCCCAAGCCCCTGCGCATGCGCGTGCATCTCCCATGTGCATGTGCGGCAGATACCCAACAATCAATTGGCTGGTGGGATGCACACAGGCATGCGCGGTGGACATGATCTGGGGTGACGGCTCGCATGCCGGCAGAGATGGCTCTGCATGCCACTTCTGGCATACGTGCCATAGGTTCACCATCACAGTCCTAGAGTCATATGATCCCCTTTTTGCAACCTTCTGCTGAGAAAAGTCAATGGGGAAACCAGGTTCACTTAACAACTGTGTTACTAACTTAATATCTGCAGTGATTCACTAACAACTGAGACAATAAACAATCACAAAATGGGGCAAAACTCACTTAACAAATTCCCCACTTAACAATATAAATGTTGGACTCAATTGTGGTCATAAGTTGAGGAGTTGTGCCCATGCTGAAGCAGAATTCGTTTTTAGCAGAAATTGGTATCTTTATTAATATACAATTAAACCTCTACAATAAGCTCTAGAGATGAAGCTGCACTGGAAGACAACTCACAAACTCCATTTGACTTAGCTGGCAAGAGTAAGCTGTTGTAGTAGTATAGCACTGGTGGTGCAGTCATTTTAATGGTCCCCAGTCGGTTTCCAGATTCAATTCAAAATTATGTTTTTAACCTATAAATGTGAATATGGGTTAGCTGAAGAGTACCTTCAAGATCCAAGCTAGAATTTTCCCATCCTGACTGTGCAGAGTGCATTCTGGAAGGTAAAGGAGAGGAGTCAGCTGCAATATTAGAAATAACTTGCCTACCAAGGTTTGTTTACCCCAAACTTTCTGGCCTTATGTAATGTTGACTATCCAAGTGATCTCATTCTGATGAGTTGTTTGGGCAGAAGTTTTCATCCTGAGGTGCCTTTGGAGAATTTGTTCATTTTTAATGTATGTATTACTTGTTCCAAATATTATGTTTGTATGTTGATTGTATGAGTTCATAAAAGTTATTTTTTGTAAATCTCTCGAAGTCATCAAGAGGTGGCATACAAGCTATTATAAGTTAGTAAATAAACATAAGAAATAAAGATTGTGTTTATTATTAAACTCATGGGGCCAAGCTTTAGCCCTGTACAGGGACTCACTCATGGTTCCAATGATAGCCAGGTCTTTAAATAGGTCAGTGGATAAAGATAAGAGGCTATTAACAAGCCTATTGTGAAATGATCACAGCATCTATGAGAATTACTTCTTAGGAATGGGACATTGGGTTGAGATTTCAGGATAGCTTACTATAGAATTACTTGTAATAATATCTGCATTGCAAATGGCAAAGTACATTTCACAGGCTTACACTTATTTTGGCTGAAGGTGGGGCAAGAATCAGGTTACTTTAAGTGTAGATCTCATGCAATGGGTACACCATTAAGTTGTGAGATTGAGCCTCCTATAACGGGATATTTCTCAGGTGCACCTATACCTTTGAAACATGCCCTTATTTGTGCACCCGTTCAGTCTTAATATTTTCATCTGGTGTAAAGTAATCCTATTTTTTAAGGTGACTCCATCAGCAGGATTCTGTGTTTCCTTATGGTCCCATGATTTCATTATTAATTGTGGCAGTTTTGTTTGGTTTTTAAGTTTATTACTGTCATTCAGCCTCCAGTTGTAACAGGGGTGGCTATACAAATTAAGTACATAAATAATGAAGTAACGCTGTGAATTTCATTGCAAATTATACTTTAGAGCACAGGTGTCAAACTCGATCACATCACATGAAATATCATAACTTTTTTTGCCTTTGTGGAGGTGGGATGGAGACGCATCCAGCCTGCAGGCCACCAGTTTATACCCCTAAGTATAAGAAGATTATACATGGTATCTCCTACAGCCCTTGAAAGCTACTGTGTCCCTTATATTACATGCAACTACATAGGGACTTTGATAGTGAGATAGGCAGCATAAAAATACAATGAAGAAATCCTGTGAAGAAATGCAGCATCTACTTTAATATTTTGTAGACAATACTATGGTAGCTCTCTTGTCTGCTTGCACCACTTTTTCTTAAGTATTTTCAAAATGTAGCACATCCATTGTATACTAGGTTAGGGTAGCTGAAAGGGAGAGGGAGAGAGAGAAACAGAACTATAAGTCAGTAGAAAAGCTGACAAAAGATTTTTTTTAGTGAGAGAGAGAGAAAGAGAGAAATGTAAGTCAGTATAAAAGGTGATATATGATTGGGGGTATCACCTATACTAACTGAGTAGTACTCATTTTAGAATAGCTTTGTAAATTTGTGTTGCTCCTTGATCTAGATCCAGAATTGATTCTGTGAGTTGGGACCAAGATAATTAAAGGACCACTTTATTCTCTACACTCTATGCACAATTATTAGGCAGGTTGTATTTCGGAGGATTAATTTTATTATTGAACAACTACAGTGCTCTTGGTCAATCCAAAATGTTAATAAACCTCAAACCTGAACATTTAAGGAAGTAAAAATTAGGTTTTGGCTTTCTTAGGAGAATATCTGCACAATTATTGGGCAACTATTAGCATGCAGAATTATTATGCAACTAAATGAAAAATGAAAAATTGCCCATCTCACTTGTTCATTTGCATCTGTTAACGTGAGAACAATAAACAACTCAAAATGTACAAATAAACATTTCTGACATTTCACACAAAATCAGTGACCAATATAGCTATCCTTCTTTTCAGTAACAGCCATAAGCCTTTCATTCATGATATCTGTCAGTTTCTTGATCTGTTAATGATCAACTTTTTGTGTAGCAGCAACCACAGCCTCTCAGACACTGTTCAGAGAGATGTACTGGTTTCCTTCACAATAAATCTTCCATTTAGGAAAGGCTGACAAGTTCTCATTTGGGTTTAGGTCAGGTGAGGAAGGAGGCCATGTCATTATTCTTTAAGGCCTTTACCGGCTAGCCATGCAATGGAGTACTTTGATGCATGCGAACTTTTGGCTGCACACAAGGAAACAGCAGAAATCTTTCTCTCATATTCTCTCCTCCAAACTCTGCCAGAAATGAGTCTTCATGAGACTCATCAAGCCAGCTCAGCCTCTTAGAGCAGGACCCTGCAAGGCTTGTTGTTATTGCACATGTGAATGGCAGCACCGCTACAAGCTTCATTACATTACACTGGCGCAGCTAGTGTTCTGCCACTCATGGCTGCGCCAGTATGTCGAACTTCACACTGCAAGATTTGTGCTATTGAGTCCAAGTGGTGGCACTGCTGTGAAGTTTGACATACCAACACACCCAGAAGCAGTAGAATGCCAGCTGCGCCAGTGTGATGAAGTTCATGGCAGTGCTGCCATTCACATGTGCAATAACAACAAGCCTTGCAGGGTTCTGCTCCAAGAGGCCGGCACAGTCTCACAAAGACTCATTTCTGGTCGAGCTTGGAGGAGAGAAAGAAAGATTTCTGCTGCTTCTCCTTTCCTTGTGTGCACCCAAAAGTTCTCAAAAGGCAGCAAGGTAAAATGCCAAACCTCATGTATGGGCTGCCCCCAGTAAGTGCTGTGGCTGGGATAGGGTTAGGATGAGTCCTGTGCACTTCCCACCTGCTTCTGCTTCACCTTTGGCAGGGTGGCAGGCCCTAGAAGGGTGCTGTCCTAAAGCCTCCCCACCCTTGTTTGGGGTGAACGGTGCCTGACAGGCCCAGGTGTGGTGGGCAGGCAGGCGGGTGGAGCAGCTGCATGGCTCCCTCAAGTTGCGGGGATTGGGGCAGCACTTATGTGACTGGGATTCCAATTAGTCTCTGCACTTTGTTTTTCCAACTAGTTCAAGGAAAATTGTTGGTGAGAAAACTGAATTCTCAACTTTTAAGTAAAGTATAAGAATTGGTTTGGAAGATATCATTGAGGCTTCATCAATAATCAAACATATTTTGTGAGTTTTTTTCAATAATTTTAGTAAATAAATGTTTTCTAATGTCTTTTGCACTGAGATCAACTATTTACATTGCAGTTTTACATGAATGCAATTCTATTCCCAGATCTAATCCATTTTTAATTTGCAATTCTGTCTCATCTTCTGTGTCTTAAAATGGTTTGCATCTTTGTGCCAGATTGTAAATTATATTAAATGCTCTACAAGTACTACCTAAATATTTTCAGTCATCTTGTACAGTGCATCCTGCTCACATTGCTTTAACTTCTCTATACAAACCATGTGAGCTTTAGATGAGAAATGCTCTTTCATTTTTTCCCCTAAGAGATGCTTGTTGCACCTCTTTAGTCTTCCCTGCTGCCTCAATTTGGAAATGTTTCCATTCCTTTGCTATGTGAACATTTTTTTCTTTTGTTGCAATCTCAATTTTTTGGCAATACTTGCAACTTAACTTTTTGGGGGGAAACTTCCTCCTTAAAGTTAGGGTACTGCTGCAATGTCTAGCAATCGGTAAGATTGCTTTCAATGTCCAACTCAGTTCTTTCAATAGTTGATGTGCTGCTTTCCCCAGACTCCAACGGTTGTAGTTATGACTCTTTTGGATCTCCTTTTGTTTTCTTACCAAAGAAATCAGGCAAACTCAGTTGCCTTTTCATCTTGGTAAGCTACTGCAAAAAAAACCCACAACAATGTTGTGGTTTGGACTGTTGTAAGTTGAGTGGTGAAGGCTGGCAAGTGAAAAAAGCGAGCAAGGAGCCGAGATCAGTAATATTCAGTTACTTTTAAGTGTGTCTGACACTATAGTTAGTTAGTGTTTAAAAGATGTTATGGAAGAAGAACAAGTTTCACCCAGACAAGACTAAGACTGAGCTGAAAGTGGATTTGAAAATGACATTCTATCAAAAAGATGTGATACCATGAATATAAAAGAATGGTTGATATTTTCATGATTACAATTAATTGAAAAATAAACACTTAAAATGGAAATACAATTAACAAAGCAAGGGAGTGTCAGGTGTGGCTCCATTCAAATTCCAAGAAAGAAAACCTTAGACTTCATTTTTATAGAGAAAAGGATTTTTACTGAAATTGAAGTGATAGCAATAGGAGAAATACAAATCTGAAGCAAAAGGCGTGGAAATTACATATAGAAAGTTATCCCATGACCCCACCCCAACAATTCAAACTGGACATCCAGTCTGAGGTATGTATAATGTCATGTGAGTACATCTTCAGGTGGCATCTCATACATCTGGGGTTTTGTTGTTGTTGGGTGTGTGATTTGTTGTTCGGTTTCATGTGGGGGTTGAACTATGCAGCCCCGTAGTTGGTCTATGTGCCTGTTCCATGTTTTCCCCCTTCTACCTCCAGTCTGTATGATCTGGGTCCAGTAATCTCAACTATTTTTGCTGGGACCCAGGCTTCCCCTCCCGTGTAGTTACATGCCCGTGTAGTTACGTGCATACACCGTGTCTCCTGGTGTGAATGTTCTGCACTTCCCTGTGGAGTCTTGAGGGGTGTCATTTGTGTAATTTGGATGGATTGTGTCCAGGGTGGTCCCGATTCATGAGCATTTCTGCTGGGCTCCTGTTTGTTGCTGCACTTGACGTTATGTGTTGGGTTAGCAAAAATTTGTCAATTTTTTCCTGCCAATCGCCGGAGCCTAATTTTATTAGGAGATCCTTGGTCGTTCGGATGATCCTCTCCACTTGCCCATTCACCATCAGATGAGCTGGCGCCGATAGGGCATGTCGGATCACCAAACAGGTGAGGAAGCTTTCAAATTGTTGTGAGGAAGCTTTCGAATTGTCTGTCTGACATCAGACTCCACTTTGCATATGACATGGTCCATGTAAATGTAGCGTCATGCATATTTAACAGGTATCATAAATTGGTAATTTCTTAACCTATTACTTTGTTTTTCTCTGGTCCTTTTCTTCTTTCAATTTTGTCCATGCCTCTTCTTACTTGTTTAAAAGAACAAGTAAAAGAAGACTGGAGTTTCAGTATTTCCTTTTCCATATTATTCTCTTAAATTATACGGAGCTGAAATAAATGAAGTTGCCAGCGAAAGAAATTGGTAAGATCTAGTATACAGTGCAAGTTTTTTTTTTAAACATAGTGGAAAGAAAATTAATTAAGAAACATAAGTAGTTATCACTGTAGTCATATTGTTAATAGTACAGTCCTGTATTATTAGACTACGCAATACCCCAAACCAGTCAAGAAAAGATAGGGCTCTTGTTTAAAATGTATAGACATTTTCTGTATTCTGTACAATCAGAGAAGTTTGGGGTGGGTGGGACAGTTCTGAATCTTCTGAATAATCCACATTGATATCTAATTCATCTCCCTAGAGAAGCAAGGTGGATCCAAACATCCTAGGCATATTCATAGATATCTCAATGAGCAGCTGAAAAGCAACAATCTGTCTCAATTTTCCCTATCCTAATAAAGCATACCAAACAAATCCTTCTTCAGGTTTTACATTCCGTCTTGCTTCCCTTTCCCTTTATATGGGGCAGTGTTTCTCAACGTTGGCAATGTTAAGATGTATGGCATTCAGCTCCCAGAATTCTCAAGTCAGTGTGTGCGCTCAGGAATTCTGGAAGTTGATGTTCACACATCTTAATATTGCTAGAGTTGTGAAAAACTAGTATTAGGGATACTTGCCAAATGCTCACTGTTCTCTTTCATTTTTTAATAATCAATCAGTTCAGTCACATTTATTGTATGCTCATCTTCTTGTCTATTCATTCGTGTCATCAAGCAGAATAATTTTTTCCTTTGAA
Organism: Pseudonaja textilis; assembly: GCF_900518735.1. The sequence goes on along the minus strand of NW_020769320.1, from coordinate 6,049,844 downwards.
TCTCATTCATTAAAAATGTTGCAATTTTTCTCAAAAGTCACCTTGCCACCATTATCATAACTCAAGCATAAATTGCAACTATTATTAACCTATGGATTTCAGTTTTCATTTCATTTGCTAATTTAACAAGTGCAGTGATTCACTTAGCAACTATGGCAAGGTAAGTCATAAAATGGGGCAAAACTCACTTAACAAATGTGCAATAGAAAGTCTGGGTTCAATTGGGGTCCAGGACTACCTGTACTTATATTTTATTGCACTGTAAACTCCGTGTCTTGCTACCTAACTTTATCCAGCCTCATGGGAATCACATAGCAATTTATTTTATTCAATAATTGAATTACTTGAATCAATAAATGTTTTGGTTACTTTTAAGATGTATTTTCTATTAAAATGAATGCGTGCTCAGGAATTTGCAGTTATAATTTATATTTTCTTCTTGTAAGTGTCAGCCTCTCATGAGTTTTCTAAATAACAAGGAACCCTCTTAGTCAGTTGGCATTTTCTTGTGTTTTAATTGCCTGCTGTGATATAATTATTGTGACATTTGAGGATGTTTTTAACATCCTGAATTAAATATTCTGACACCCCGCAAAGCACTTCATGAAAATAACCAAATTGTATTTCTATCATTAGTAATCCACAGATGTCCTTTAGAAGTAAAACTATTTTTGACACAAAAGCACAGATGAAATGTGAAATGTTTACAAATGCTATTATAGGTCAAATTGTTCCTCTAAAATACCTGGATTTTTTGAAGTGGATTATCATTCTTCATTTTCATATTATTTGTGTTATTAGTCTTTTACTGTAATAAATATTTGATTGATTTGATCGATTGGATTATTTGTTGTTATTATTACTGAATCTATCTTAATGTATTTTGCAAAATGAAAAGACAAATACTTAAGGAAGAATTACAAAACTAAACAATAACAAATCAAAAGAAACTGAAAGACATTTTTAAAAGAAAATTCTCTCTGTGTGTGTGCATGTGTGTATGAATATAAAAGCAATCTTAAGAAATGCAAATAGTTTAAATAGCTATTTAGTTTAATTTAATTTATTTAAGGGGTCTGCATAAGTGCACCATCATGCCTACCGTCCCTGTCCTATTGTCCCCATTTATTCGTACCTATTTCTTGTATTCTTACTCATGTTTATACTTATATCTATTATGTTGTAAGCGATTGACAAATCAAATAAATAATTAATAAATAAACAAATAAATATTTGTGCCCCAATATTATTCATTGTACAATTGTCAGAACAAGAATATTTGTTACTGTTGCCACACTTTCTTGAATAAAGGTGTATTTTTCCACTCCTCAAACCATTTTCTTGTGGCTTAGAAAGACAGGTTATTTCCATATCATGCAATGGATGAAGAGGATGTATTTATTCTTTGATAGGTATGTTTCTTAAATAGTAGTGTCCATTAGAAGTTTTTCCTTGGCTTATCTACAGACATTCTTCCTTTTTTTCCTCCTCCGCAATATCATTACCAGTGGTGGGATTCAAATTTTTTAACTACCGGTTCTGTGGGCATGGCTTGGTGGGTGTGGCAGGGGAAGGATACTGTAAAATCTCCAGTCAGAGATGGTATTTGCCGGTTCTCCGAACTACTCAAAATTTCCACTACCAGTTCTCCAGAACTGGTCAGAACCTACTGAATACCACCTCTGATCATCACCACTGCCATTCATTATAAGTCAGACCTCTCAAGCATTTCTCCTTCTGTGTTCTGGAGCTGTCTACAAATTTATTGTAAAGGAAAACAAGAATCAAAAAGAAATAGAAAATCAACTTGACTAGCATGTCTTAATTTTGCAGAGAGGAATTTAATAATTCCAAAATGGAATGGAAACAGTTTAGAATGGAAGAAATCCAAATTAATTTGTTTCTCAGACAAGGCAAGATTATGCAAAATGAAGTAGCCAAAAGAGACAAATATAGAGGCAGTGAATTAAAATCAAGCTCTATCATGATTGTAATTAATATTTCTAAAGCACTGCCCAGCTTGTTATTTCATTACATTTATGTGATACTTTCTGGCTTGGCTACCTAACACACTCTTCCTTCATCAAGCTCCAGGGCTCAAAGAACAAGGGTGCAGGTTATAGATTTGTGGGATAATAAATTCTGTTTCTCCTGGATAAATCTTGATGTGGCAGAAGAGCAAACAGAAACTAATAAGATTCAAACATGACCAAATTATTGGCAACAACATGAAACACAGCATTAAACTTATCATTTCTTCCTTAGTTATATTTACAAACCCTAGATCTTTGGAAAAAGAGAGACAAACAATTCAGTTGGAAATGGACAGTCCATACAGTCTCTAACAAAGTCCAACTCCAAAGTCCACTGGCATCCTTTTAATGTAACCACCAGCTTGGTTTATATGCAAAGGATACCATTGCCTGGAAGCCTGGATCCCCGCATTTCTACTGAGCACACAAACCAAAATCTTTTTTTCAATCAACTAGCCAACATGTCAAATCAAAAAGAAGCCAGCACAGATATCCACAGTGGGATGTGTCAAAATTTGCAAGAGGGAGAATATGGGTCACAGAGAACCAGTGAACAGTGAGGCAGAGAACCAGTGGGACACAGTTTATTCAGTAATTGCCTAGGCCCATACTTCAAACTAGTGCTCGAAGGGACAGCCAGGCATCGCAGGCCCTGGGGCCTAGCAAACTTGAGGCAGCCTGAAGGCCACAGCCCTCCCCCTGAAAACTTCCATCCTGGCAGCCTCCCCAGTCATCTGACCCAAGTGTAGGACTTGATCAACATTCCCTCCCCAGCAAGATCAGCAGCCCCCCCTCCTGCTAGCCAGCCCTAGCAGCCCGTGTGATGCAGGACAAAAAGCCTGGAGCAATCCATCCAACAAAGGGCAATGAGAAATTGGGGATGGCAGAATCGGAGGAGGAGAGAAATGCAGCAGCAGAGACCGTTAGTATAGCAGCAGAGGTGCATTGAGTTAAGAGAGCTCTAATCCCTAACACTGAGTGGTGGGCTGAAGGGAGCAGACCAGATGGCAGAGCTGAGCTGACCAGAAACCTGAATGGCAGGCTGAGAGAGCTGACCAGAGCAGAGACAAGGCCAAAAAGACCCAAGCACTGAAGGACAGAAGGGAGTTGGCAGACAAACAACAAGAGGCCGGAGCAGCGAATGACCCAAGTGAAGGTAATAGTTAAGCTTGAGGTCCCAATAGGAAAGGAGGGAAGACCCCGATAGAGAATAAAAATAAATACAGGAGAGAAAATGACAACAAAAAGTCAAAGGTAATAAAAAGTTTCTTCCAACATATAAATAACAAGAAAAAGGTCAAGGAAACAGTCAGTCCACTAAAGAGAGAAGATGGCAAGAAAGTAACAGGCAACAGAGAGAAAACAGAGCTGCTTAAATCATTATTTGCATTAGTCTTCACACACAAATAAATTATAGCCCAATCTACCAAAAACATAACTGTAAAAGAAAAGACTAGGAACAAAAGTTAAAATAAGCGGGGGGGGGGGGGGATAGTAAGAGAACACCTGTCTGATCTTGATGAATACAAATCACTGGAACCCTGTGGATTACATCCCAGAGTTCTAAAGGAGCTGGCAGAGGTCCTCTCAGGACCCCTGTACCACATTTTTCAAAAATCCTGGAGCACCAGGGAACTACCAGAGGTCTGGAAAAGAACTGATGTGGTTCCCATCTTCAAAACACTGGAAAAAACAGACCCAGGAAACTATAGACCAATCAGCCTTTTAAATATTTGCTAAATCTGGTTATTATTATTTCCTTTGGTTTTATTCTTGTTCTAGACTCGAGAACAAAAATGAAACCAAAGGAAATAATAATAACCAGAATCTAGAATCTAGAGTATATATCTTTCTAGTTCAGTTTTATGTTTATATTGTACTTTAATATATTTTTATACTACAGAATAGTCACAGATACAATAACAAACGCTTATCTGTTAATATTTCAAATTAATTATTACAGATTCCTGACTGCTGTAATGGTGAACTATTTGCAGTGCTATGTCAATGTTGGGAATGAGTATTATGATCCAGGAATTGATGGAGAGAAGAAAGATGAAGAAATTAACGTGTTTTGCTGAATCCTAGTTAGATGAAAATTAAATTAGAGCATTTGGAAATCCACAGCTTAGCCAAGGAAAAGGTGGGATAATAAGAAATTTAATCTAATAAATGTTTTAGTAATGATCTCAGAATTTGTTCTATTGGTCTCTAGCCATCACTATTCCTAAACTTTGGCTGAGCTATGCAGGATGTCTAACTCTTTGTTACTGTTATTAGTCCTCTAACCACCTAGAATTGCTACAAGTGTTACATGTGCATATTTTCTGTGAATAACTATTCTTTGTTCTTGCCAAACAGATTCCACAATTACAGACTTCCTGGTCTCCTTTCAAGTGTATGCCATAAGCTTGTTTTGTTTTAGCAGCCAGCCCATCATCATGGTTTACAAAAACACAATCATAACACACTAAGATAAGGCCAAAAATAATCAAATCTTAGCTTAGTCTATTGGGTGTTCTTTATAAATATGTAGTTTCTGTTCCTAAACAACTCCCAAATGCAGCAAATAGTTGTTTAACATGATGCTACTTTTATGCTTACAATATTCTTGTTAGATGGCTTATTTGAAGAGTACCTAACCCAGGCACCAAAGCAACTTCGCATTTACTCTGTTCATTCCTAGTGATAACAGAATGGTAGAATGTATGAATGTGAAGGGGCCTTGGGACGTCATTTAGCCCAAAACCCTGTTAGTGCAGGGATCTATTAAACCAACATAACCACTATCATTTCTTTTACTCTCTTTTCAAGTTTTGGAACTGTAGGAAGTTACCCACCCCTCTCCTAGAAAAACGAAATATCCTGGGAAATATTAAAAAGGCAGAATACTTCCCCTAAAAAGAGTAGAAACTCAGAAGCAGAAACTCACCTCAAAGAGGCAGAAACTCACACACACACCCACCTTTACTAATGGGCCATGAAGGCCTAGGCCAGAGTATTCTACATAATAAAGGCCTCTACCCATCTCACCACCTAGCCTGGGAAGATTGTATCAGCCAACACTCAGGTGAAGCCATGTGGTCCAGACAAAGCCAACAAAGTTAGTTAAGACCCGCACCCTTGTGAGTCTGACAGCCAATGGGATATATTTCTTGCACAGGAGCAGGAAACACTAAGGTGGGGCCCAACAGTGGGTATATAAGGGTCTCTCAGCATCTTGGCCCTCCCTTCTCTTTTCACCTTGAAGCATGTGATCATCCTTTTCACTTTGGAACACCAAGCCATGTGGTCCTGCCCACCATTAAACCATCTTTCCAAACAGCCTCCATGTTTCCAATGTCTTTTTCCCCACTTGGAACTCAACCCAGAAGGATATTTCTTTCAACATTGCCAGTTTCTATATTATTTGTATACCCTTACTTTTCTGCAGAGGCTTAAACAGTTTACTTAGCACCTCATGTTCTCTGTACCAAAATCACGCTTGGAAATGGGATAAACTGAGAGTTTATGAATAGCAAAAGGTAATCTCATAGGGATTTGAAACTGAGTCTGCTTTGCTTCAGCCCTGTATGCCTTATACTGTACCACAACGGCTCTCGAAATGTCTGATTGTTTTAACTCTCTGGGATATAATCCACTAGCACCCCAAATATCACTAAAAGTAGTTTTGCAACTTGGTGCCCTCCAGGTTGAAAGGCAGAAGGGGACCTATCATTGCATCATTTCAGCCAATTTAAATAATTGATTTCATGCACATTGTGAAGTAAAAATGATTAATGGCATTAGCAGCTTAGTGCATTATACAAAATCCTAGTCATTTTATTGAGTATCTCTTGAATTTGCATACTGTCATCTTCATATGTTTACTTTACTTTGGCAAAAAAAGGCCTAAATCTCGCCTATATAACAAGTGAAGCAGTTATCTGCAACAGGTTCCGTCCTTCCACACAGTCTTTGAAAATACAATGTGTCCTATAGGACTCTGTGGGGATTAGCTCCATATCACCTCCTTGCTTTCTTTGTCTTGGAAATTCTGCTCCAGGGGGAGAGATTTATCTTCCTTTAGGCAAATTAAATTGGGAACTAACAATCCAGAACAATAACTATATTGTTTTTCTGTTCTCCAACTGCCTATCCCAAGTATGAAGTGTGCCCTAACTGATCCATTCTTGCCATTCTTGTAATAATTCTTCACTCAGTTAAATTTTGTCTTGAAATAATGGATTCACTTGTATGGTGAGATGGCATGTGCTATGAATTATGCTGCCAAAATGAATGAAGCTTTTTATATTAATGTGTGTAGGCTAAGGCATTTGACAGAGTCTCTGGATAGAAGGGGGAAGCCTGTTTTATTTATACAGTGTATGTTTAAACCCAGTATGTTATATACCAATTAAAAATTTTTTTAGAATGAAATAAAACTTTAAATGACTTGCATACTAAACAGATGACTCTCAGTTTTGATGCATTTGATTCTGCTTATGTACAATATAATTTGCATATTTAATGTATAAGCTTCAGTGTAGATTTGCATTTTCTAGTGGAATCATGGATTAACAGAATTTATCTTAAAAACAGTTTTAGTTTAAATAAAGAATTGTGAGATGTCTTCAAACCTTGGAACTCACTTGGATTTGCTTATTTTTTATTTATTTGTTTAATTTTTGATACTGCCCAATTCCAAGCAACTCTTGCTAATGATAAAATTATGATTTTTTTAAAATGAAAAGGATAACAGAAATATCCTATAATATCCTGTAATAGGATAACAGAAATGGGATTTTCAAAAAGCAACTCTAATATTTCTTTACCCTTAAACTGGGTGGTCAGCTCTTTTAAAAAAAATATTCCCATAACTGTCCAAAAGTTGTATAGCTAAATTGTCCTGTTTCAGAATAGGGGTGTAAAACTCTACATTACTGAGCATGAATAAATACATTCTATTGCACATTCTGGATTGTATATTTCATAACTGTTATTGTCCAGCTTTTGTTCCCACAGGAAGGAAAACCACCTAGCCTAAACAACTCTCACTATCTCCACTCCTCCCACCTTAGGAATGTGCAAGCCCAAAACCCTTTCCCCCATAACCAGCAAAGAGAAAGAAACAAAAGGAATATATAATAAGACTAAATAAAATGGCTATGCATATGTCAATTTCGGGCTTGACAGTAACTATGTGCTCTGTAGCCAAAGATGGAGAAACTCTATCCAGTCCATAAAAACAAGACCAGGAGCTGACTGTGACTCAGATCATGAGCTTCTCATTGCAAAACTTAGGCTTAAATTCAAAAAAGTAGGGAAAAGCACTAGGCTACTCAGGTATGCTAAATCATATCCCTGATGAATATACAGTAGAGATGACAAACAGATTTAAGTCAGGGGTGTCAAACTTAAGGCCCGGGTGCCAGATGTGGCCCGCAGAGTACTTAGATCTGGTCCATGGGGGACCCCTGGAAATAGCAAAGGGCCAGTCTGTGGTGCCTCCCCACTCTGTTTTTGCTGGGAGAGTTGATCCCAGCTGAAAACAGAGTTTGGGAGCCCGTTTTCTCTGGCAAAGCACCTGGGCCACAGGTGCCCCCAACCCAAGTGATGTCAAGCTGGCCACGCCCACCCTGGCCATGCCCACTCTGGCCCCCAAGGTCAAACACAACCCTGATGCGGCCCTCAAGGAAATTGAGTTTGACACCCCTGATTTAAGTGAAGAGGAACTAGACTCTCTTGAAGCAGGTAAAGAAGGAGAGTGCAAAAGTTGGCTTGAAACTCAACATTATGAAAACTAAGATCATGGCATCCAGCTCTCTCAATTCCTGGCAAATACTGTAGATGGGGAAGAAATGGAGGTAGTGACAGATTTTATTTTCCTGGGCTCCAAAATCACCGCAGATGTGGGCTGCAACCAAGAAATTACAAGATGCTTGCTCCTGGGGAGGAAAGCTATGGCAAATCTAGAAAGCATACTAAAAAGTAGAGACATCACCCCGCCAACAAAAGTATGTATAGTCAAGGCTATAGTTTTCCCAGTTGCAATGTATGGCTGTAAAAGTTGGACCATAAGAAAGGCTGAGCACCAAAGAATTGAGGCCTTTGAACTATGGTGCTGGAAAAGACTCCTGTGAGTCTCTTGGACTGCAAGGCGATCAAACCAGTCAGTCCTAGAGGAGATCAACCTGACTACTCTTTAGAAGGCCAGATCCTGAAGATGAAACTGAAATACTTCGGCCACCTAATGAGAAGAAAGACTCACTGGAGAAGAGCCTAATGCTGGGAAAGATCGAGGGCAAAAGAAGAAGGGGACGACAGAGAATGAGGTGGCTGGATAGAGTCACTGAAGCAGTAGGCATGAGCTTAAATCAACTAGAAGGTGGCATGGGGTTGTGATTGATTGGACATGACTTCACAACTAACAATAGCAAGAAGTTATAACATTATTTATGTATGTATGATTCTGGATAATGATTCAGTCAGTTTACCCTACTTGGCAGGGCTTGTTGTGAGGAAAAGTAGGAAAAGCACTCTCCCCTTCTTGAGTTTCTGAAGGAAAAGGGAAATATGAAACTACTACCCCCCCCCCCCCCCCCCCGCAAACACAACAACAGATAAGTGAATGGCATGTTTTCCAGCTTGCAAATAACATAAAAGTCAAAATTAAAACTCGGAAGTTAGATGCTTATCTTTTATTTTGACTGTGATGTACTTTTGCAATGTGACTCAACTGAACACTTTGCCAGTTCAGTTCTAGGAACACCCACTATTTAAAAGGGGTGCAGAAGAAGTTGCCTCAGGTTTTTTTAAGAGATTAACTTGTACTACTGTGCAATATTTAACTGAAGTTCTCATATGTATGACTTAAAGAATGACAAAGGCACTTTAATCATACGTGGTATATGATTTACTACAATTTGAGTCTGCGAAGCCATTTGGGAATTGCTTTGGCCTTTTAATAAAAGAAGAGTGAGATTAAATTAAAAAGTAAAGATTCCCCAACATATTTTTTTTCAGCCTGGGTAATTTAATATATTTGAGCTGTAGGAAAACTTTCTAATCAAAATGGCGTTTGTAAATGTATTCATTTGCATCATAGCTTTTAATGTAATTATATTTATTGGCTTTCTGTTAAATTATGATTTTAGTAATTTTGAAAGAGAGGTTAAATTGAAGGGGTGTAACTACATCATTAAATTAGCTGAATACTAGCTTGATTATTTTTCTTTTTAAAAAGTTAATTCATGGGCTGTGCCAGGTATGATAAAAATGTTTTATAATGAACAAGGAAAAGTTGGTATATAAGAAAAAGTATAGGATCAAATAAACCACAAATTTATATTCTTTCGGTAAACCTCCACTCACGTTTCTAAAATGGATAAATTAATAAATTGTACATAGTATCCATTATATTGCATTTATTCATTTATTTATAGTTCAAGATCTTGTCACGAAATTTAAAATGCAGCACACCATTAAACCTTATATACAGATAATACATACACAAATAAAAGGAAGAAACATAGCTAAGAGTATAGATAAAAAATGCTACTTCTTTCAAAACACCTAGATATTGACTGTTTAGTAAGAATGCTTCAATGTCTTGTCCATATTTCATCATATTTCATTTTTGTTATACAAAATGTCTTGAATACAGAAAGCTAGCATATCAAGGCAAAACTCCAGTTTTTCCTTTGCTGTGCTAGTTTTCTTTATGCAAACATGATCTTCCACTGATCTTACCCAGCAATGAATTTATCACATATTGGCTAATCTTTTAGGATTCCAAGGATTGGGATAAGCCTGAGAAGAGGTCGAAGAGGTTCTTGCATATTTTGAACCACAGAATGATGCATTTCCAATGCAATCTTGGGGCAGTTATACTTCTGATAATGTAGTTGTCATGGAGATTGGTTCATTGGTTTCCGATTCAGCCCCTTAAAAAGCCAATTAGATCAATTTGATGGCTTAGAGCTGTCAAGCATTGTGTCTCTGTTAATACGGAAATAACTTCAAAATTAACAATATACTTAACATTAAATCAGGGTATAGAAAAACACTCTGATGTCATTCAAATAGCCAGTAACTTATGGAAAACAATTGCACTTGTTCAATAACACTTGTAGGCAATCCCTAAACTTCAGTATATGAAAATAATATTAAAACTAAGGCTCTTAAAATGTAAAATAGCTTGTTGTGACATCTCAGTAGACAGCCGGGCAAGTGGCAGATTTTGCCCTAAAAACATCTATCTCTAAGATTCTGGATTTGGGCTCTTTTGGAGAAGATAGTGGGGTGAAAAGCTAGGTTGGCTTTCACTACTCTTGTGGAAATGTATGTTGATCCATTTGGTGAGTCATGAATAATTTAATAATTTAATGTGCGGATGCCAAAATATATTGGACTAAAATACACACATGGTTGGAAAAAATGACAAAAAAGCATATAGACTTGAAACCAGAGATATTTTTATTGGGAATTTTACCTGAAATATATAGTAAAGAATTGAAATATTTGATTGTAAATGTATTAACAGCGGCTAGGATTGTATTTGCCAAAAACTGGAAAAACGAGAAAATACCAACACAGGAGGAAGTTATTAAGACAATATTGGAATGTGCTGAAATTAGTAGATTGACATTTGAAATCAGAGAACAAGAAGATAAACAATTTTAAAAAATTTGGGATCTATTCTATCAATGGTTAGACAATAAAACATGGTAATGAAATATGTAGATTTTTAGAACATAACGAATATATAAAGATGTATTTTTTCTTTATTATATCTACAAAATGACTAGGATAGATTTGAGATGATAATATGAACTGTCATAAAACAAATTAAGCATAATATGGATTATCTTGTAAAACATGAATGAATAGTAGTATAGTCAAATGATTGATTAACAATGATATTAATGTATTTAAGAATATTTGATTGACAACATGAGAACATATACAATGTAATTGTAGTTGAAGACTACGAAGTGAAAGCACAAAACAATTTGTAAACCAACTGACACACTGTATGTATATACATGGAAGATGGCTTGATGTTTTTATGTTGTGTTTGTCTATGTTTGTCTTAAAAAAGCAATAAAACTTTTATTAAAATAATAATAATTTAATAAATGGTTTAAATCAGATATTGCGAACTATTGGAGTCTGATTTTTTTTATTTCCTCTTCCACATCAAAAGATGAAGATAGCCAGTTCAACTGATGATCTGGCCATTTGCATTTGTTAAAACAGAAGTGGGTGCCATAGGACCATTTGTGTTCTTTAACACCCCTTTTTCAAACTTCTAAATTACTCCGGCCATCATTGCTAAAAAAAAAAAAGATGATGATGAAAATGACTGTATAAGCCCTAAAATACTGGATTTTTTTTTTTAATAAGAGAAGGATCCCCTAATTCTCTCCAAAAATGCACCCTTCCCAAAATATTAAATGCAGTCCTTGATCTATCACCATAATCTACAAACACACATTTGATGAAGGTTGGACATGGAATAAGTATAAAGTATTTCCACCCATCCTTGACAGCAAAAACCAGAATTGATGTATCAAATTCTCTCCTAATGCCATTCTTAGTCTTCTTAATTAGCAGTTGCAGAAGAGGTCAAAACAAGGGAAATAGTGTTTGAGACATCAGGAGAAAAACCCTGATCTTTGAAAGTTGCTTTCCTAACAATCTGGGCTAGAAACAGTGAAATGTGCTCAGAGGAAGTCTTTCATTAGAACACAAAATTCTGTACATTCAAAGGAAAATGTTATATGTGGGCAATGTAAGGCAACAACATTATGGCCTGTTTTCTCATGTTTTTTTCATGAGAGATATGGGGAACCTTGTCTCTATGGGGAAAATCTACAGATATTCCTATATGTAGATGCAGGGAGAGTCTGCATCTACATATAACTGTAATTAATGCAGGAGTCATTGCAATTGTAAGTTTAGGCATTGCCTGGTTGGATTTAAAGTTATGACCATTTTTTTATTTCAGTTGTTAAGTGTATGCCACTAAGTGAACTTATTTTCCTCAATGGATGTCTTTTTGCCAGCAACTGGAAATAAATGCTGGAAGATGGCAAAAATTCCAATATTTTGCAAATTTTGCAAAAATGCTGTAAAGAATGCTGTAAATGTCTGTAAAGGGGATTTTATTGCTGGGCAACCAAAATATGGTCATCTGAGCATGGGTATGTGTGTAAATCCGAAAATTGTTCAGAAGTAGTTCAAGGGAAGTCCATTGTAACTTTGAATGGTTGTTAAGCCACTTGTCATAAGTCAAGTACTATCTTTATTGATTGCTTTGCTAAAAAGATCTCTCCTCAGAGGAAATAATTAAAATAATTATTCCCAAACCATTTTTCCAGCAACATGGGTGATAAAGCCTAGCAGATTTTGTATATCTTAAAGTAGTCCTAGAAAACTACCAGAATAAATGCCAATTCAGCTGAAAGTGATTTATGGTTATCACATTTATGGGTTGGAGGCTATATTATGGAACATGGCAGGAAATGGAGCTCTCCAGACCATGTTGTTTATGTCAATAAGTGCAAGTTGAGAAAACTCTTTCAGCCATTATTGACGCAAATATCTTGTAATCCGAGTTCAGCAACAATATTGGTCTATAGTTCTTCACTTGTTATAGATCTGTATTCTCCTTTGGTATAAGGGTAATATAAGCTTCCATCCTTGACTTGGGTATTTCGGCTTTAATCAGTATTTCATTTACAACTTCTAGTAATACATCACTTAAAGTGTCCTGTAGGGCTTTATACATTTCTGCAGGCAGGCCATCTGGCCCTGGAGTTTTCCCATTGTTTTATCTTTGAATTGCCTCTGTTCATTCCATCATTGTGATTTTCCCTTCCAACATTATTCAGGTTTCTTCTGGTACTTTAGGTAAATCCATTTTCTTTATTCCTCTATTTCATCTATCTCCACTTTTTCTTCTTTATATAGTTCACTATAATACTTTTGAATTATTTCTTTTTTATCCTCACTTCTATAACATATATTCCCTTTATCATCCATTAGCTGAGCTATCCTTTTCTTTTCTTTGTCTTTTTTAAATTTATATGCCAACCATCTATCTGGTTTATTTGCATTTTCAAAAAAGTTTTGTTTAGTTTGCTTACTTTTTTGTGTATTGCTTTAATATTGCTTTTGTGTATTGCTTTAATTTCAGCTTGCATTGTCACTGCCTTCTCTTGTTGGGTAATCAACTTAAGTGTGCTCTGACTTTAAGGCTAGATGCCACTGATGATGAGGCTGAGGTTGGTGCAGATGCTACTATTTTCTTCATCTTTAGGCTTTATCTTTTCAGTTTGTAACCCACCAAGTCTTCCCCAAGCTCCAGGGGAGGAGACAAAAAGGGAAAGAGAAAAAACAATTCTTCAGGTTGTTCTATACCTTAATCAATCTTGAGGAGACAGTTCAATTAAAATAAAAAGAGAAAAATAACCAGAAGAAGCAAGAAAAGCAACTACCCAAAAGAAAATTAACTTCAAAAAAGTAAAGAAGCCCCTAAAAATAAAAAAGGAAAAATCTAAGTCCAATAGTTCCAATAAATCCAATAAAAAAAGAAAGGAGAAAAAAGAAAGAGAAATTTCCCAATTATATTCCAGAAAAAGAAAGATAGGCCCAAAATCCACAAGGAGTAAAAAATAAATCCAATACCAGAGAAGAAGAGAAAAGGAGAAATAATAAAAATGGTAAAAATAGTTTAGAGTAAAATAGGAAACAAAAGAAAAAATTCTTAATAATGTCCACTAGGAAGGAAGGGCAAAAATCAAAGCTTTTATATTAACAGTGCTATTAGCCACTCTATTCAAATCAGGGGTCTCAAACACAATTTACCTGGGGGCCGCTGGAGGCAGAGTCTGGGTGAGGCTGGGCCGCACATAGAAGTGTTTAGCCAGCTAGCGATGCATGGAGAACGCACTAATATTATACTTTCATATCATGGTGGGGGCCACAGATATCGTCCTGCGGACCGCAATTGGCCTGTGGGCCGCGAGAATGAGACCTCTGATCCAAATAGTTTAAACAGGTGGGGGAAGATAAAAAGGAAGGAAAGAAAACAGTCCAGCGAAAGGGGCCTCTGCTTTGCTTCTTTATTTCTTCTTTGTTTCTCTTAGTATCCAAGAGCTACACTGTTTATAAGTTCTCACTGTAGCTCTCTTGTATTCAAGGTCAGTTTACCCCCGCCCCCTTTCCAATTTTTCCCTCTGATAGATGGCACTGTTACACTATTTTCCTTTGATTTAAATAGTTAAGGTTCCCTATATAAGCCAGTAAAAAAATTAAAGATAGAAAAAGAAGGCAATTTAAACAATTTAAAAGTTTAAAAAGTCAGAGAAGGCAAATATCAGTCCCAAACTGATATAGCCTAATTCTCTTCTTATTTCCTTCAATTAGTTCAGTTAGTCCAGTCCAGTCCAGTTAGAAATAATTGCAAAAAAAAGGTTTGTCTTTTAACTCCGTAATTTAAAGACTTCCTCTGCTATTTAGTGCCATAAACCATTCTTCTCACCACTTTGTTCGGGGGGGGGGGGTTATTACCACCCACCTTTTTAAAAGTTGGCTTTCTTTTCACCCTTTTCTTTTCCAGGGAGCTCTTTTCTTTAGTTAATCAGTAAATAGAAAGTTCTCTCCCAAGTCGACCATGCTTTCACTTTCGCCCTTTCCACCGGAGTCTGTCCCAGCCTTGTAGCAATTCGCAATGACCACTTTCCTTTCAAGTCAGCTGGAAATGCTATCTCTCAATCTACCAGGGATATTGAGGTATCAGTCTTCTGTCTGGTCCAAGGAACGAGCGGAAGGCAGCACAACAGCTGATTGGCTACCACGTCTGATAGTACACTATATAAAGAGTGCTGTCAGACATGATCAGCTGTTGCCTGTCAGCTGCTGTGTTAGCCGGTTTGATGTTACCCATGTTAGCTGTTTAAATAAAAGGGTTACCCTGAATCTTCTGGTCTGTGTCAGTAATTCCCACTCTAACATAACAACATCAAAGTTACTGTCAAAAATATGAATGTGTGGCATGTTGTTCTCAAAAATTTTGTCATGAAACAGCTGTCCATGTCTTTTTGCTTTATGACAGAACTCAGACTACTGCTAGCACAACCAGTGTTCTGCAACTCATTTTGTTGTAGATCAGCAGTCGCCAAATGGTGGGTTGTGGCCCACTGGTGGGCCGTGAGAAAATTTTAGTGGGCCACAGAGAAATCTCAACCCCAGAGCACCCCACCAAAGCAATTAATACAGGCTGCTCAGAAACACAAGGCTGCGCCGCCCACGTGGCCTGCAGGAACCCTCCCCACCCACTCACTCCTTACCCGGTAAACCTGCCTGCTAAATTTCTACTTTTCCTTTTTCCGACCATCATCTGTTCTGCTGTGCCAGGAGATTTAGATTAGCTAGGAAGCAGGAAATGGTCGGATTTCTTGCTTTCTAGCTAGTCTTTAGATCTTCAGCCGAACCTCCCTTAGGACTGAAGGTTTGCTTGCAAGCAATTTCAGTGCAAACTCACGGCAAGCAAATTTGAGACCGAGCTAGCCAATAGCAGATAGATAGATCACTGAATGATTCTGTGAGCAACCCAGTCTGCCTGCTTTGCCTGATTTTGGGTAAAAGTTGCTCTTTTTTATAAAAAAAAATCAATATTTACATACGTGGTATGTTGTGAGTTAATTTTATGAGTTTGCTTGCAAGCAAATTTTATGTGACAGACTGAACTAGCCGATGGCAGATAGATTTCTGAACGAATCTGTGATTCTGTGAGCAACTCAATCTGCCTGCCTGCTTTGCCTGATTTTGGGTAAAAGTTCCTCTTTTTTATAAAAAAATATATAAAAAATTTATAATATTTACATACAAGCCATGCCCAGCCAGTCACATGATCAACAAGCCACACCCACAAATTAGGCTACACCCATAGAACCAGTTAGTGGTCCCTGGGATCTAAAATTATGAGTTTGGTGGTCCCTGAGGTCCAGAAGGTTGGCGAGCCCTGTTGTAGATAATGCTTCCACTCCAACTGGCTTGTGCATGCTAATGTGGGCACCTTCTTTTCCAGTCATTCCAGTCATTTCTTCTTGGGCTGTAGGTGTGCCCACCCTTTCAAAAAGAACTTTCCCCCATATAGTTTCACCTTGTTTATTTTTCAAGGTATTTCTTAAGCCTTACTTAAATTCCTGAATACACTGTTTTGTCAAGCAAGGCACCAAAGTGTAATTGAATAATTCAAGAATTTAACCTGGTCTCAGCACGTAGTAACTTTTTTTTTTATCCCTGCTTGTCCTACAGAATATTCCATGCAAATGAATGACACAGTGCATTTTACTTATTCTGACACCACTTTACATACTCCATGAGCTATTTTTGAGTGCTGTAGCTGGTAAGCAAGCATTTTCTTATAATGCTTACAAATTCCAGATATTAAAAAGGTTGTGTAAATTTTTGAAGAAATGTTTCCCCTTCTAACGTGAAGAAAAAAACTATAGAATATCCACCTGTCTTCTGTAAGACTAGTAAATCTCTGTTCAAAAAGTAGCCCATCTGACAGGCCACTGATTGAAAGAATGAAGAACAAGTCCTTTTGAAATTAATCAACTAAAATAGGCACTGACATCTCTTCTTGTAATGCCTCTTTATTATATATCTGTAATATTTCAATTTAGGTTGAGAGGCATATATTGACGTTTTTTAAAAGGTGACTTTTATTTCCAGTAAATTAAAATTAAACTTATTTCGTATTCAAGTGGTAGCATATCACCAAGCCCCACATAAAATACTTTGAAACAGCAATCCTATATTTATCAGCCAATTTCATAGGGCTTATTTCTGAAAGGACACGGACAGGATTGTACAGCATTCCATCTATTTTACTTCATGAGGAACGCAGTTTTTTGAGCCTCAAAATATAATCGACCCGTTTTCATAGGCGGTACGAAAAACAGAGACCGCTTCAAACTACCCATTTGTTCTCCAGGACGAACTATTTATTTCTGATTCATTTCTGCCTTCCGTTCGGGAAAAACAGGATATCCTGCAAATTCATTGGTGGGGAAGACTGCCAATCTGAATTAATGGTCCGTTGGAATGATATGAAGAGGCGGGGAGAAAGGACTTTGAACCGCTAACGGTTTCATTTTCTTCTTAATTGGCTCTTTACCGGGGTAAGGAGGCGGGACGTGGTCTGAGAATGGTAGTTCTCAGTAATGACAGATAAGAGGAAAGCGGAGCGTTTGTTAATTGGCGGAAGCGGGAATAGAGAGTAAGGGGGAAAGTCCTCCTTTCTCGGAAAGACTGTTTAGATAAACACCAAACATCCACCTCGACCCTCATTTGGTGGGATCCTGCAACGCGTGTGCAGATGGAGGCCAGCCTGACGTGTGCGGTGTGCCTGTCGCTCTTCGAGGACCCAGTCACGCTGCCGGCCTGCTCTCACAACTTCTGCCGCCATTGCGTCGTCGAGTGTCTCAGTCAAGCTGCGAGCGTCGCGTTGCCCTCCTCTTCCTCCGCATCGGGGCCCTCTCCTCGAAGCCGCGACTCGCTGCAAGAGACCCCGGGCCGCCCGTCCCGGGACGGAGGCTCGATTATTCTGTCATGCCCGCTGTGCCGCAAGCTCTGCTCGCTTCCTTCCGACCGCGGGGCCTCTGCGTTACCTGTCAACACTACGCTAGCCGAGGTGGTGAAACTGTTCAGGGCTGCCAACCCGGCGATGAAGCCTAGCCTGGAAGCGATAGCGGAGGTGGACTCGTCAGTTGTGGTCCCTCAACTGGCTGCCCTGGGCGGGATCTGCAAGAAACACCCGGGGCGACCTCTGCAGCTCTACTGCCGGATGTGTCGCTCTGGAGGCTGCGGGCAGTGCGTGTCAGAAGACCACCGTGGCGTCTTCCATTCAGTCAACCTCATCGACACGGTGTACCAAGAGGAAAAAGTACGCGCTTATCTATAGAGGGAAGGGAAGGGAGCGATCCTGGAAAAAGGGGCGCCGGCCTCCCAAGAGAGACCAACATACACGCAGTGGTAGGAGTGTAGAATACTTTCCAGAAGGCCTCTCTTAAGACCCAGCCCATTTGAAGAGCATCAGATATACAGGGAAGACTGATAAAAGAGAATAGAGTGCTCTGTGATCCTAGGACACACTCCACACATGAATCAATAAAATCTGTTGAGAAGTAGACGATGAAACTTTTACAAAAACAAATCCAATACCATAAGAAAATGTTCTAGAATAAGAATTTAGGGTTTTGTAGCAAGTTTGTTAGGACTGCAGGTTTCCTCGACTTAGAACCATTTGTTTAGCAACTGTTCAAGGTTACAATGGCACTGAAATAAATGACTTATCAGTCGATCCTTCCGCTTAACCACATGATCAAATTAGGACACTGGCAACAAGCATGTATTTATGATGGTTTGCAGTATCCTGTGGTGGTGTGATCAACCCTTTCTGCTGACTTCCAAAAAATCGGGAGAGGAAGCCAGATTCACTACTGCAATGATTTGCTTAACAACAATGGCAAAAAGATCATAAAATGAGGCACAATTCATTTAACTGCCTTAGCAGCAGAAATTTCGGTCCCAATTGTGGTTGTAATCTGTTCACAATTTAATTTAGAATATAAATGTGTACATAATTTATATACATGACATATATAAAATATATACAATAAAATGCTTGTGCAAGTATAGCAGTAACTTAATTTGAGATAATCCAGCGTATTCAATCATAATAGTTAAATTTTATACGAAGATAGGAATACCTAAAAGATATGGACCAGCAGATCTTAAGGATGGATGGATGGATAGATAGATAACACTGAGGGAGCGATAGGTCCATATAAGAATATTACCTTTCAGATAAATTGTTTAGTTGCTCCTAGAACTGTTTGAAGTTTCTCACTGCTGATGAATTACTGATGTGGAATGGAAAAGCAAAAACTAAGGAGCAAACTATCAAACTGGGAAGTGAAAATTTAAACAAAATTCTCCACGTATATAATTTACTAATGTAAATACTAAAGGATTTTGTTTGATTGCCATCTTGTCCGTTGTTTTTGTTATTTGTTATTTAGCCCATCTTTCTATTTATTACTATACTAAATATGATTTGCAGCACAAAAAATGCATAGTGTAAGAAAACCACTGGTTTGGTGAAGGCACCAGAGACCATGCATGGGAGACCATGAGTTCTAGCCCTGCCTTAGGCTTGAAGCTAGCCGCATAATCTTGAGCAAATTACTTTCTGTTAGCCCTAGCAATCGAGCAGTGGCAAACCACATTTGAAAATATTTCCAAGAAAGCTTCATTAACTTACTAACTGAAAGGCACTAAATAAATAATCAAAAGAAAATTGGGGTTAATATAAATAGCGAGTTCATTAATTTGCACTTTCCCCTTTTCCTTTAACTTATTAGTTCTTATTTACTTTTACCAAACCTGTTGGTCTCTGGACTTTAAGTCTGATTGAGGACCTTAATTAAAAATGTAACTTGTAAGCCAAATTCTAAGAAATAACAGTAAAATTAGGATAGCCTCCTATTTCTGAATATATTTTTGGAAATCTAAACCAGGCTGAATCTATATTAGCTAAACAACATAATACTAACATTAAAACTGAAAAACATTTTTGCGGATATTTTTAGTAAAAGCACAAAAATGTTTGAAGTAATTAGAAGTGATGTTTAAACAAAGTATTGTGCATCTCAAATTGGTTTAACTTTTTAAACTACCTTTTCTACAGCTAGCCTTCTTTAGTAACCTGAAGAAAATAAGAGAATTACAACTGAAAATGATGAATGAAATATCAGTATCTCCAAAGGATGAAAAGGTAAACTAAATAAGTTAAGAAAAAATATTTCACCAAATAGATTGTTTGTACATATATACAGTGAAAATGCTAACTTTCCTCAATTCTTTCCTAAGCATATCTTACCATTGGTATAATGATATACAGATAGTCCTCAGTTTACAACAATTCATTTGATGACCTTTCAAAGTTACAATATCACTGAAAAAAGTGACATGACCATTTTTCACATAACGATCACAGCATCCTCATGGTCATGTGATCAAAATTCAGATGCTTGGTAACTGACTCATATTTATGATGGTTGTGTCCAGGGATCATGTGATCACTTTTGTGACCTGACAAAGTCAGTGGTGAAGCCAGATTCAGTTAACAACCATGTTACTAATTTGCCAACTGCAGTGATTCACTTAACAATTGCGACAAGAAAAGTCATAAAATGGGGCAAAACTCGCTTAACAAATGTTTCAGTTAGTAACATGAATTCTAGGCTCAATTATGGTTAGAGTTAGGGTTGAGGACTACCTGTATATTATATTTTACAAAAAATAAATTAGATTTTCTTATCCAAAGTATTTGCAACCTAAAAACCCATTTGTATATTCCATATCCATTTAAAAAGGATTAGATCAGGCATAAATACAGATAGATGCATTATTTAATTGTAGCTGAATATTGTTTGAGAACAAAGGAAAAGATGTGGTGGCCATTAGATAACTCAGCATGAAGCTTCAGTGAATGATAAGGGGGAAATGATACATTCCACTACAAATGGAAAGATAAAAGGGGCTGACTGGTGAGTTTTGAGAGTAAAGATAAGAAATGTATATGAGATTACAATTGCATTAGAAGCCATTTCATGAAATTAAAGAGGAACAGCATATCCAGAACAGAAAGAATTCTTTTAGTGGTGAAGCTGGTAGACAGGATCAAAGCAAAGGAGGACTAGATAAAAGAAAGCTGTGTAGTCAAAGCAAAGATTACTTGGGCCTGTAGCAGCATTTTTGGATGTTTTGTAAAAAGTAATAGTAGATTTAGACACAGACTGAACATGGGTCATCGTGCATAGAAGAACATACTGTTGGAACTTGCAGGTAAGATAGATAGGAGCCTGATAGATGGGGTATTGAATGCAAACATTAATTTATCATGGCAAAATCTTAATTGTTCCTTTCTCATTCTTGAAAAAGCTCTAATCCTATCCAGTTTCTCTAGAGCTCTGATGGCATTTAAAAATGTTCACTTGTAGCTCAAGAGAAGCATTATTTTACCAATTAATGTTAAGACAATGGAAAAATAGAGAAGGCTATTATTATATACCCATTTTCTTATTTTTAATGCAGAAAGAAAAGGAATACTATGTCATATTTGTCATCTGTTCACTTTTGCCAAAGTGGTGGTTTTATTTCTATTGTTCTGAAGTCTTTGATGAAGCTTCAAGAAAAACTGATACTATCCTCGTTCTTAATTTTATTTACAGAGAAAGCAGTAACGTATCCAAAAACAACTAGCTGCAAAAATATTTAAAATATTAAAGTAACTTGAATAACTTGAAGTACGTTATTGATTCATCTCTTTTCTTCATTTCCATCTTCATTTTGATCTGTGTATTATATACATTGATACTGATAAACTTTTTGGTCCTTTGTTTCTGTTGGAATTGAAAACAGTCAGATTTTCTGAATACATGTTAAAAATATATATATTTAAAAAATATGGCATGGATTGAGAGGTTTTCTGTAAAATGAAAGAAAATTTGTTTCCCATATTAGTTTTTTTCTACTATAGCCAATAATAATCTAATACTGAAACATAACATTAAATAAATGGTCGTAATTATTATATTCTTGGAGTTCTTTTTTTTTTTCAGGTATGCAAACACTTTGGTTGGGATTAAAATTCCAGGAAAAGTAACCCAAACTAACTTTTCCTATATGTGAATTGAAATAACTGGAAAAACCCCTATCAGTTATCCTATTTATTGGTAATTTTGAAAGTTGGGCAGAGTAATGTTTGAAGAAACTGAAATGGATGCAAAAACATAGTAACTCTAAGCATTTAATTTTGGTAATAGTGGCAACCTAGTGACAGAATAAAGTAGGAAATCTGGGGGCTGCTTTCAGTTTCAAAAACCTCTGAAGTATCTGAAATGTTCCAACTTTTGGCAGATTTTGTATATATTAGGTAGAGGTGAGTGCTGAGAGCCTTGCATAGAATTAAAGCACATGATTTATCCTTTAAAAATATGGCATAACCCTTATGAATAGTGAGGGTAGAGTAGGGGATAATGTACAAATTAAAACATCTTAAATATCTGCAAATGTATGTTACCTCACTACAGTGATAGTAGATTAGTTTGTCTCTTGTGACCCTCTTCTAGATTGGTTTCAAAAATATATTGCAATCCCAAAGTCAAAAGAGATTGCCTACTTCAGACATGCAGACTTAATATTTTTGGCTTTTTTAAAAAAGTCAGTTGCCAGAAGTCAGCACTGACTTAAAAACATCATGTGCGCACAAGTGCGCATGTAAACACACACACAAAATTTTAGTGCTTTGAACTGCTTTCTAGTATTTTGACTTCTGCATGGATAGGAGCATTTCAGTGCTCAAAAGTTTTTCTTTGTCACTGCTACTATAGGCCCTAATGCAGAATGAAGAGGAATTGATTAAAACTGAATTTGAAAAACTCTGTAATGCTTTGGAAGCCAGAAAGAAGGAATTGCTTAAAAACCTTGAAAGCCAGAAGAAAAGAAAGGAGAAAGAGCATCTTATATGGAAGAATATGAAAGAAGCTCATCAAAAAACAATTGAAAATATTCTAATTGACTGTGAAAATCTTTTAGATGAATGTGATCCACAGCATTTCTTAGAGGTAAACACATTTAGTTTTGGCTTTGCTATAAAGTGAATTGTTGTCCATATTGTTTAAAACAGTAATTAATATATTTTAAATATAATTTTGGATGTGTGCTAAACAATAGCTACAGTATTTTATATTTTCTACTTGGGTGTACATTGGGGCAGTCCCAGTAAAAGTATCTTTTATTGTCTGCATGCATGCTCAGACAATTTTAGTAGATTATCTAAACGGTTGAGCCCTAATAAGTTTTCAAGACACCAACTCAGTGTTTAGATAGTGGATTCAGATGTGCACAGCTAAATAAGCAGTCTGAGAGAAATGGGGGCATTCAGATGGATGTACATGATTTCTAGTGCAAGATGTACTGATATTGATTATTCATCTTGAAACATTTCCTTTCAAGATATCCAAACAAACCAGTAGTGGGATTCAAATTTTTTTACTACCGATTCTGTGGGTGTAGTTTGGTGGGCATGCCGTAACTTGGATATGGCTTGGTGGGCGTGGCAGGGGAAGGATGCTGTAAAATCTCCATTCCCAACCCACTCCAGAGGAAAGATACTGTAAAATGTCCATTTCCTCCCCATTCCTGAGGGAAAGTTACTGCAAAATCCCATTCCCTTCCCACCCCACTAACCTGCTTTCCAGCTCCGTTCTCCTTTGCAGGGCAACAAAAGAAGACCCAGCCTATCAGCTGGGACTTGGGAGGCAGAGAATAGATGGGGGCGGGGCCAGTCAGAGACGGTAATTGCCGGTTCTCTGAGCTACTCAAAATTTCTGCAACCAGTTCTTCAGAACTGGTCAGAACCTGCTGAATACCACCTTACCTGGAAAATCAACACAGCCCAGGTGGCCAGAAAGGCCCAACAGAGACTCCATTTCCTTAGGGTCTTGCAAAAGAATAAAGTGGAACAACAACCAATGACCTCCTTTTACCGGTCCACAATAGAAAACGTCCTCTCATATTGCATTACGGTGTGGTATGCTGGCTTGACAGCTGCTGATTACAGCCACTGACATTATAGAGAGTGGTGAGCACAGCATAAAACATCATGGGCTGTTCCCTGATACCACTAGATGACATCGCTAGGGCCTGCTGCCTTAGAAGAGTGAGGAAAATTCTCAGGGACGACTCACACCCCGGTCAGCACTTCTTCACTTTCCTACCATTAGGTAGATATAGAAGCATCACCAGCTGTACCAACAGACTGAAAAACAGTTCCTACCTGTGGGCTGTCAGACAGAAAATAACTTTAATTATTGACGTAGTATGATATTAACGTAGTATGATAAGACTTGTGGGGGGCGGCACGTTGTGCAACAAGGTCACATTGTGTAATAAGATTGGGACTGGGTTGGGGACTTCTGTCCTCACTGTGAGTGGTGTTGGAGGGAGGTACACGAAGGGAGGCTCAACCAATCTCATTGTACATATGTACTCTGACAGTAAAGGTTAATTACCTCTGAAATGGACTGATTTTAATAAAATTGGTGTAGAAAACAATGCATAAAATATTAGACTTCTCAAACAATAAAATATACGTAATAAACAAAGCAAGACTAAATATCAAAATGTTAATTCCAAATAAATCTTAATGGAAAGAAATGAGATAAACTGAAAAGCAACATAAAATGACGCAGAATGGAAATACTTTTCCATGATTTAAAAGGTCCTAATTTTTTAGCCCTGCATAAAATGTACAACATAGTTTCTATTAGTTGGAGGAGTGATTGGACATTGAATACTCAGGCATGCAAACTTACATGACCGAATACAGACTTTTGGATGGTAGAGCTAGAAACAAAATATTTGAGGATTTCATTGAATAGATGCCCAAAATGATCTTAATGCCTTCATTTCAAACAGTATATCAGATGTTCAATTTTTTTCTTGCTTTTACGTGTTAAAATAATCAATATAGATTATTGGTTAATTATCTAATTTCTGAAAAATATTGTGATAATATGGTGGGTTGTCATATATAATTGAAAGAACTTAATTTTAATTTTACTTAATTCACAGGTTGCGTGCAATTTGAACCAAAGGTAAGAAGTTAAAATTGATTTAGCATTATGAACATTAGGTAATTGTAAAATCTTGGAAATATTTTATATGTGAAAGGTACTTTATGCATAAAGCTAACTGTATGTAATTATATTCAATAGAAGAAAATGATTTTGTGGTTTAAAAAAAACACCAGATATTTTACTATTTGATTTTCCGTATCAGATTTTTATGAGCTGATTTGTGTAAAAATTTCTGACTATATTAAGTCAAACATCTTGGGGAAAAATATATATCAACATGTGAGACAGTGCGCCATTTAAAGTGGCCACAATGCACTGTTTCAGAGTTGCCACACACAGCAAGGGGAGGGGGATGCATGGGACCACAGATGGTGTCAGGTGATGGGACTCATGCTGGGAGAGGAGCCAGGAAGGCAAGCCAGCTGTAGTCGGTTCAGAAGCAATCCAGGCCTGAAAAATACTTGTTGGAACCAGCCAGTGACCAACTGGGCTTGAAGGGTGCTTGCTGGAGCCAGGTCAAAAAAGTACTTGCTGGAGCCAGCCGGGAGCAACCAGGAACAGGAGGGTGGAACATGCTGAGCCCGTATAGCCAGCTGGCTAGTAGAAGCCAGTAATGCTGGCTAGAAACACTTTTACTTGCATTGTTCACCACATACCAAGCTGAGACTCCAGTAAAGAGACCTGTTCTGCTCACAGCAATGTGGCCTCTTCTTCTGATGGCTTGGTTTGGAGCATTATGCTTATCAACTTCAGATAGAACAATGATGAGTTCAATATTAGAACTTACTCAGGGGTGGGATTCTACCGGTTCGAACCGTTTCTATAGAACTGGTTGTTATGGTTCCCGGTAGTTTGAAGAACCGGTAAATTGGGCCTCTGGTTGGCCCTGCCCTTCTCCACCCACTTCTCTGCTACCTGCCCAGTCAGTCCCTATCGTGCATGTGCAACATTGTGTGTATGCGTGACATCCCTGCAGCCTGCGTGCCAAGCCAGCCATTGCTGCCTGCCTTTTGCTGCAGTCCTGCCTGATCTGATTGGGTGAGTGCAAGACCCGGTCATCTTTCCCACCACCACCACTTGCCTTTTGTTTTGCCCCTTCCCTCCCACCACTTGGAAGGCCAAGCCCTCCCCCGATCTCCCCCCCATTGTCCCCGGGCCTTGCTGTGCCTCCACTTGCCGACACGGGGCCTCCCGTTGCTGATCCGGGGCTTGCCATGCCTCGCCAATCCAGGGCCTCCCCGTGCTGACCCGGGGCCTCCCGTCACCTACCCTCAACGATCCGGGGCCTCCCATCGCTGACCCGGAGCCTTTGCCAGGCCTCAGGGTGATGCGGCGATGGTGGCAACTGGAGCATGCCACAGCTGTTTGCTGTCTTTGCTGTGCTGGGGCTGAGAGGGGTGGCGGACGTGCTCCCCCATAGCCGCCAGGAACTCATTGGGGCTGCTTAATTTCAGTAACTGCCAAATCCACCCAGCGCCGCCTCCAGATGAAGGGAGCAGCCCTGGGGGTTCCCCCCTCCTTTTTGGAGTGCCACCGCCGACTCCGCCACCCAGGAGAAGCAAGTAGCGGAGGTTATCTGAAAGGGGGGGAGAACTCCCAGGGTTGTTCACTTTCTTCTTCTCCTGTCGCTCGTGTGTGTGTGTGTGTGAGAGAGAGAGAGAGAGAGAAAGAGAGAGAGAGAGAGATGAAGGAAGGAAAGGAAGGAAGGAAAGGCAAGAAAGAGGAAGGGAGAGGAAGGGAGAGAAAGAAAGAGCAAGAAAGAAAGAAAAAGGGAGAGAAAGGAAGTGAAAGGAAGAAAGAGGGGATGGAAGGAAGGGACAGAAAGAAAAAGAGAGGAAGAGAGGGATGGAGGTGAGAGAAAGAGAGAGAGAGAAAGGGGGGCAGAGAGAGAAGAGAGGTGAGAAAGAGAAAGAGAGAGGGGGAAGAAAGAGGGAAAGAGAATCCCACCCGTAAATACTTCTGCCCTGATTGTTTTTAATTTAAAAAGTTAAAATGTTGTGGTGCAAGTCATCAGCCCGTAGCATCATCCATAAGGAAAACCTTTGGATACTATTTCAGTCACATAAGTGTTTGTAGGAAAAACAAAATAAAATGTATAGCTGCAATTCAGAACTTTCTTTAGAAATGTTTCTGTTTTGTCTAATGAAACAAAAAGGGGATGGAAGAAAGTTAATGATAGGCAAATCGGACAATTTGGTACAATGCTAGCAGTTTGGATTCTGTAGATATTTTGTGACTCTCACCCACCTAGCCATTGTAGTACAAATTGTAGTGTCAGAACATATTGTGCAGTTGCATAGGTCACAGGGTTTGTGTCATGATGTTTTAATTCTTGTTTCATCACTTGCCTCATCCCCTAGTGGCTTATGTTTATCCCTGCCATTTTATGAGAATATTTATGACATGTTCCATAGCTTTGCCAGCTCTGACATAGATAAATATATATTATTTTTGGAGTAAGGATAGGATAAATTAAATGTAAATTTAGAAAGAACTCCATTTAATATGTAAGAGTTTATTTCTGAAGGTAATGTTAGCCTATAAGAATGATATTACAAGGTACCCTGACTTGAAAAACACTATAGTGATTTTAGCATACTCTTAAAAATATAAGTACTGGCTTATATGACTACAGAAAAAAATCTAGGAGTGATGAAGAATTCATATTGTATATTATAATAAATAACATGTTTGATCTTTTAGAGTAGTGATAATCAACCTGTGATAACTCTACATGTTACTCCTAATGTCCCTCACCAGTAGTCTGGTGTCCTGGTATCCTGGGAATTACAGTTTAGCAACATATGAATGCCACAGGATTCTAATTCCTCTTATATTATTTTATGGTGGTGTTTTATTCAAACTACTAGATTAAAATGGTCATATAAGAATTGGAGAAACAAAAGTATGCTTTTCTTTTACAGGCTGAGTTGTTACAGAGGTCAATATCCTATTCCTGGAACTCTTTGCTAAGTGCAACATTCCGAGCATTCCTAAAGCTACTCTTTAGATGTTCGGCTCTGCTTTTAAGCAGAGAGGAACCTTGCTCAGGACTGAAGCAGTGCAGACTCAGCTAGCCAATGGCAGGAACACAGATCTCTAAGTGAATCTGTGATTCTGTGAGCAACTCAATCTGCCTGCCTGCTTTGCCTGATTTGGGGTAAAAGTTGCTCTTTTTTATAAAAAAAAATCAATACTTATATCAATATTTATAATATTTACATACAAGCCATGCCCAGCCAGTCACATGACCACCAAGCCACACCCACAAATTAGGCCACACCCATAGAACCAGTTAGTGGTCCCTGGGATCTAAAATTATGAGTTTGGTGGTCCCTGAGGTCCAAAAGGTTGGCGACCCCGGACTAGATGACCTACAAGGTCTCTTCCAACTCTGTTATTCTGTCTGTCTTTCATCCCCACATATGCAATGTATAATATGGTGCATTTACATAATAGCCACAATTATTTTATTCTTTCCAAAACAGCAGATGGCATTGTCTCATTACTGTGGAGTGTAAATGCTCTTCTCTGGGAGCTGATAGTTAAAGGTGTCAAGCATATGTTTTGCTGAAACAAAGTGTTATTACAAGTTCACTTGCAGTGTACAGCCAGATATTGAACTGATCATTTCTCATATTTGAATTCATGAATGTGTTTTAATTATTAAGGTGACCAACTGTCTTCCTTTAGGGAGGACAGCCCTTCTTTTGTAAGTTCTGTCCTCTCTCAAAAAGTGTCCTCATACATGTCCTCCTTTTTGATATTTGAAGACTAATCTGTAAATCTCCATATTTGATCGGTGCCGATCTGATCCGTTGTGTGTGATGTGACGTATTTGTATTTGACATGACAACTCATCAAGGCTCGGTACAGTGCAGCGAGACGCAATTATGAGACTCATGCGTGCCACACAGAATTGTTTTGAGAGAGTGTGCCGTGTGCAAGAGTGCACCACATGCAAAAGTGCATCGTGCACAAGTAGTTTAGTTTTTTTCTTCAATTTGTGTCCTCCTTTTCATTGTAAAAAAGTTGGTCACCTTATAATTATGTGTCACATTTGTCTATTCAGTTGTTAAAAACACAGTGAAATTGATGATTAATATAATAGTTAACCAATACAAAAAATTGTTTTTCTCTTGTGAGATTAGACTTAAATGCTTTTGCTTTTTTTCAACTGAAGCACTAAATAGAAAATTTATTATTTATTTATTTATTGCCCAGCCCTCCCCGTAGCTCCTTGTAGCTGCCTGCGCCTCACCTTGCCCTCCTCGTAGCTCGTTGTAGCTGCCCAGGCCTTGCCCTGCCCTCCCCAGGCCTTGGAAACTGGCAAAAAAACTGGCTAAGCAACTGGCGATTAAGCGAGGACCTGGTCATTAAGCGAGGACCACTTACATTTGGTTTGCCAGTCACATGGCCATCTGGCCATGCCCACCCCAGTCACATGACCACCAAGCCACACCCATAAATTAGGCCACATCCACAGAACCGGTTGTTAAGAAATTTGAATCCCACCCCTGAACTTAATGTTTTGAGGCAAGTAAAAGTGTAATCTTAAGTATATCTTCATAGACAAATATTAAGATATATTGAATAAGATTTTTATTCTGAAAAAAGTCAAATAACAAGATTCTCTAACTGGTCAAATTCTGAGTATGATTTATGTTCTTGTCAAGAAATCTACTTTCTTATGTGAAATGTTAATATTAGCTACATAATTAATAAATATAGTCATTAATCAGGTAGACAAATCCGTGTTCACAATGTAAAAAATAAGTCATTTTATGATTGTTTTTGTTGATCACAACCAACTTTACTGCTTACCTTCTTTTAATAATTTCTCATTTTTTAGTTTTATGGGTTTTGTTTTTCCTAATCCTTGAGCTATTTGTAAATTCCAGGATTTTTAAAATTAGTTTTCTACCAGTGTTTTTTCTTTTTGTATTATTATTTTTATTGTGCAATTTCTATTATATATAAAATTTCCATATCTACAATGGCAATGTACTGTCTGGATACAATTTCTTTTAAATACAAATAACAAACCTTATGCAATTAATTATAATTATAACCATTATTCACTCAATCTATTCACCATAATCTTTACTTGTCCTTATTAAACAGTTTCCATTATTTAATTAAACATTCTGTTTGATTTTATCATATAATTAATATCAGACCTTGTGAATATCACATTTATCACCATTATCCTCCAAATCTAATAATCATATTTCCTTATCCTATTTTTTCAACATTCATTATTTAATTATATGTTTACATCATTTTTATTTACATATCCTCATAGTTTTTAATTTTGTAACTTCTGCTTCTATTTTCTAATCATTGATAAAATAGTTCTCAAGTTAAAAGATATTTTGTGTCCTCCTTATCCTTAATCTCCAAGTTAATCTATCCATTTCAGCACAATCTAATATTTTCTTTATTACATTTTCCTCTGTAGGTATATTTTCATTTTTCCAATTTTGTGCATACCCAATTCTCGCTGCTGTTATCACATATAAAATTAAATGTGTGTTTTGTTTTGTTATATTTTTCTGGTAAAATACCCAACAAAACATTTGTTGTTTTGTCATTCCTTCTAGCCACTGTTTTATTTTTGCCCAATATTTTTTTTTTGCCCTTGGGCAAGTCCACCACATACGATAATAAGAACCCTCTATCTGTTTACATTTCCAACATTTGGGGGATACATTTTGAAACATCTCTGGTGGCAAATGCCATTGCTGGTGGCAAATGCCATAAAACATTTTGTACAAATTTTCTTTATAAACTGGTGACATCGTCAATTTATAATTCCTTAATTCTATGGCGTACCCAAAATTTTTAGACCATACTATCATTGTTTGTTTTACCTGTTCTTCTGCAATGTGTAGTTTTCTTTTTTTTCTTTTATTTCTGAAACTTGTCTGATCTTTCTGGTCAAAACTTCCAAAGTCACTATAAATAATAAGGGGAACAGAGGGCATCCTTGTCTTGTGCCTTTGCTAATGTTAACATCCTCTGTCATATCTCCATTTACTGTCACTTGCAGTTAGAATATATTGCCTTAATCATGTTTATAATTTTTTCGCCAAAGTCCATACATTTTAGTTGAGGTATCATGAATTGCCAATTCAAATTATCAAAGGCTTTTTGTGCATCTGAGAAGATCAGCACCAACTATTTTTCAAAGTGTACTTCATAACATTCTAATGTATTCAAAATAATTCTCATATTTTTAATTTGTCTTTTAGGTAGAAAGCCATTCTGATCTGGATAGATAAATTCATTCAGAAGCCTTTTAATCTCTCTGCTCTTATTGAGACATATACAATGTAACCTTGGGTCACAACCATAATCAGTTCCAGGACTTTGGTTGCAACCCGATTTGCTTGCAAACAGAAGTGGGACTGACTGTGCATGTGCCTACAATTCTGCACATGCGCGGAAGGAGAAATCGCTGCAGCTGTATTTGATCGGCATCCAATGATCTGTTCGCGACCAGAAGCAACAATTTTCTCAAAATGTTGGTCGTCACCCGATTTTGTTGCGAACAGAAGCGTTCGTGACCCGAGGTTCCACTGTATTTTGTTGTCTATATTTAATAATGATATCGGTCTATAGCTTTTTATCTGTCTGAATCTTTTTTTAGTATTAAAGTAATATTTGCTTCTGACCAAGTTTTGGGGAGGTTGGCCAACCTACAAGTATTTTTTTCTGATAATTCCATAAAAATCAACTTTCACTTACAGTTATTTTATTTCACTTAGATTAGTTGTGTTTGGCACAAATAAGTTTCATTATTTAAATATTTTATTTGTATAGTATTCTACGTTTATAGATGTTTTTTATATACTTCTCAATTTTTTTAAAAAACAAGAGGAAATCGCATATAATTGTATTTTTGTTCTTGTACAGAATGAAGACTCAACTTGAGCTGATTCAGATGGCATCTGGTCATGAAGATCAGCCAGAATGCAAACAAATACAGCTAGATATCACATCTATAATAAAGGATATTTCAGCCTTGACTCTCACTGAAGTTAGTTTGGATATGCCAAAAGGTAGGATTATACAGCTATTGAAATGATTCATACTTATTTTTAAAGCTTTTCTTTACATAAATAGGGAACTTTTTCCTGTTTTTCCTGTTTCATTTGCTCCACCAATTGTAAACATGGGAATTATGGCTAAAACTATTTCTGTGTATTTAATATAGTCATCAGTATATAAGACCAACTTTCTTTTTTACCTTTCATCTTAAAAGCTGATATTCCTTCAGGAAATAGTGAACCTTCTACATCTGCAAGTCCTGAAGACAAATGGGAAGATAAAATTGAACAAGATAAGTTCCACGTAAGTTACTGCATGTAATAGATGGTAATAGATATTTCAGTTGGTCTATCAAAACAGTTTTTAATTTAAATATCTTTTTTTAGCCAGTACCAGGAAAAGATGTTTTGGAAAGTGGTAAGAATATTCCAACTCAGTATATGTCAGTGTCAGCAACTGCTAAATTTCAAAACATGAGTCATGAGGTAAGATTACATGTTTAGTCTTAATGCCTTTGTAATTCAAATGTAAGCTGGGTGGCATGGATACTTGAAGGGCTCCTGATATCTGGCTGGATATTATCCTTTTTAACCCAATTTCAGTGACCTCACAAATAGAGACATTCAATAAAATATTCATATCCTTTCTCTTTTCATCTTGAAGCACATTTGTTTATTTGTGTCAGAAGCATCACAATTAAAATAAGGCATATTATACAACATAACATTTAAAATATAAAATAAAAGATTAAAATATGTACAGATTAAACAAATCTTCCCCAGAAACTAGCAATATTATTTGTGTTCAGTTGTGCTGCCATGAGGTCCTCAAGTGTACACTGATCAGGACAAAAAGGGCATGTATACATAAGTTTTATTCTCTGCATGTCACCACAGCTAGCTAGATCTTATCTAGAGGGTAGGGGGGGGGGGGTTTACATGTAGGAAAGGATTTTAATTTCACTTATTACAGCAATAGTAATAGCACTTTGACTTATATACTGCATCACAGTGGATTTACAGTCCTCTCTAAGCGGTTTACAGAGTCAGCGTAATGCCCCCAACAAATTGGGTCCACATTTGACCCACCTTGGAAGGACGGAAGGCTGAGCCTGGAGAGATTCGAACTGCCAAATTGCAGTCAGCCAGCAGTCAGCAGAAGTAGCCTGCAGTCCTGCATTCTAAACACTGCACCACCGAGACTCTTACTACTATTTACAATTATCCCTTAACTGCTGTTGATTTTGTAGGGTGAGTTGCTTCCTTAAACTATATCAGAATTGCCAGTTGTGGCTTCAAAATAGGAACCTTTCCTTGAAGGATTGGATTGCTGACCTGCAAGGGGAGCAAAAAGATGTTTTTGGCCACATCTGGAGTCTTGCGAGCCAACCTTTCCTGGAGCCAGATGTTAAATTAAAGGCTGCAAAAGATAAGCTCCTACAGAGCTCTGGAGCCTTTTATTTGGCCCTTTCATGACAATCTTCTGAGACCCCCATGTAGAAGACTTTTTGTGCTTGACAAAGGCCACCAAGTTGTGCTGTTGCAGGGCAGGAGGAACTAAATATACCTATTTATTGCCCTTTTTACTTTCCTTCCCTTTTTAATTTTTTTATTTTTGGTATATTTTTATTGAGTTTCTTTTGTTACACTGTAAAACATCATGGTATCAACAGCGTTCTTGACATCTATACAGGTTTTTGGTTTAAATATCATAATTATATTACATTTGTCTAATATTAAATAATAGCTTTAACTATGATTATTCTTATATCTTTAGTTTACAAAATTTTGTTTTACTTTCTTAAGGATTATTTCAGTTAGGCTTTTTGTCTCACCTTAGTTCTGTTTGTTAACCATTTATACCAATTGTTCCAAATTGAAAAGAATTCAGAGTCCTCTTTTTCTTTCAGTTTCATTGTTAGCATGTTAATCTCAGCACTTTCCGTTACTTTATGTATTATTAGTTCTTCGTTAGGAGTATTTGGGGTTTTCCATACTTGCGCAAAGGCTATTCTGGCGGCTGTTATAATGTGTAATAATAAGTATTTTACTTCTTTCGGTTATCTATCTTTGATGATTCCTAAGAGGAAGGTTTCCGGTCTGAGCTCAATCTGATACCCAGTGATCTCTTGTAACCAATTTTTGATTTGGATCCAGTAAGTCCTGGTCTTGGGGCATAACCACCACATGTGATAAAATGTACTGTCAACTTTTTTACATTTCCAACATTGGGTATTTTAGAGGGTAGTTTTAAGGCATCCAGTAATAATTCTGCTTGCTTTATTGAGAGCAACATCTACTTTCCAAGTGTGTGCTGATTTATACCAAGTAACAAAGAACTAGAGGTATTGTCTTAAGGAGCCTCGGTAGGTAGAGCTCATTAATCCTGAGGATGTTGTTTCATCCACTGACCTTCAGTTTAGTATTGGTACAGTGCTGCTTATATGTTAGGGCCCTATCTTGAATGACTCCTAAATATATAGCGCTGTAGCAATTTTCCAGTAACTTTCCACTCCATATAGTAAGCAGCTTTCTAGCAGCCTACTTATTTCCAAGATGGAAGGCACATACCTGAGGTTTTGCTGGATTTGGTCTTAACTGGTTACCACAATGGTATTGATCCAGTTTTACCGGGCCTTCAGTTAAACAGTACAGCCATTGCCTGATCATTAGCATATAATTGTTAGTACCTTGAGGGAGCAGCTGATCATTTGTATAAATATTAAAAATAATTGGAACCAATACACTACCCTATGGTAAGCTGTTTCTTTGGAAGCCTTTCCCCCTGGAACTCCACAAAAAGTATACAGTTATCAAGCAGATTCCTGATGATATTGGTATTTAAAATCTTTAGTCATGCCTTTCTGCTTCCGTCTCCTAAGATCCTAAGTATCATATGTGGCTGTGAGATCTATGAATGAAGTTCCTGTTACATTGCCCTTTTGGAATCCATCTGTGATATATTGGGTTAAATTCAGGATCTGTATGATGCAGCTTTTTTCAGGCAAAATCCACCCTTCTGTGGTATGAGAAAGTATTCTACAGCTACAGTGAGGTGATTTTTGTATAATTCTTTCAAAGATTTTATAGGTATGACACTCAGGTTATGTTAATTTTATTGAAAAAACATATTAAAATATTTATCCTTGACTTTCTTATTGCTGGCAAGATAAGAATGTCAGGCTCCCAGGGCTGACAAAAATACTTAACGATGCATAGTTTTAAAATATTCAACGTGCTTCTCATATATTGTCTGTTAAACCAAACATGTGATAAATCAGTATTTTTATCCATCCTGAACAATGGTTTGCTGAGACTTACATTTTCTTAATCAACTTTTTAGTAAACCATCTTTCCAGAATGGTAGTTGAGTATAACCTCTGATTTCCAACCCAATTTCAATTACTGAAATATTATAAGAAAAATCACTATAAAATGAAGGATTCATTTGCAGACTCCCCCTTGATGGATGTGGATGGATTTGAGGGAAAGAAATAAAATGTTCATAGTTTTTAGCCTAAAAAAAAAGAGAGAGAGATAAATGGGACTGTAGTTAAGGTTATTGGCATTTTTACCTAATTGTAAAACTGCTACAACTGTAACCTTTTTCCAGACACTAGGAAACTTATATTGTTTGAAGCACTCAATTAAACATTTCTAGCAGACATTGCTTTCAGCCTCAATTGCTTTATCTGTTCAACAAGGATGTCATACAAACCAGCAGCTTTCAGTGGCCTACTCTTCCTTAGAGCCTCTCAGTTCTTCTATAATAAAGGGGGGCGATGAGTTAGTCATTTCATCTTCTTCATTTCTATGGATCTTAATCTTCTGTTTTGGTTGCCTTTGATCTGGGTTATCATCTTAAGAAGCTGACTGGCTGTTAGGTCTGCAGTCATGTTGGCATAATTTGTAGAGCAAGTTGCATCATTATTCAGGTGGCTCAAACAATCTCCAAACTTTCTGGCTATTTATGTGTATGTCCAGTTCCTCTATTGTTTTAATCCAGCTTCAGCTGTAGAAGTAATTAACTGTTGGCCTGCATTCACTGTGCCCTCTGCATCAACTTCAAAAAGAGCAAGATACTTCTGTGGTTTGTTCTTTGTTTCCACTGTAAGGCTTCGATATCATTGGTTTTACA
Source organism: Pseudonaja textilis (assembly GCF_900518735.1). The sequence goes on along the minus strand of NW_020769320.1, from coordinate 6,013,915 downwards.
ACCCTGTAGGACTGATATCAGGGAACATTTTTAATGGCCTCCACAAATTAGTTTAATAGCAATAGCACTTAGATTTATATACCGCTTCACAGTGCTTTACAGCCCTCTGTAAGTGGTTTACAGAGTCAGCATATTGCCTCAAACAATCTGGGTCCTCATTTTACTGACCTTGGAAGGATGGAAGGCTGCCTCAGTCTTGAGCTGGTGAGACTTGAACTGCTGAAATGCTGGCAGTTGGTTGTCAGCAGAATTAGCCTTCAATACTGCATTCTAACCATTGTGCCACCACGGCTGTTTAGTTTAGCTTGCTTTAGGTATTAATTGAGTAAAAGCACTGTCCAACAGTCTCTGAAATTTAGGTCAGTCAGCTTTTTTAAAGTTAAAGTTATACTTACTTCTAAAGGGGATTCTGTGAGGTCGAACTGCAGCGGTAACCTGACACATAATCGGCTGGTGCTGAGTATTTGGAATAGGTGGGCAAACTACTTTAACACATTGCTGCATTATACTATCACTCACAAATATCAAATCTGGGTTATATCTTCTGCGCCACTGTTAAATGAAGCTAGTAATTTGTTGTCATGTAAAAGAGTGAAGTTATTCAAATCCACCCAGTGTATTACAGCCTCCCTATTTCTATCGTCTTTTATATGAAGTATGTATGCTGCCCATATTACTTGGATCACATTTTGAAAAAAGAAAAATTATGGTTCACCCTATTATAATAATACAACCTTATTCTTTGCACATTGTGCTATTTCTGAGTATTTATTTAGTAATGTCTAACTAAATTTAAGTACTGTAATGTGTAACTTAGTAATATAAAGAATCCTTCAAGTCAATTTTGACTCCTGTTGACTAGGTGGGTACTCCGTGTAGTTTTGGGGGGCAATAACACAAAATTGGTTTGGCATTGTTATCTTCCAGAATATTTTTTTCAACTTGGGGTATAACCTACAGTAGAGATTTGGGATTTCCTGGTTTATTAACAATGTTCAGCATTGTTCAGCTTTTTTAAGATCACCCAAAGTTGATTGAGTCAGGTCACTGCTACATTTTAGATAAATCTGAAATGCTGGTAGAAAATAATTATAATCATTTTGGGAAATTTGCAATAAGTATGGTATCCTCTTCTATTTTAGGAGCTGCGTTTTATACATTACATGAAACGTGAAGTACATTCAGATGAATTACATGCAGAGAATTTACATGAAAGAAATACATTGCCAAAATTTGGGTTTTCAAAAAAGGTAATTTCAGGAAATGGCTTGTTTTGCCTAGGTGTTGAAGCACATAATCCGAAGAAACAAAATACGCAAATACTACAACGACAAATTGCCAATAAATGTAGTTTATCTAATTCCTTTGGATTTGCATTCAAAACACAAATCTCAAACTTCAATTTTTGTGGCTCAAATAGTAGTTTGAATGTGTTAGATCCAAAAGACACTCAAAATGACACCAAGAAAACTAACCTGTTGGAAAATACCAATAGATGTCAGACAGAAAAATATTTGCCAACTCCTGTAGAAACCTATCCTTCTAAAACCCTGTTCTCGTTTACTGCATGCCCAAATGTATCTCAGACAGTCATACAACCAAAAAAGACTTTAAAGCCAGTCTCAACAGAAGTTATGGAGCATTTTTCAAATTTTGGTGCCAATTTGAAAGAGTCATCTACTTCATCTTTCCCAAAACAAAAGTTAGTGTTGTCCAATTCTTTTCTGGAAAATCCTAAAAGCAAAGTTTGCAACCTGAGAAATATAAATGAGCAAATCTCTTCATCCTTCCCTACAAAAATTGCCGCTACTACTAGCACAGCCATTAATTTTAATCCAAATGTTGTTCCTGGAAAACATTTTTCCTCAGATTTATCTTCTGAAAGTAATTGTTTTGAGATATCTAAACAGAACATTTCAAAGCAGTCACCAATATCTAGAAGTTTCTTTTCAAATAATTGTACTTGGACAGGGAATACTCCATGTGTCAAAGAAGCTTCCAGAAATAATTATGAGGCTTTGATTTCTCCAACAGTGCCTTTCAATAAAACTCAATATGCTTATAATAAATCAGAAGTTAACTCCAAAGCTACAACTGCATTTGAAAAAAAACCTGTTTCACCCTCCCAAAATGGACCTCTGTATCAAAACCAAAAAGCAGTATGTCATTCGTTATTTTGCATGGGAACATGTCTAAACTCTCAAAATGATAGTATTCTTGTTTCTCAGCAAAATTTAGTCTGTGATTCATATGCAAGCAGTACTTCAGTTTCCACTGATCATAATGAAATTAATGTTTTAGAAAGTCATCCATTAGCTGTCCAAGAATATAGATCTCCTTCAATACTTAATGAAACAAATTGCACAGCAAATTCAGATCCTGATGTTGAAGACATAAATCAAGTGTCCACTGCTAGTGATTAAAGCACGCTATCAGAATATTTTTCTGTTTCTGAAGATATAACGACCCAGCTGGAAACTGAGAATGTGTAAACAGAATGAAGCAGAATAAAATATAAAAATAGTTATTAATTTTCCTTCAGAGGAAAATGATCAAATTAAATTTCTTTCATGATGTTTTAATAGAATCAGATACAATATTTTGAAGCATAGTGACAGCATTTTTTTATTTTTTCACATTACATGTTTATTAGCATTCTCATTTAGAATAATTATATGGGCAAATAGTTAACAAGAATTTTTATAAAACTTATATAAAACACTAGATCTGGTTTTGAATATTAATTCATCTTCAAAAAAATCAATTATTTATAAAGACTGTTTTTAATCTTTCTATTTCTTGTGAGTTGGTTTTACTCAGTCATTTTTTGTTTTTAGAGTTTGTGGCATAATGTTACTTTCATTGTTATTAAAGTCCAAGGTAAATCAACATTAAACCTCATGTCTATTTCCAATACAGAAAGCCATGTTTCATAGTAATGGATTGAACTTTCAAAGCCACTTATAAAAGCATTTATGTTTGTTTCCCATTCCAAGGCTTAGAAAGCCATTGTCTCTAAAGCTGGAATATATAAGTTTAATGTAAAACAATATAACACTTTCATTTTTATTTTGTATCTGTTTCTACCATAGAAAGATTTTCCTTTAATAATTACTTAGTAATTCTATATTTAATAATTATGGACTTAGATATTTCATTTATATGCAAATATAGCTTCCTAATATAATATGGAAACTTTTGTTAATAGAATTCTGCTAAAACCTGTTGGAATTAATAATCTATCTACTTTGGACAGCTGCAGAAATAATATATCCAGAACATGAAATATAATTCAATTAATTTAGAAGATTAAGGTACTAAAATAAATTGCTTTATATACAGTATCTCATAATGTATTCCCTATGTCATGTTGACCACATTAATATCATATGGAAAAAGTACTTAATATTACAAAATAAATTCTAAAACTTGAATATCACTAGTATATCCTATAATTTTTTAAAAATGCATTTCTTTCAGGAACAACAGTACCCTTTTATCAAGGCATTAATTGTAAATAATAAGATTGCAAATTCTGTTTTTTCACATGTGTGTCCCTTCTTGTGCACAACCCAGAAGCTTTTGTGATTCTTTGCAGCAAAAATTACCGACCTCTAGCTTTGCTCTACTTTTCAGATGTGCCACCACTGCCGCGTTCTAGGTGCCAGCCCCGCAGGTCCACCCCATTGAGCCCGCTGCACTGGAGGGACCTGCCCAAGCAAATCCAAGTGAAGCAGTGCACCAAATCAATGGGGTGAGCCTGAGAGAGGGAAAGAGAGAGAGAGAAAAGAGAGAGAAAGAGAGAAGGAAGAAAAGAAAGAGAAAAGGGAAAGAAAGAAAAGGGGACAAAGAAAGGGGGATGGAAGGAAGGGATAGAAAGAAAAAGAAATAAAGAAGGAGGGAGGAGAAAGATAATGAGATATCTATTCTAGTCCAATCACCTGCTCCAGCAGGGTTAGAAGGGAGAGTGCCTGTGTGTGTGTGTGTGTGTTCTCCTTTTAATTTACCAGTACATTTTGGTTTTACCTTCTTCAGAATTGGCACTGTAATACATTGGGGAAAAGTAATTTTTTAGGATGGAGATCTGGTCCAATGGATCCTGTTTAAAGCCTCAACAAAATGTGAGAGCTTCCCGATAGTCTTGACTATGTTTCGTCCACAAGACCTTTAATAGAAGCCAAAGATGTTTCAATGTGGAAAAGGGCCTCAGTCTAAACTAGGCCTCATTTCAATCTGATGCATCAAGTCTGTCTCTCTCTCTCTCTCCCTGTCTCTCCCCCCCCCCCTCTCTCTACCCCAAACTGGCTTTGCTCTATTTTCCCGATGTGCCTGCTGGGCCAGTGCTTCGAACATGGATGGATGGATGGATAGATAGAGAGACAGAAAGAGACAGGTAGATAGGTGGATGGATAAGGTAGGTAGATAGATATATTGGTAGCTAGCGAGGTAGGTGGGTAATTAAGTAGGCAGGCAAGCAGGCAGGAAGACAGACAGTCCTTTTGGATGGATGGATGGATTGGTAGATAGGTAGATAGATATTGGTAGATAGATAGATAGATATTGGTAGGTAGGTAGAAAGACAAGCAGGCAGGTACTAGGAAGGCAGGTAGAGAGACAGACAGCATGTGACAGCAGCGGCACTTTGGGAAAGTAAAGCAAAGCCGCCGCCACTCCATTCGAGGCGCCTGCTCCGAAGCACTGCAACAGTCAGTGGGGTGAGCCTGCAGTGCCAGCGCCTCGAACGCCCCCCGTCACCTTTTAGCGCCCCTCTGCCGGCCCCCTTGGGGGCACTAAGAGGCAGCAGGGGGGCGTTCGAGGCGCCGGCACCGCAGGCTCACCCCATTGACTGTTGCACCGGAGCAATGCAAGCGGCTCAATGGGGTGAGCCTGCAGAGCCGGCGCATTGAACGCAGTCATGGCACGTTGTGAAAGTAGAGCAAAGCTGCCTGCCCTGGGCTTCCTCAACCCTGCCCTGCTCCAGGAAGGAAGGAACAGCACCGCTCTCTATGACATGAGTGCACCAGGAGGGTGGGCAGCTTGGGAGGCTGATACCTGGCAGGAGGGGCACCCTGTGAACTTGCTATCAGGCATGGCAACTACAAAGAGAGGTGGGCTTGGCTGAGCGGGATCCTGGATATTGGGCAGGTGGTCAAAGCCCCCCTTCCTCTGCCTCCCCCAGGTCAGGGGTCTGCAACCTTAAACACTCCAAAAGCCATTTGGACCTGTTTCCCACAGAAAACACCGGGAGCCCCAAGAGATGGGTGGGCATGGCAACTCAATGTCACTCCCACTGAGTCACATGACCCCCCAGGTTTTGTGATTTTGTGTTTTCTATGTGGAACAGGTTGCTCTCTCTCTCTCTCTCTGCTCCCTCTCCCATCTCTATCTCCCTCTTTCTCCCTCTCCTTTCCTCCTTATCTCTTTCTTTCTCTCTGCCTCTCCCTCTCCTTCTCTTTCTTTCCTCTAACTCTCTCTCTCTATGCCTCTCTTCCTCCCTCCTTCTCCCCCACTCCCTCCCTTCCCAACTCTCACACCCAGGGAATAACTGTAAGGAAATTTGGCCACATTCTTGCTGTCTCTGGAAAGATACAAAAATAAACCTTGCATTCCAAAAGGAGTGACAGTCAGGCTGTTACCTCACAGTGCTACGAGGTTGCTGCCTTAGATTGCTGCTGAATCCTTGCAAGACTGGGCAAACACAGAGAGAGGGGAGCAGACAGAGCTGAATTGAGCCGAATCTCTCTCCCTCCCTTTGTATCTCTCGCTCTCTCTGGCTCCCTGTCTGTATCTCTTCTCACTCTTGGAAAGCCCTGCATGCTCTCCTTGGGGCTCTTCGTTGTCCCCTTTTCTTTCTTCTTTTTGGAAATCTGGGCTGGCTGAAGAATGAGGGGAGGAAGAGGGGGAGGAGGGAAGCCTCCAACACGGCTTCTGCTTGTTCCTCAGCTAGCCTGGATTTCCAAAAGGAAGGAAGAAAAAAGGATAGCAAAGGGCCCCAAGTAGAGCAGTCAGGGCTTTCTGAGAGTGTGAGAAGCTTCTTTTCTTCTTGGCGAGTTTTTGGAAATCCAGGTTGGCGGAAGAATGAGCGAAAGCCGCGACGGAGGCTTCCTTCCTCTCCCCCTCCTTCTCCTCTTGTGTGCACCCTCCAGGCCCCACCACAGCTGGGTCTTGCAGCATCTGTGCAGCACACTCAAATTTAGTGCACTTTACTCCATCCTCTCCTCCTCCTCCTGGAGCCCATTACAATGTGGAACATCAGCTCCAAGCTGACCCGGCCAGTGTCCCGGGCTGGAGAAAAGTCACAAATCTCTCCCAGCGGCTGAGGTGAATACAGCACCAACAAGAGCCGGAAAAACAAACAAGTAGAGGGGCGCTTCGCTCCTACCCTAGAATACAGAATGAGACTCCATCTGCCTCCATTGCCCTTCTCTTAGGGCAGGCAAAGAGTGAGGGGGAGGGGAGGGCAAGGGGCAGAGCCAGCCAGTGGTGGGATCATCTGACAGGGGAGCCGCAGGAGAAGGTCCAAAGGCCCATGTGCGGCACATTGCTGATCCTTACCCTAGGTGATCCACGGATGCCATTGACGGTTGCACCGGAGCGGTGCATCGGAGCTGCCGCCTTCGAGGCGCCGGCTCCGGAGCGGTGCAACAGTCAATGGGTTGACCCTGCAGGACCGACGCCTCAAACGCCCCCCTGCCGCCTCTTAGTACCCCCTTGCCGGCCCCCTTGCCTCTTAGCGCCCCACTAAGGCATCCCACTGCCCCGCAGGGGGCGGTACTGCCCATTTTGGGAACCACTGTTCTGGAGTAATCTGCATGTCATAAGAAACAATAGGTAGTAATAATGGATAGAGCAGGATGATGCTTAATAAAGCTGACATCCTTATGTGCCCATATTTTTGTTTGTTGTTTGCTATAGCACCAAACTGACATTGGTTGATCTTTAAAAAAAAGTAACATAGTTTGGATCTGTTTGGTATTAAGATGGAAGACAGCCAAAATATTCCAGAGCTGTATACTGGGAAGGAAAAACATTTATTTTCATATAAGTGCTAAGAGAAGGAAAAACGTATATGTCCATGTTGTCAAAAGGAGTCAAACTTGACTTGAAGGTCTAAAAGTCCTTTGAGACTGTATTTTTTTCTTTGATGTGCTACAATAATTAAGCAAGTATTTTAAGGAATAATGTTCTAGCCTGTTATGCAATTGAACCCAGCATTTTCCACAGTGATGTTTTTTTCAGATATTTTTGCACTGTATAATATTTAGTAAATTTAGTCTTTCACATTGTTCTCTAAAATTGAAAGTCAAAAACATATTTTTAAAACTCAGTTGATTCCACAGGATTTAGTAATCCAGTGTACTATGGTAACTTTAAAACTAGAGCGTGCCAAAAATGGGAAGAGGGTCAAAACAGATTATCCAAAAATCAATTACTAAGCTTATTCCTTCCTATAGATTCATTGAAGTACAGTGCAGCACGATTTTGTACTTGGAAAAGAAGCACTTGGACAAAAGACAGAAGCTTTTTTATTTTCAAAGCATTTCACAGTTGACATCCAGAAGAACAAAGCAAGCAGAATGAAAAAGCAACCAAAATGGGTCGGTGTGTGAAAGAGGGAACTTCGCTGTTGGTCCTCCTCAAACAACAAGACGGGCAGCACCTGAATGAAATAATAAAATGTACAGATACAGTTGGCTAGATCTTATATTCCTTTCTGTCACAATACTCTTATACAAAGATGTACAGTTTATTTTTAAGCTACCTTTTAGTTCCTTCAACAGTTAATTAGGTTTACAAAAACAACAGTTATAATTAAAAATCAGTAAATAAGCACTGAGAGATTATCAAAACCTCACATTTACTATACTGTTCCAAACAAAAAATTTAGACATCCCAATGCCCCCCAAATCAACCCAAGTTTTTAAGTGCCTTTCTAAAAAGCCAAAAGGTTTGGGGTAACCATTCATTGAGGGGAAGGAGATCATTCCAAAGGGCAGGCACCACAACTAAAGGTACACCTCCTAGGTCCCTTCAGATTGTTTTGTTTCCTTGTAGGGCATGTGGACAGGCAGATACCATTGAAGAAAGGCAATCCTCTTAATAGCCTATCCACATTAGACCTTTACAGGTGATAACATCCTGAATTGTATCAGGAAGCTTGTAAGAAGTCAGTGCGGCTGGCTAGTGGGGTTTATGTGGGTGTACTGAAGTATGCTAAAGCTATGATTCTTCAGTGCCAAAATGGTTTATCCAATAAAGTTATGCCTTTGGGATTACAAAGTTCCTGAGTGTGCCTGTTTCTTTTGGGTTCATTAGTCGGACCATTGACACTAGTTATGTTTAGCCTAGAGAAGAGATGGTTGCAAGAGGGAAACATGATAGCTGACTTTAAATATCTGAAGGGCTGTCAGACAGGAAGATCATTTGGAGTGTTCCAAAAAACAAGCCAATAAACAATGCATTTGGATTATAAAAGTAGGCTATGGCTATCAGAGCTTTTCAACAATGAAACAGATTGCCTCAGGAGCTGAGGCACTATCATTTACTGAAGACCTTTAAATAGGCTGGATTGCTTTGTACCAGGTAGCGGGATGGACTAGAAGGCCTCAAAAGATTCCACCCAAACCTTGTGTTCTATGATTCTGTGAACGAACTACTGTGTTTCCCCGAAAATAAGACCTAGTCTTATTTTCTTTGGGGCCCCAAATAAGTACCAGGTCTTATTTTCTGAGGATGTCTTACCCACTTACCTTAGGACCACCGCAGCCAGGTTTCCCATTCCCTGACACCTGTCAAACCAATGCCTGACTTCTGGCCCAGAAGCTGCTTGGCTTGTGCTGGTGCTGCTGCTCCCAGCAATAGGCTGCATGGTACGTTGTACCATTGCGCACATAAGCAGCAGCACTGGCACGATGTGCAGTATGGCCTACTGCTGCAAGCTGCGGCACTGATGCAATGAGCCTTGCAGCATCTTCCCGTGAGCAGTGGCACTGGCGTGACATGCCATGGGGCCTTCCATGATGAGCCAAGTTGTCTGCTGTGAGTGGCAACACTGGCGTGATGCACCAGATGGCATCCAGCCTTGAATGGCAGCAGAAGTCAGGCAACAGCACAACAGGTGTCGGAAGCCTGACTGCAGTGGTCCTAAGGTAAGCAGATGCAGGGCGCTCCACCACCCCCCGACCCTAGCTTGATTTTTATGCATGCACCTCGCCCCACTTCATACAACCAGATGGTGGGCAGGGCTTAACAGGGTTATTCTTTGGGTAGGGCTTATATTAGGTGCAGGCATGAAAATTGGGCTAGGGCTTGTTTTCAAGGTAGGTTATATTTTCAGGGAAACATGGTACAAAAAGGAATATATTTCAGAATTAGCCACCTTTTTCTAACTAGTTGTTTATATTGCTTTTCAACAGCTATCTACCAACATACATCATAAAATTTTTTGTCCCTAGTGCCAGTCCTTGTAATACAGCAATTCCATACCATAACATTGTCCATCCTATGGAGAAAAGAAAAAAGGTGGAGGAGGAAAATGTGTTCCTTGGACAGTATATGAACAAGAAAATAATTTGTTTTACCAGGAAGCCAGGAAAAGCATTAGAGAATTTATAGAGGAAGATAAAGTCAAACCCTTTATATACTTTTTAAAAAGTAAACTACATTGGGACTGATTAGCGTAAAACCAGACTATTTCTAATTTCACTGGCCAAATTAGACATAACCAGTTTAAAAAAGTAAAAGGAATCCATTTTTAATAATGTCTTGACTCACATGATACACTTAAGGCAAAAAAACAAACCAATTGTAGCTTAGCATGCTATATTAACAGTCTGGCGTATAAACCCAAAAGATTACTTAGTTGTTACTTGTCTCATAAGAATTCCTGTAACTGAATTGATTGAACAAGTAAGTATGCAGGCAACACAGATGTAATATAGTTTAGTAAATAACATACCAGGAAGCCTGGAATACTCCTGCCATCACCTTCTGGAGCACCTGTTTCTTGGCCAATCAAAAGGGACGATGAAGAAAAAAAGATTGAAGACTTTCCAGCTCTGGAAATTCTGTTCCCAAAATAGTCTCAAGCTAAGTGCCTCTTTACTTTACACACACTCTCCTGTTCACTTCCCTGGGTTGTGCCAATTTCCCTTTCTTTGTTTGATTTAACAGTCCCCATTAAAAATATTATACATTTTTGGAAAATCCCTATTGCACTTGCTCTTTTGTTTTATCTTCTGTTTAGCAGTAATATTTCTGTCATCAAGGTACAGCTATCAAATGACTTTATTCCTTCAAAGTACAGGTAGTCCTCGACGTGCAACAATTCATTTAGTGTCCATTCAAAGTTACAACAGCTCTGAAAAAGTGACTTATGACAATTTTTCACGTGATCATTGCAGCATCCCCAGGGTCGTGTGATCAAAGTTCAGACACTTGGCAATTGATTCATATTTATGACAATTGCAGTGTCCTGGGGTCATGTGACCACGGCTTGTAACTTTCTGACAAGCAAAGTCAATGGGGAAGCCAGGTTCACTTAACCATGTTACTAACTTGACAACAGCAGTGGTTCACTTAACAACTGGTTTAAAAAGGGACAAAATTAACTTAACAAATGTCTCACAGTAGAAATTTTGGGCTCAATTGTGGTCATAAGTCGAGGACTACTTGCATATACCTTGAAATACACTGCTCAAAAAAATAAAGGGAACACTTAAACAACACAATATAACTCTAAGTCAATCACACTTCTGTGAAATCAAACTGTCCACTTAGGTAGCAACACTGACAATCAATTTCACATGCTGTTGTGCAAATGGAATAGACAACTGGTGGGAAGCATAGGAAGTTAGCAAGACATTCCCAATAAAGGAGTGGTTCTGCAGGTGGTGACCACAGACCACTTCTCAGTTCTTATGCTTTCTGGCTGATGGTTTGGTCACTTTTGAATGCTGGAGGTGCTTTCACTCTAGTGGTAGCATGAGACGGAGTCTACAACCCACACAAGTGGCTCAGGTAGTGCAGCAGCTCATCCAGGATGGCACATCAATGCAAGCTGTGGCAAGAAGGTTTGCTGTGTCTGTCAGCATAGTGTCCAGAGCATGGAGGCGCTACCAGGAGACAGGCCAATACATCAAAAGATGTGGAGGAGGCCGTAGGAGGGCAACAACCCAGCATTAGGATTGCTACCTCCACCTTTGTGCAAGGAGGGACAGGAGGAGCACTGCCAGAACCCTGCAAAATGACCTCCAGGGGGCCACAAATGTGCATGTGGCTGCTCCAATGGTCAGAAACAGACTCCATGAGGGTGGTATGAGGGCCCAATGTCCACAGGTGGGGGTTGTGCTTAAAGCCCAACACTGTGCAGGACGTTTGGCATTTGCCAGAGAACAACAAGATTGGCAAATTCGCCACTGGTGCCCTGTGCTCTTCACAGATGAAAGCAGGTTCACACTGAGCACATGTGACAGACATGACAGGGTCTGGAGATGCCGTGGAGAACATTCTGCTGCCTGCAACATCCTCCAGCATGACCGGTTTGGCAGTGGGTCAGTAATGGTGTGGGGTGGCATTTCTTTAGGGGGCCGCACAGCCCTCCATGTGCTCGCCAGAGGTAGCCTGACTGCCATTAGGTACCAAGATGAGATAGATCCTCAGACCCCTTGTGAGACCATATGCTGGTGCGGTTGGCCCTGGGTTCCTCCTAATGCACGACAGTGCTAGACCTTATGTGGCTGGAGTGTGTCAGCAGTTCCTGCAAGATGAAGGCATTGATGTTATGGACTGACCTGCCCGTTCCCCAGACCTGAATCCAATTGAGCACATCTGGGACATCATGTCTCGCTCCATCCACCAACGCCACGTTGCACCACAGACTGTGCAGGAGTTGGGGGATGCTCTAGTCCAGGTGTGGGAGGAGATCCCTCAGGAGACCACCCGCCACCTCATCAGGAGCATGCCCAGGCATTGTAGGGAGGTCATACAGGCACATGGTGGCCACACACACTACTGAGCCTCATTTTGACTTGTTTTAAGGACATTACATCAAAGTTGGATCAGCCTGTAGTGTTTTTTTCCACTTTAATTTTGAGTGTAACTCCAAATCCAGACCTCCATGAGTTGCTAAATTTGATTTCCATTGATGATTTTTGTGTGATTTTGTTGTCAGCACATTCAACTATGTAATGAACAAAGTATTTAATAAGAATATTTCATTCATTCAGATCTAGGATGTCTTATTTTTGTGTTCCCTTTATTTTTTTGAGCCGTGTAGTTTGTTGGTCCTTTGATGAAAACTCCATGAGGGTGAAGTAGGAAAAATATATCTGTTATCATTGTCAGCACATTTAATGGCATTAGATTAATTGAACTATATTTTTAAAAATAACTAGATTGTACACACAAAATTTATTTTTAGATTTCAACAAGTTGCAAAGGAGTAGGAGTAAAAGACAATAGTATGAAAAAGATATCTATACTGTTGATTGTGTTAATTTATTAAGATTGCTCTCAGACCCAGGCTTAACTGATATCTGAATGCAAACAATTCATAGATATCAACATCTCTAAAACAATAGATTACAAAGTTACCCAGCAATATTTATATTTCTGCTTAATATAACTGCTAAAAGTGGAAAGACAAAAACAGGAATGATATGTACAAGTAATGATTTCGTAAGAGATGTGTGCATGAAATTAATCTACAACCCACCTTGTGCATTATGTATATTACATGTATATTTTCTACCACAACAAACCTGTGCACTCTATTATAATTCAGTAGTTCTCCACTGACTGTCAAGTAAAGAAGTCTAAAAAAGAAGTCATCTGCTTGAATTTAATTTTTTTTAAATTTTAATCTTTGCTATCCTATCTTTCAACCAAAGAATAGCTTACATCTATTCAATAAAAAAAATAGTCCCTGCCTTACATGCTTAGAGTCTAAAATGCATCACCAAATAAGAACAGAATGAAGAGGAAGATAAAAAATGAAAGCTAAGCCTAATTAAATTTAAAAATTAATTTTACATAATGACCATTGCAAGAAAAAGATAGGGACCTTGCCTTTCAATAGCTTACGGAACAGTCTGCCTTCCCATATCATCTCCCTTGGTTACAGGCTGATTAAATGATCTATTTTTAAAACATTTTTTTCAGCAATCTATGTAGCTGAAACCAGGTGACTTTGGTAATACAAGTTTAGACTTATTTAAAACAACCCATCTAATTCAAGAATATCGAAATGTTCTCTCAGATCCTTTTATCTGAAATAAATTCTGCTTGTTCTTTGAAGGCCAAGGTTCTATTCAAATAGGTAGCAGGATAAGAAATATGCGTTTATTGTTTTTTCTTTGCAATGTGTTCTGTGTGATGGTTATTGTATCTCATTATCTTTTTCTTGCTCTGCTTTATTAAGGAAAAATTGTGTTAATAAATCTGCCAATCTAACTAACAAATTTCGTGCTGATCTTTTTTTTTTTTTTGGACACCCAAAGGATGGCTGCATAGCACTGCAGGAAAGCAAAGAGAAATCGGCCAGAGATGAAGTCTGTGACAAAGGTCCCCTTATAGGAATAGAAGGGAATGACGGGATTTTCCCCATGAGATGGCTTTTTGGCAGATGGATTTTTGAAACTGATCATGTCCATCAAAGTAGCAATTCTATAAGAATATCCATGACTTGTTTTTGAAATTCCAAATGTGCTCCCCAGCTTGTTAAAGTTTTAGAATAGATGTTGACTATCCCTGAAAGGTCATATATAAGCAGTTTGAATAACATGGAGTGGGAACAGTTGTCTTACTGTTATTTTAAAGTTCATCCTGATATGGAAATGTCATATGTTAAAAAACATTCCCATATAATGCATTCCTAGGTACTACTGGGAAAAAAATTGACAATATACAGTAATTGCTCGATCTAAGGATAGGATGCCACATGGTGTAGACTCTACACCAGTGGTGGAGAACCTATAGCATGTGTGCCAGAGGTGGCACTCAGAGCCCTCTCTGTGAGCACATGCGCCATCGCCACAGCCCAGTTCCATCATGTTTCTCCATTGCATTTCTTGCCATTTGCAGGGAAACAAAAGTTTGTGGGACTAAAAAAAAAAGTTTACTCAATCAATTCCAACGTCTCACGAAAGAAAAAGATCTCGCAAAATGCCCAACAAATATATCTCTGCTTTCATGTCAGTATGCTGTTTTATCATTTTTTCCAGCCATGTATGGATTTTTTTCCAATATTTTTTCACTTTTTGACATGTCCACCACATAATGATAATACAAGCCGGGTGTCTCGTGACATTTCCAACATTTTGCAAACTTATCCTTAAACATTTTTGCTAATCTTGATGGTGGAAAATGCCATCTATAAAACATTTTATAAAGATGTTCTTTGTACATAGTAGGCATTGTTAATTTATAGTTACTATCCCATAGTTTCTGCCACTTATCTAACTCAATCGGATAGCCAAATTTTTTAGCCCATGCTATCATTGTCTCTTTTACTTGTTCATCCTCCATCTTAATACTTAATAAATAGCTATACAATTACTTTATTATTTTTTCATCTGTCCCTATTAACAGCTGATCTATTTCTATTAAGTCTTTGTAGAAACCATACCTTTTAACATCCTTCTCATATCTAGATTGTATCTGCAAGTATGACCGTCATGTTATCTCAATTCCGTGATCACTCAGTTCCTGTTTGGTTTTAAGTTCCCCCTTTTCATTCAGAATATCTTTATATCTTCATGTTCTCCATATCAATAACATTTGGGTAAATCAATGTCTCCATTGTGGACAGCCAGACCAGTATTTTCAGGTAATGTTCTTTAATTTTCTCCCATACAGATAGTAGTGCATTTCTAATATAATGTCTTTGGAAATAGCTATGTATTTTATTTTTTCCATCTATACCATAAAAAAGCATGCCAACCCAGTTGGAGATCATGTTCCTCCAAAGTCAATAGTCCTTTGTTCCTCAAGCCAATTCATTTTTTTCATCTGCGTATCAAAGCCTGATAGTACAATTCCCAGTCTGGTAGTCCAAGACCCCCTCTATTTTTAGAATCTTGTGACATTTTAAAATTTATTCTTGCTTTTTTCCCCTGCCAAATAAATTTTAATATTGTTTTGTTTAATTCCTCAAAGTATTTTTCCCAATTTTATTGGCATTGTTTGAAATAAATATAATAATCTCGGCAAGATATCCATTTTTATGGTGGCTATTCTTCCCATCAATGACAATTGCAGATTTTTCCACTTCTCTAAATCTGTTTTAATTTGTTGCGCCAATTTATCATAATTATCTTCTTTAATTGTTACACACTTTGCTGTTAATTGAATTCCTAGGTATTTTACTTTCTTAACTATCTATATGCCTATCTTCCTCATTAACTCTTTTTTCTGTGTATCTGTAATGTGTTTTTGGCTAATATTTTAGTTTTATCTTTATTTATTTTCAATCCTGCAACTTCCCCATATTTTTCTATTTTTTAAAATTAATTTAAGTCCAGTTTCTTGTGCAGCCTCCAAAATAAAAATCAAGTCATCTGCAAACGCCAATAACTTGTACTCTTCCTTTCTTATCTCCATACCTTTAATTTATTTATCTTGTCTAATATTTCTGTTTAACACTTCTCATGTTAATATAAATAATAAAGGGGATAATGGACATCCTTACCTTTTTAATATTAAAATTCTCTATCTCCATTTACCATCACCCTTGCCATTTGTTTGTTATATATAGCCTTAATCATGTGAATAAATCTCTCCCCAAAATCCATAAATTTTAGTTGTAACAACATAAGTTGCCAGTTTACATTGTCAAATGCTTTCTGCACATTCAGAAAAAGCAATGCCATTTGTTTTCCAGGATGTGCTTCATAATATTCCAGTGCATTTAAGATCATTCTCCAATTGTTTTTAATCTGTCTCTTAGGCAGGAAGCCATTTTGATCTGAATGTATAAATTCATTCAAAAACCTTTTCAACATCTCTGCTATTATTCAGGCAAATATTTTATAGACAGCATTCAGGATATTTGTCTATAGTTTCTTATCTGCATTAAGTCTGAATCTTCTTTCAGAATAAGAGTAATGTTTGCTTCCATCCACGAGTTTGGTACTTTCGCTTCAAACAGTACTTCATTGTAAACTTCCAGCATTGATGGGCCCAAAATATCTTGTAAATGTTCATAAAATTCTGCCGGCAGCCCATCTGGTCCAGGTGTTATTTTTGTTATTATTTTTTTGCCTCTTAATTGCTTCTGACAATTTCATCATTGATATCTATTTAACATGGCTTTCATTGTTTCTGGTATTTTAGGTAGATCTACTTTTTCCAAATATTGTTTAATTCTCTCTTCTGGAACTTTCTCCTGCTCAAACAGTTTTTCATAATAATCTTGAATTATTATTTTTTTGTCCTTGCTTTTTCTCGCGAAAGAAAAAGTTCTCGCAAAGTTGGAATTGATTGAGTGAACTTTTTTTTAGTCCCACAAACATTTGTTTCCCTGCTATCAGATCCATGTATCTGCCATTCTTCAATGGAAGAAGAAGGGGGAGAGTGTTGATACAAGTAATCCTTTTAAAAAAAAACAAAATTACAAGTCTCTATTTACATTAATAGCATTGTGTCCTTAGTAACACATATCTTTGCTTTTATACCTATAATAAATTCTTATTTCTATATTCTGCCCATTTGTACCACCTATCCTAAACTGCATAATAGTCCGATTCATCCTTGCCTTTTAATTCCACTGTGAATTTATCCATTTCCACACAGACCATTATTTTTTGTATCACATTCTCTTAGGATGGTATCTTTTTTGTTTTCTAGCCCTGTCATGATACCAACTCCCTTCTAGAATTAACCACTGAAACATTATATTTCTCTTAATCAATTGCATTGCAAGAAATTTATAATATCTTCTCTGTTCTCTTACTTTCTTTGGGATCGATTTTAAGGTTTGTATCTCTTTGTGTTTATATATTAGAGGTTCATCCCTCGTTATCTTAATATATTATGTCCCTTACTTTTTTTTCCCTAGCAAATCTAATGTGGACTTCTTGTGGTAGTCTATTATGTCTTGAATAACTAGTATGAATTCTGTAGGCTTCATCAATTTCTAGCAGGATCTCTTGACTGTCTTCTGTAATGCTTGTGCAATTAGCTCTGCCATGATGATACTCAGATCTTCCTCTTTGCTTTCCATAACATTCTGGAACCTCAGGTAGAACTCTGTGCAATCCATCTCCAAATGAATAATTTGTTCCTCTAATTCCTTGTTCGTTGTCATCATTTTTTTGTCCACTAAATTCCAATTTCTTCTCATTCTATATTGATCTAATTTACACCAGCTGTAATTTTTGTTCATTCTTCTTGGTGGCTTGTTGTGTTGTATTTACTTTGGCCTCTAATTTATTAATGACCCCTTTCATTTCCACATGATTCTTTGACATATTTTCCTGCACTTTCATCATGGTTTCTTGAATCACCAGCAGCATTGTCTGTATTGATTGCATATTAGATGTTGCACTTCGTTTTTCTACACCAAACATTCCCTCAATTGTCCTTTGGCCAGTTGGAGATATAACTGTTAATGATGGGTTAGATGTTGTCTTCTTTGCTGTTTTCAGAGTTGTTGTTATGGCCACTTGTCACATTTCTTAAACTTCTGTTTACTTCTGCCCACAGTACCAACCACTTTATATTTTATTTAAAAATTAATTTATATTAAGTCTCTTTTCTCTGCTAATTTCTCTAATTATTATTTTAATTGTCTTCTTCCATGTTGTAACTTAGTCCAACCTCTTAGATTCTCCTTATTATTTAAATACTTAGATCTTTTAATTTCACTATATCTCTACCTATCCCAGAATGTACAAATATCACAAATATTTACTTCTCAGTCCAACTTCCTCTTGAAACTCTTATCTTATATATAATATATTACTTAATTCCTTTTAGTCTGTATACTAAGCGTTATTAATTAATTCTATTGAATAATAATCTTAGGTAATAATTCATTAATAGTTCAGTAAATAGAATAATGATTCAACAGTAACTTGTCTATTACTATCTTATCAATCTAGCAATCTAATTAAGCAATATCTGTATTAGGAAAAATATAATTACAAATAAGAACTTAAATATATACAAATATGAATTGTATAAATATTTCAATATAAATATATAACTGTATTTATAACTGTATGTGAGTAATATATAGCTTTTATAATTACAATAAGCAAACAGTATATGTAAATCTATATTTTTTCCAAAGTCTCTTAACTTCTCTTAATTTAAGCTTAATAGGTAGTCCAATAATCCTACTTAGTCATTCACTGTCAGCACCATCAAACACTGTCTTTCAATATGGTTCTGTCTTCTCGGGTGTTACTCTCTCTTCCTCCTTCAAATCTCAGCTTTACTTTCTACTTTCCTTCTGCTACTTTCTGTTCCTTCTATCACTCTTACTCTTTTCACTTTCAAATTGGATCTCCGGTTCCTTCTTCCAGACTCTGCCTGGAGACCAATAATGCAGAAGAAGTGAGAATTCTCATTGGTCCTTTCATATTCAAAATTCTGAAGTTCAAGGAGAATGCTCATTCCCCTCAATCCAGGCCCATTTATTCCTCTGGGGCAGGAAGCATTCATGTCTTTCCCCACTCTCTTTGGGAGTGCTTGAGGGGCCGCATCCATGAGCTCTGCTGGGATCCCCATGATGCCTCAGATTTGAGGCTCTGCCTCTTTCTGTGGTGCCCCTCCCTTGCCCAGGCTCCCTCACCGGGGTTGTGTTTGCACAAGTGGGTGGGGGAGGGTGGGGGGAGGGAGGCAAGCCAAGGCTCAGGTAAGGGAGTGACTCACTCCTTTGCCCCAAGTGGTGCCTTCATTCCCCCAGAGTGGTAGGAGGAGAGAGAGAGAGGCCCATGGAGTCCTTGGCACCTTTCTTCAGCGGTGTCTCAAACCCATGCAGGATGGCAGGGCAGGTCCGGGCCTGTGTGGCGGACTGTGACACTGGGTGATCCCCAGAGACACACACAGAGAGTGGGGATAAATGGGCAACTGGGTGCGCGGCTGACAGTTGGCTTCCAGCACTGGACAGGGTGGGGAAGGGAAGTGGCTGGGCTGCTACTGCCTTTCATTGGGGTGTGTGGAGCAAGGTGGGCTCTTCTTGCCATCTTTTCTCCCCTCACCAGGCATGGCAGGGCTTCCTGCCATTCACTTAGCCACCCGCCACCTTTTATCGATGCAATTTGGGGGTGACAGATAGGTGGGGGCAGGGCAGGGGAGGAAGTCTATTCAGCCAGTTCATCAAACTTCAGAAAAATTTTGCTACAATTGCTAGTGAACTAGTGCAAATCGGCTGAATCCCAGCACTTGTCATATGTTGCTTCCGCCCTAAAGGAGGAATTAGTTGATCGGTTATTTTGTTACCTTTTTTTGCATCTTTGCTGGTTAATAAAGAGAAATGAAGATTTACAAACAGTAGAAAATGGAATGAGGTATAGAATGAAGAAGTCTTGGTTGCCTTTTAAGAGATATTGGTAAGTTGTTAGTGTTGAATATACAGTACTTATTGGTTTATTTTTTCTTATTTTTTCTTTTATTGGGGATGGGGTTTCTGTACTTTATAAATATATTTTCTTTTTTAAAAAGAATTAGGATTTGCATTTGTTTAGTTGTTTATTGTAATTTGTGTTACTTGTTTAATATAATATTTAATAAACCTATGCTTAAAAGAGAGGAAAATGCAAAAGGAATAAAAATGTTTAAAGTGCATTCTTCTAAAATAAATTCCAGTATGGGACTTTTTCTCAGGTATATAAGACTAGAGATTCAGAAATTAAAATGTAGTCATATGGTGTACGTCAGTGTTAAAGAAGGGATACAGCTATGAAAATGTTAAAAGACATTTACAGGCATAGTCAGTTTCATGCATTAATCTACTAGGTACTCTCTGATATCACAAAATAAGATTTTATTGAGTCATTTTTATTGCGAGAGTGTTAACACAATATAAACTACTGATGTAAAAGGTTCTTAAGATTAAAAATGCATACAAAGCTAATATTATTTCCTTCTTTTGTTTTCCAAAAAGACATGTTGGTAAAGAAGCATAAAGGATGAATTGTTTTCTAATACCAGAACTATGCAAAACATTTCTTATAGATAGCTCTAGTTGTGTCACATTTTAAAATTCTTCAATAGTAAATAAGAATATGGTTATCAGCAAGAATATGATTTGTTATAATCAGCAGCAAGCTATTCAAGTTTTATTGAATGTTTAAGTTTGAAACATTATTCAAACTTATTCGTTCTTCTAGGCTCAAGTCTATTATGCGGAAATTCCAGATAGTGGCAGTTCACTGAAACATGAGTTCAGTTGCCAAATATAGATGAGAAGGACAGGAATTGGATAGTCAGAGAAGACAGATGTAACTCAGGGGCCATGATTATCTCAATACTTACTGTGGACCAAGCTTTCTTGAATGAATAGCTAAAGCAGCTCAAACTTTCTGATTTCTTAAATAGAAAAGGGTTATGCTGAAGAGTCCCATTATCCTGCATGAAATTCTTCACAAAGTGTCCTGAAGATTTGAAAGGTTTGTATGATCTATTTTGCTTCTTCACTGATTATATTTAATTATATTTATTTAATATTAAGCATTAAGAAATATTATTTCATATTTTGCTGCCATTTTTAAAAGCTCCTACTGATTATTATCATTCTTTAAAAAATTGTTAAAGGTTTTTATTAACAGAGTGCTTATACTTTTGTCTATTTCATTCCTCTTTCTTAATTATCCCAAAAACAGTCTTAGCCAAGTATTTACTTGTGCTCAGAATATTTATTTTCTGCTTTATTTTCACAGGATATAAATATTCTGTTAACATAACTAGTTGTTTATATAGAATTCATGGTTTCTCTCAGGATATTGTGTGAGGTTTCTTGACATATAAGTATTTCTGCCAAAATATTGTTTGCAGATTTAATAATATTAGAAAAATTGAGAAAAGTGTGTGTGTGTGTGTGTGTGTGTGTGTTAGAGAGAGAGAGAGAGAGAGAGAGAGAGAGAGAGAATAAAACAGTATATTAAACAACTTGTGTGTATATTCAATACAATATTTTACCATCATTATTAAACTTCTTGGTAATATGAGAAAAGCATTATAAATATGCTGGTGTCTAATCAGAGAAGTCTAGAAATAACTCATGGGCTAGTTCTAATTATGATCGTGTCTGCTATTTGAGAGGGTTCAAGTGTTATTTTAACTAGATTAGCTATCATTTAAATTAGCAGAGCTCTGGCAAAAGAAATCTAGGTTCCCTGTATTGCTGTGGTCTGTATCCTGACTCCTCCCCAGTTCAGCGTTAACTTCAGATGCCCACAGTTAAAACACAACGCCTGAAGAATTTTAATTCAAAGCAGATTTAAAGGTATTAGATTGATACTAAATTATAACACAAAACCTGCTGGCCAGACCTTAAAAGTAATGGAATAGTAAATACCTTGAATAGTAAATACCCCTCCGTTCTTCCATTATTAAAAATTATCTACTTTCTACTTATGGGCTTCAATAGTTGCAAGATGCTTCTTTTTAAGCACTTTTGAATACATAGACAAGGGTGATTCCGAAAGCCTTTTCTCTTTCATTGGAATTATTGAATGAGCCGTTTAAAAAGCTAAGACGTTTTTGCCTGTTATCTTTTACTAAGCAGATTTCTAAAGAGATGCAGAGGGATTTCTGTGAGATTGAAGCACACTTAACACACTCACACCCCACACCCCCACACCCGTATTTTCTGCTTTGTTGGAAGGAACAGATATTCATAAAGAGAATGTCCATTGATTACATACAGTAGACTTTCTCAGATTTAAATGGTTTGTCACAGTGGTGACAAAATAATGTTTGCAAAATATTAACCAAGGGGTCTAATAAAGTCTGAAAAATGCACAAAATTAGTAAAATTATAATCTATATACTACTAAAATTCTAGTATCTGTTTGATACTTTGTAACCTTCAATTGGGCAAAATGCTGAATCCTAGGGCAAAACTTTGTCAACAAAGGTACTTCCAGAATGGCAGGACCAGGGGCGGGATTCAAATTTTTAAACAACCGATTCTGTGGGCATGGCTTGGTGGTCATGTGACTGGGTGAGGTACCAAAATAACCCAGATGTCTCCAGCAGGGGGTTAGACTAGATGACCTCTGAGGTCCCTTCTAGCCCTGGATTGCTGTGCTGTTTCAAAGCATCCACTGAAGTTGTGGCTTGTGCCGGGGTTTGTGGTCCTTCCTTCTCCTCCTTTTTCTCTCCCTTCCACCCTCTCTCTATCCATCCATCCATCCATCCATCCAGATCTCATTCACTTTCCCTTCCTTTCCCTCTTTCTCCCTTCGCTCGTTCTTTCTCTCTCTCTCTGTCTCTCTCTCTCTCTGTCTCTCTCTCTCTCTCTTTCTTTTCTTTTCCTTCCTTCCTTCCTTCCTTCCTTCCTTCCTTCCTTCCTTCCTTCCTTCCTTCCTTCCTTCCTTCCTTCTTTCTTCCTTTCTTTTTCTTCCTTTCTCCCTTGAAGGCCTCCCTGGAGCCTTCTGGCAGCCAAAATGGGTGGGGGGGTGGGGGGGGTGCTGGACACACACCCCATGCCCCATTTTGGTCCTGGAAAGCCTACCTGGAGCCTCCTGGCAGCCAAAACAGGGCATGGGGGGGGGCAGGACCAGCTGGCTGTCGGAATTACCAGTTTTGAGAACTGGATGTAAAATTAATATTAATTAATATCCAGTTTGCCTGAACTGGCTGAATCCCTTCCTATTAAGTATGGGAAATAAGAGGCTGAACCAGGGCTTAGTGCAACAAGGTTTATTTACAAGGACTGAACGTGCTTGCTCAGCCTGGAACTGGCTCGCAGCGAACAGCGAAAGGGCTGGACCCAGCAGCCTGCTTTTATAGCAGGCTGCTGGGGAAACCCAGCCAATGAGAAGGGGCAGCTGCCCCTGCAGCGTGAACGGACCTGGGTGGGAACTTCTTCAAGGTCCAGGGACATAACACCCCTTCCCCCCAGATGCGAACACGCATAGTCCTTGAGGTATACGGGAGGTTTGTGCTGACGTCCAGAGCGGCGCAACTCTGGTGTGCTGTTTGGTGGATCAGAGTCCGTCGGTGACTGTTGGCTTGATGATGAGTCCCGAGTACCACCCTCGGTCGGAGCAGGTCCGGGGCTAGAAGGGCTGGACGCTGGGAGTGTCCTCACGCCGTCTGGCTCGGATGGGTTGGACGCTAGGTCGCCGCAGTCAGCATTTGGATTCTCTGGTCCGGCTGAAGGTGTTAGCAGGTCATCGGGGTAGATGTTGCTGTGTGGTAGTTGCAGCGGACTCTCACCGGTCTGTGCCCACGAGTCGCGGCTGACGAGGGTGCCCTGGCGTCTCTGAAGCTGGTCCAGATGTCGTCTCCAGACCCGGCCATCTTCCAGCTTAACCCGGTATGATCTGGGTCCTGTGATGGCTACGATTTCTCCCAGGATCCACAATGGGTCGCCAGCGAAGTTTCTCGCGAACACGGGTTCCTGCAAGACAAAATGCCTACTCCCCGATGTGGAAGCGAGAGGAGAGTCAGGGCAGTAATGTGGGTGAAGCCTGTCCAATACAGTTCGCAGGCGTCTGCCCATCAGAAGCTCGGCCGGGGACTTGTTGGTTACCGTGCAAGGGGTTGAATGCTGGCTTAACAGGAAACAGGATAGTTTGTGGTGCCAGTCATCCTTGTTGAACCTGGCCAGGGCTTCTTTAGTGGTCCTAACAGCTCTCTCTGCCAGCCCGTTACTGGCAGGATGAAAGGGGGCCGTGAAGATGTGACGAATGCCCAGGTTGGCCGTAAAACGACTGAATTCGGTTGACGCGAATTGGGGACCATTGTCGGAAACAATGGAGTCTGGTAGACCGTGCGTAACGAACAGGCGAGTCAATGCCTTGATGACTGCTTGTGAAGTGGTCGTGGATAGTTGTGCCACATCAATCCACTTTGAGTAAGAGTCTACGACCACGAGGAACATTTTGCCATGCAATGGGCCCGCAAGATCGATGTGAATCCTGGACCAGGGTGCGTTGGCACTTTCCCACTTGGTGGGGGTGGCAATTGGAGGGGATGGACGGGAAACCTGGCAGGGATGGCAGGAGCTTACCCATTTGTTGATGTCCTCGTCGAGGCCGGGCCACCAAATGTAGCTTCGCGCCAACGCCTTCATTCTGACGATGCCCGGGTGGCCCTCGTGCAACACCTCCAGCACTCGGGTACGCAGAGATGTCGGGATGACCACTCGAGTGCCCCACAGCAGGCAGCCCTGTAAGCTCGACAGTTCCTGTAAGCGGGTCTTAAATGGAGTGAATTTAGCTTCAATGTCACTGCCTGGCCACCCCCTCCTCACCCAGTCCAGTACCTGGGCGATCGTTTTGTCCGCTTTGGATTTATTGGCAATATCAAGGGCAGTGATTGGGAGGTCCAGTTGGGTGACTTCAAAAATGGCGTTGACCGGGGCAGGGTCTTCAGCTGGGGCAGGCAGGGGGCAGCGGCTGAGGGCGTCTGCGTGGGACAATGTTTTACCTGGGCGGTGCACGAGTCTATACGAGTATGCTGCTAGGAAAAGGGTCCATCTGGTCATTCTGGGGGACAGAATTTGAGGGGTCTGCTTGTCACCTGCTAGTAACCCTAAGAGTGGTTTGTGGTCCGTGACTAGCTCGAAAAAGTGGCCAAAGAGAAATTCGTGAAATTTCTTCACCGCTGCAACAGCTGCCAAGGCTTCTTTATCGATCTGACTGTAATTGCGCTCTGTTGCAGAGAGCGTCCTGGAAAAAAAAGCGATAGGGGCCTCGGAGCCGTTGGGGAGCCTGTGGCTTAAGACTGCCCCAATTCCAAAGGGAGATGCGTCTGCTGCCAGTACTAATGGAAGGTTGGGGTCAAACTGGATAAGCACTGCCTCTGATGTGAGTAGCGACTTGACTGTGCAGAAAGCGGAGTCTTCTTTGTGTCCCCAATGCCAAACTGTTTTTTTATCCAGAAGTCTGTGGAGGGGTTCTGCCACAGAGGCTTTATGGGGCAGGAACGACGCGTAAAATTTCAAGAGCCCCAAAAAGGCCTGCAGTTCCGCTTTGGAGGTTGGAGTGGGTGCCTCGTGTATTGCCTTAACCTTGGACTCCAGGGGGTGAATGCCTGAGGCGTCAATTTTATAACCCAGAAAGTCCACCTGTCTAGTGGCAATGGCACATTTTTCTTTTTTTAACTTGAGGCCATGCTGCCTGAACCTCTCTAGGACTGCTCGAACTCTCTGGAAGAGTTGGGGTCTGTTCCTGGCCGAGACTAAGATGTCATCGAAGTAGGGTACTACTCCAGGAAGGCCCTGTAAAATCCGCTCCATGAGGGATTGAAAAATGCCTGGGGCAACACTTACGCCAAACTGGAGACGCTTGCACCGGAAGGCACCCCTGTGGGTGACAATGGTCTGAAGTTCTGCCGTTTGGTCATCAACAGGGAACTGTTGATATGCTTGAGACATGTCCAATTTGGCAAAGATAGTGCCAGGTTCAAAAGTATGTAATAAATGCTGAATGACGGGTACTGGATAAGCGCTAACTTGCAAGAATTTATTGATTGTGGTCTTGTAGTCTGAGCAAATTCTCAGGCTACCATCTTTTTTGAGGGGTGTGACGATGGGCGTCTCCCATTTGGCGAAGTCTGTAGGCTCCAGGATCCCTTGTTTTAGTAATTTATCTAATTCAAGGTCTAATTTAGGCCGAATGGCGAATGGAACTCTGCGAGGTTTTAACCGAATTGGGACTGCCTGGGGATCGACTGAAAATGAGATAGGGGTGCCGTTATAACACCCTAACTCATCACTGAATACGTCTGAGTAATCAGCAAACAGGGAGTCCGTGTCAGAGGTTGAGGTAGCATGGACTCCTGTTAGCCCTAAACCGAGGTGGGGAAACCAATCAAGTCCCAAAAGTGTAGGGAGGTTGCCGCTCACTACCACTAGAGGTAGGTGGCCCTTAAAGGTTTTAAAATTAACAAAAAACTTGCCTCTGCCGATTACAGGAATGGTCTTCCCCTGGTAGTCCTTTAGGCTAAGCTGGCACTTCTGGAGTCGGTTTCTTGATAGGCTGGGTTGAAGCTCCTTGAGGGTGTTCCAGGAAATAATGGAGAGCGCTGACCCCGTGTCAACCTCCATGTTGCAAGGTTTACCTTCTAATAAGATGGAAAGAGAGATTTTACTAATAGAATAGCAAGTGTGATTAGCGCAGAGGTGTGTGCGACAGTTTAATACTTGCCTTTGGGGCCCGGCATGTGCGAATGAAGATGCCCTTTGTGCTACGTTGTGTGAGGCTTGGCATACTCTTGCAATGTGCCCCTTCTTATGGCAGTTGTTGCAAGTGGCTCCTTTGAATTTGCATGTGGTCCTCAGGTGAGGTCCACCACAGGAAAGGCACAGGGTGATGTGCTTGGATGGTCCGGTGTTATCTTGTCTGGTTCCTGCCTGCGGGCGCCTGGCGTTTGTGAGGCGGTGAATGTCGGCCTCGTCACTTGGGTCTTCCTCATTGACCACCTCTTCTGAGTGGACGGGAACTGCTGTTTGCTTGGTGACAGGACCTTGGATCTCGGTGGCTGAATGAGATGCCAGCTCCTCTGCCAGGGCTTCCTCGATGGCTTGAGCGAGGTTAAGGTCTTTTTTGGCGAGCAGCCGTCTTTGTAGATGCAGGTCCTTGACCCCGCAGACCAGCTGGTCTAGGAGCATGTCATCAAGATAGCTGCCAAACCCACAATGGAGTGCTGCAGTCCTGAGAGCAGCCATGTACTGATTGATGCTCTCTTTGTCCCCCTGCTTCCTCATTCTGAAGGTGAAGCGTCTGGCAATCTGTGAAGGTCTAGGAGAATAGTGGTTAGTAAGGATTTCTAACAGTTCTGTCCAGGGGACATTCTTTAACTCACGTGGAGCCACAAGAGCTGTGGCTGTATCGAAGACGATGGCTCCACAGTAGGTCAGGAAATATGCTTTCTTTCGGTGTTCCCCTGCATCAGCCAATCCAATGGCGTCGATGTAATAATTAAACCGATTCTTGTATGATTCCCACTTCTCCTCATCCGGCTTGAACGCTGGGAAGGCTGGATTGGAGTTCATGTTGTGGGTCTACTGGTTAACCTGTTGGGGAAAATGCTCTCTCTCTGGGTAGCAGTAGAGGTTTAGTGCCTGTGCTAGGCAAGTGCTCTCTCTCTCTGGGGTAGCAGTAGAGGTTTAGTGCCTGTGCTAGGCAAGTGACTTCAGCTCTGGGGAAATTTCGCACTTCCCTTCTCTCTCTCTGGGGATCAGAAGGTGTTTAGACTGCAACGGTCGTTGGCAGCGTCTTTTGAAATTCGCGCCTGTGTGGGCGTTAGCGATTTCGTAATACAACGCTGTGTTGTATTTGAATGTGCTTCAGCTGACAGCTGTTTGAATTTCGCGCCTAAACAGCACGAGCGGCTGCGGCTCGCAGCGTTACACTTCCTCTGTAGCTTATGCTAACAAGCGGCTACAGGCGCTTCTCACTTTCACTAGCTTGTTTGCTGATCGCTTTCTCTCTGGGTTGCGATCAGCGTTTGCCCTTATTTTGGCTGATCGCTCTCTCTCTGGGCTGCG
>NW_020769320.1:5918282-5986235 GCF_900518735.1 Pseudonaja textilis | reverse complement strand
AGCGTTTGCCCTTATTTTGGCTGATCGCTCTCTCTCTGGGCTGCGGATCAGCGTTTTAGTGATTCAGCGTTGCAGCTTGCCTCTGGTAGCCATCCCATCCTCGTCGCCAGTATTAAGTATGGGAAATAAGAGGCTGAACCAGGGCTTAGTGCAACAAGGTTTATTTACAAGGACTGAACGTGCTTGCTCAGCCTGGAACTGGCTCGCAGCGAACAGCGAAAGGGCTGGACCCAGCAGCCTGCTTTTATAGCAGGCTGCTGGGGAAACCCAGCCAATGAGAAGGGGCAGCTGCCCCTGCAGCGTGAACGGACCTGGGTGGGAACTTCTTCAAGGTCCAGGGACATAACACTTCCCTGGCCAGGATCCATCAGTCCTGAGGCAATGAAATTGCTTCAACCCTGTTACACTGCTGCTGTTCAACGTTGCCGTAGTCCCCAGCAACCGGCCAGCACCTGGTTTGGACATCATGACCAGTGACTTGGGAGGGAAAGGTAAAATTTTTATTTTTAATTAGGTGAAAGCCAGGGGAAACCTCAGAGTCAGCTTTCACCAGTTCATGCCAATATGATTTATTCCAGGTTTATTAGCATTCTGGAAAAAAAAAAGCCTTTGCTCTTTTTATTTTTGTCTTTTTCCGTTATATTTAACTTATGCTTAATCATCTCCACTTGGTTTTTTAAGGTTACCTTTTATGGGTTTTTTTTGTAACTCTACTTCAAGTCTTTTATATTCTTCTTCTAAAGTCTTTTGATATTGTTTCTTTTTCTTACTTTTCTTCGCTATATAAGTTATAGTTAGTCCCTAGTATAAGTTTTCTCTGTATCCCACATGTTTTGTAATGAAGTCTCCTCTTTTCTGTTCTCTTTTTAAAAAATCTGAGATTTCAGAATGTAGAAGAGAAATTCCCCTATGAAAAGAAAAAAATATTTTTCAAACTACAAAGATTAAAATTGGACAAAACACCACTTCAAGAAGTGTATATTAAAAAACTCCATAATAAATTATTGGAGTACCCTAAATTGGGAAAACTATTCTCCTCGCTATCTCAACAAAAAAGAAGAGGGGTGGCATTATATATTAAAGCAACAATAAGTGCCAATCAAATTTTCAAAGATGAAGAAGGGAGAATTTTGATGGTGGAAGTGATCTTAAACCAGATACAGATACAGATACTCTCAATTGCTATCTATGCACCAAACAATGGACACGAAGAATTTTATTAAAAATTTCATACTTGAAGATACTTGAAACAGAATATAAAAATATTTGTCTTTTAAGATTTTTCAGTGCAATAGTTGATACAAAACTTGACTATAAAAGTAGCAAAACAAATTAAAAAATAAGAAAGACTTTACCTAGAACTTTTGTTAAAATGACAGAAGAACTATCTATACAAGACACGTGGAGAGAAATGAACCCAGGGAAAAACCAATACACTTTTTTCTCTAACACACATCAATCTTGGTCCAGAATGGATATGATTCAGATGACTTCGGAACTAAGTGCAAATAGGCAAGAGATAGAAATAGAAAATAAATTTATGGGCTGATCATACTCGAGTTAAAATTAGCTGGAAGCAACGAAGAGAAGAGTAAGGTGGACTTTAAATCAGTCCATATTAAAAGACAAAGAATTTATACAGATAAGAGAAAGAGAAATTGGAAACATATTGTCACTGCAACAACCTGGGCAGCTAGCCCCCCCCGCCCCCCACTGCCTCCATCAGTGCAATCCATCCCAGGACCATGACAGAGCCCACTGAGATGTTGAAGAGCAGCTAGCCTGCCCAGACAGCTCCAAATTCCACCGGGTTGGTAGGTGCCTCCCTGTTGGGCTTACTATCCTGGGCACAGCTGGGTCCAAGCCAGCTGGGCCCAATGGACCCCTGCCCTGATGCCACTGATGCCCCTAGCAGCGCCTCCACCACCAGTCTGGCCTGCTGCCCTGTGACAGTTTAAAGCAGCTTTTGACAGGGATCCAGACAAACTGGCATTCTTCCTAAACCGAGTGTAGGCCCACATCGATGAATATGGCCCTGACTACCCAAGTGATCCATCGATGATCCAGGCAATTACAAAGAAATTCAAGAGGGAAGCAGCGGAGTGGATGAACCAACTACACAATGAGGACGTGCCAGAGTTGGGAAATGTCGATTTTTGTTTCCTACAGGAGCTGAGGGACAGATTTAAGGATGAATCCCAAGCCCAGGAACCTGAGGCAGAGATCAAGGAGATGAAGCAGAGGGGCTGCCCTGCCAAAGAATGCACCCGAGAGTTCAGAAGAGTTGCTGGCAAACTGCAGCACTGGCCAGAGCACCTCCTAGTCTGCTTTTTAAGGGAGTTTTGGACAAGGAACTGCACCTGGATTGCACAGCATGACCAATGACTTGGGGGAAAGGGGAAAACTTTTACTTTTAATTAAGTGAAAGCCACGGGAAACCTCAGAATGAGCTTTCACCAGTTCATGTCAATATGATGTATCCGATAAACTATTATTTAAGAAGCTTGAGTGCCTCGGAGTTTGTTTTCTATGGGCGCATTACTTGGAACCCTGACACCAGTCTAGTGTTATCTGCAGATTTGATGAGCTCCCCTTCTATTCCTTCATCTAAATCAGATGTTGAAGATGTTGAAGAATACTGGGCCTAAAATGGAACCATGGGGTACCTCGCTGCTTACTTCTTTCACTGTAGAATTTATTCCATTGAGGATTACACATTGAGAACAGTTTGTCAGTCAGTTACATATCCATCTGTTGGTGATACTGTCTATCTCACACTTTTTAGCTTACCAAAGCGGTCTACTTTGTTAAATGCCTTATTGAAATCCAAGTATATTATGTCCATTGTATTTTGCTAGTCCACTAATTTAATCACTTTGTCAAAGAATGAAATAGCAATAGCACTTAGGCTTATATACCACTTCACAGTGCTTTACAGCCCCCTCCAAGCTGTTTTACAGAGTCAGCATATTGCCCCCAACAATCGGGATCCTCATTTTACCCACTTTGGAAGGATGGAAGTTTGAGTCAACCTTGAGCCTGGTGAGATTTGAACTACCAAATTGCAGTCAGTCAGCAGTCAGCAGAAGTAGCCTGCAGTACTGCACTTTAACCACAACTCATCCACGGCTTACCAAATAAGATTTGTTTGGCATGATGATCTATTTTTGAAAAACCCTTGTTGGCTTGTGATTATAACTTTGCTTGCTTCTAGGTGTTCACAAATCTGTTGCTTGATTATCTTTTCCAGGATCTTCTCAGGTATTGATGTTTGGCTGATTGGTCTGTAGTTCCTGGATATGGTTCAATGGTTATGAGATCACATCTGCCAGATCCTTCAGAAATCTGGGAACTAATCCATCAGGTCCCAGTGATTTGTACTCATCCAGAGTGGACAGGTATTCTCATACCATTTTCTTTCTTATTTTAATTTGTATTCCTAGCCTGTCTTTTATAGTTATGTTTTTGGAAGGTTGGGCTGTATTATCTTTTTGTGTGAAGACAGATGCAAAGAATGAATTAAGCAGCTCTGTTTTCTCTCTACTGCCCATTATTTCCTTGCCATCTTCACTCATTAGTGGACTGAATGTTTCCTTGACTTTTGTTCCAAGTCTTACTTAATTCTGAGCCTTAGCTTTCCTGACTTCATCTTTGCAAATTTGGGCTATTTGTTGGTATTCTGCTTAGTTATGTGTCCCTCTTTCCATTTTTTGTACTTGTCCTTTTTGTCTTTCAATTTATCAGAGATATTTTTTTATGTAGGCATGCTAGTTTCTTCTTGGATTTCTTGTTTTACTTTTTCAGTAGTATTGAGCTGGACTGGACTTTTATAATTAATTTTTCAGAGTTTCCCAGGCTTCTTGAGTTGCTTTCCCCTTTAAGATTTTAATCTATGGAATCCTTCCCAAACTCTCTCTAAGTTTGTTGAAATCAGCCATTTTAAAGTCTAAGACACCCGTTTGATTGCTTGTATTTGCATTGTACTGAATTCCAATATGACATAGTCACTCTCCCCCAAAGTTCTGGCAACTTCAACCCTCTCTATTTCTTGTTGTCTATTAGTAAGAATTAAGTCCAATATAGCTGTTTCTCTAGTTCACTCCTTTACCTTTTGGATGACAAGTTGTCAGCTAGGTTGGTCAGGAACCTATTTGATCTCCCACTTGATACAGTGTTTGTCTCCTAGTTGACATCAAGGTACCGTGTTTCTCCAACAATACGGCCTCCACCAATAGGAAGGCCCAGCATGATTTCTAGGCATGAGGTGAAATTAAGCCCCGCCCCCAAAATTTAGGCCTATTCAAACCATGCTTTTCCCTGCCATTTCTCACATTGTTTGTTAGAACTACACGAGGTGAAGAGAAGTGGGCGGGGGAAGGGTGGGGGGGGTGGGGAGAAAACTTGCCTTTAGGAGTGCCCTGCAGGTAGCCTAGGCTGGAATACCCCGATAGCCGATAGAAGCTCCCTGAAGGCAGAGTCCCCAGCCGCTTCAGGGCATGGCGTGGCTATCCGTGTCCCCTCGCCTTTAGGGCAGTCTCTTTTGGGCGATGGAAGCTCCCCAAATCCAGTCACCAGCTACTTCAATCGGCCGGTAGAAGCGGCCTCGCAGCGAGGGGAGTGTGTGTGTGCCACACCTCGCCCCGAAGCGGCTGGGGACTCTGCCTTCAAGGGAGCTTCAATTGGCCGGTAGAAGCGGCCTCGGGGCAAGCGTACACACACTCCCCTCGCCGCGAGGCCGCTTCTATCAGCAGACGAAAGCTCCCTTGAAGGCAGAGTCCCCAGCCGCTTCAGGGCGAAGCATGGCTGCCCATGTCCCCTCACCTTTAGGCAGTCTCTTTCGGGCAATGGAAGCTCCCCAAATGCAGTCACCAGCTACTTCGATCAGCCGGTAGAAGCGGCCTCGGGGCAAGCGCACACACACACACACACTCCCTTCGCCATGAGGCCACTTCTATCAGGAGATGAAAGCTCCCTTGAAGGCAGAGTCCCCAGCCGCTTCAGGGCGAGGTGGGGCTGCCCATGTCCCCTTGTCTTTAGGCAGTCTCTTTCGAGCGATGGAAGCTGATGAACTTGATGATGCCTCTTTCATAATGTCTGCATGATTTTTGCAGGGGAAGGCTATGAAATTGATTGCTTAGCTCAAAAGGGGATGGACTAGACAGCAGGGACATTGTTCTTGGTTGCTGTTTTCTTCTATGAATGACATGTTTCCATCGGTCTTCTTCTAAGGTTCATATACAGCAGGGGTGTCAAATTTGTAGCCCGCGAGTCAGATGCATCATGTGCTGGCCACGCCCACCCCTAGTTTAGCAAAGGAGGGGAAAGTTATGATATGTCATGATGACAATGTGTTATCGCAAGTTTGACACCCCTAATATACAGGGTCATTTCTTTTAGAAGTTGTTCTTTTATTATGTTCAGTTTGGGTATAGTCTTCTTGCTTAGGTTGGAGTTTCTCATTTTGTAGGTTGAGTTTCAGAGTGGTTAGAATTTCTCCTAGATCTGTGATGGTGAACCTATGGCACGTGTACCAAGGTGGCACGCAGAGCCATTTGTGCTTGGCATGCAAGCTGCAGGCAAACTTACCTCACTGCATGTGCGCACACCTCACAGCTTATTTTTGGCCAGTTTGAGGCCTTTTTCGACCTCCCAGAGGCTTCAGGAAGGCTTCTGCAGGCTCTTCAGGCTGAAAACTAGGCCCATTTCATCATGTCCTTTTTTGCCTTCTGGGTGCCTGCATGCAAGCGCAAGCATGCAAGCGTGCGCACAATTTTTGGCACAGGAGCCCCAAAAGGTTGGCCACTACTGTCCCAGATCCTATATTTTCTCTTCTAGTATAGATAGTCCTTGATTTATGACCACAATTGAGCCCAAAATTTATGTTGTTAAGTGAGAAATTTGTTAAGTGAGTTTTACCCCATTTTATGAACTTTCTAGCCACAGTTGTTAAGTGAACCATTGTGGTTGTTAAGTTAGCAACACAGTTGTTAAGTGAATCTGGCTTCCCCATTGATTTTGCTTGTCAAAAGTTTGCAAAAGCTGTTCACATGACCCCAGGACACTGCAACCATCATAAGATCCACATTTTGATCACATGACCATAGGCGTGCTGCAATGGTTGTAAGTGTGAAAAATGGTCATAAGTCACTTTTTCAGTGCTGTTGTAACTTTGAACAGTCACTAAATGAAGTAAGTCGGGGACTACCTGTAATTCATTTAGATTACATTTAGTGCATGTGTAATTTGGGTTTTGTATGGATATAAGTATATACATAGAACATATGGTAAAAAGGAGAACAATGTAGTCTCTTTCTTCATAGCTATGGGTTTTTTTTGCTAGTTCATTTAAGGATTAAAATTTAAAAAGTTTGTAAATGTTCAAAATGTAAAAGATTTAACCACGGATTTAGAAAAAATTCTAATGTAAAAAATTAAAATTCTAAAAGTTCATTTAAAAAAATAACAGTATGTAAAAGTATGCATTTCGTTATGCACTTCTTTTTGCAGGAAATCTCTGACTGTCTTTTAGGATACAACTTAGATAAAATTCCTGGATTTTCTGAGACAAGATTTATTTTTTGTTCCAGCATGCAGGACACAAATTGTGGGCAGCCTGTCCCTTTCTCTGTAATTATGAAAGAGCCTCATCCTTTTGAGAAGAGCACTTATGTTGGAAACTATGAAAATAATTCTGAGGATTCATCCTGTTATGAACTCTTTTATGACTCCCTATCAGATATACAAGACGGGGACTTTTCACAGGAACTATCGGCCTTTCTCAGTGAAGATGAGAAAAACAAGAGCCTTGAACTTGCTCATCAAGCCATTAATTCTGTTGAAGAAGAAGTTAAGCAAGAGTGCTCTTATCTTAGCAGTTCTCCAAACTCACCGGAAAATGCCTCTTCTGGGCAAGTCAAAGCACAGGACAGTTATCCTTCCAAGAGAAACTGCGCAACCAGGTCCACCTCCTTGTGCCCTTCATCTCAAACTCCATCGGAGCAGCAGGATCAGAATGCACATCCTCAAGACAAAAACGGCATTTTAAATGTTACTGGTAAACAAGCAAGTGCTTTCCCCCTGCTGCCTGCAAGACCCAGCTTTATCCGAACTCTCAAAAATGCTGAAAGGCACAGTTTAAATGCCCAAAATGTAAGCCCCAAATCTAAATCCGTTTTGACAAGTAACGTCCACTTCAAGAATAAGCTATGTGATAAAGCTGCCACTTTGATTGAAGAACTGTCATCTATTTTTCATGAAGCAGCCAAGATGAAAGTTGAGAGTCCAAATGGACATTCTTCGTCTCCAGATAGTGGCTATCTTTCTCCTAAGAGCAAGCAATTAGCTTTGTCAAATTCTTTAAAGAATTCAGTATTTGAAACAAGTTTAGAAATCACGCCAAAAAATGAGATCCCAGAAGTCACTCAGGTTAAAGAACGTGTGCTCCAAAGGAAAGAAGACTCTCAGGCTGGTGAGACTGTCTCTCAAAATGAAATTGCAAAAGAAAGTCAGAATCAATTATCTCCCCCTCGATTTATCCAGAAACTGAGGAGTCAAGAAATTCTGGAAGGAAGCAAGGTTCTACTTCAGTGCAGGGTTGTTGGAAACCCAGTACCTCAGATCAGGTAAGTTTTGAATATTCATCTTGGAGTAAGTATTCATTGATACACCTTTTGTATAATCTTCCAATTCCTTTCACCTTGCACTTTCCATCTATCAGTGGATCGGTAGGAAAAAAACACATACACTCAACAGTTTTATATTCCATTCTGTCAGTTAGATTAGAAATGAAACTTACAAAATTCAGTTCTACCTGGTGGGAAAAAGGAAAAAGTATCCACCTGTGTTATTTTTTTTAAAGTGGTTCCCTAGTGAACTAATAAAAAAAAAAAAGATTCAGTATTTCAATGACCCATGATAGGAAAACAGACAACCTAGTAATTCAGGATAGAATGGTTGTGGACTACTGTGACTATAGGTCACAATGTTGACTTACAACAGTTCATTTAGTGATTATTCAAAGTTACAACAGCACTTAAGACCATTTTTCACACTTACAACCTTTGTAACATCCCCATGGTCACCTGATCAAAATTCAGATGCTTGGCTACTTGTTCATACTTATGACGGTTGCAGTGTCCCTGGGTCATGTGATCCCATTTTGCAACCTTTTGACAAGCAAAATCAATGGGGGAGCCAGATTCACATAAGACGATGTGTCAGATTGTCGTTATCTCTTGTATTGTGCCTAAGGTGTGTTACCAGCTTATCAACTGTGGTGATTCACTTCACAACCATGGCAAGAAAGGTCGTAAAAATGGGGGGGGGGATTCACTTAACAAATGTCTCGCTTAACAAGAGAAATTTCGGGCTCAATTGTGGTCGTAAGTTGAGGGCTACCTGTATTGCCTGGACAAGATGGGGTGTTTCTACCACAGCACCCAGTAGCCAACTGGAGCAGATTCATTTGCATATAATGAATATGTTGAGCAGCCAGACCACAGAGTACCATTTATTTTGGCAGAGCAAAGAACCTACTTTGGATAGCAAGAGAGTAGAAACTGCAATGGATGTGACAGTTAGAGAGTGCCATTATTATTCCAGTTCTAATGAGATGAAGAGACTGTGTTTGTACTGAGGCAAGGAGGATGACAGATGAGCTTACCTGAACCTGAATGCAATTATACTGTTGCTGGGAGAAATCAGGCTCGCTTACCGGGCTGGGAGAGCAAAATGCAATCAAATGAAGCTGTGAACCCAGCTGCTGGAGGTCTTTATTGGGGTTCAGAAATGATACAAGTAGCAACCTTTCTTACTTGGATAATTTGTTACTTGGACAAAGTAACCTGATGAGTGCATGGATTTTTATATACTGTAATTCTAGAGCTTTGAAATTGAAATATTTTGGATTGTAAAATGTTTCTTGAATGTGTGTGTGTGAAGATGTGTCAGATTGTCGTTATCTCTTGTGTTAAGGTGTTATGTCCTGCCTTTGAAGGCAGATGGGAATATACATTTAAAATAGTATTTTATCTTTCTCTGTTAATCTGCTTTGTAAAAGACTGTGGTATCAGAAGTCTGTTTCTGGATTTGAATAGTTTCCTGAATGAAAACTAAGTATTCATTGGGTTCACTAGAGGTGTGAATAATGCCTTTAGTGCTATTGCTGACAGAGAGGGACCAGGCATGAATCATTTTCTTATTTTAGGAAAGTTTTCCTCTTTGATAAAGGCATCTTTCTATCCTTAATTTTTTGAAGGGTAAATTCTTTGGGGAGAGAGTGCCTTCTTACATGATATTTACCAGATAGGAAGAAAATTCTGACACTTGGCTACATTATCATATTATAAGAGAATCTAAAAAACCTCTTTGCATTTTAAATCTAAATTTGATAAATAATGAGGATTCTTTTCAGGTGCATCCGGTGTTATTATAGGATACTTGATATAGTCCATTTGTCTGAATTATCTGTGTTAACAGGAATACAATAATGCCAAAGATGAATTCTCCTCTGAACATATGTGTACACAAACTGACAGAGTCTCTGTGTGAGAGAGATAGGGTCAGTATCTCATTTATTCTGAATATTTCTTAAACACTTGGCCCAAAATAAATCAGTGGTTTACGTGTAGCAGTTTGATCCACCATTTCTAGCTAATTCTCTTTTACCATTTCAGGTCTTTCTTGATGTTTGGTTTTAATTAAGTTTAAGCTAGAAGTTCTGATTCAAGAAACACTGCTTTATTGAAAGGATCTGTTGGAAGAAAATTTCCTGAGTTTGTTCCCAGCTGGGAAGCAGTCACTGATGCTGAGAAGAAATGACACAGGAGTGAGCTGCCAGAACGCAGGGTTCTTTAATTCAGGAAGGCAAGAAAAGCAGTGACACAGTTGGAGTATTCCTGGCTTGCAAGCAAATTGGGGGGTATGACTCTGAGCCTTTTATGCTTAATTCCCCTTTGAAGCTCCTGCAGCTTGATGGGTTTTGATATTTTCTGGTTGCCCTGGGCTTTGTTTTCCTGGGTTAATCTAGGTACCAGGTCTTTTGTTTATCCTGGCCTTGGGCTCTAATCCTTTCAGGGGGAAAAAAAGGGGTGTTTCAGTTTACCTGGGAGAGTCTATTTTAGCCTGATTTCCCCTTATTTTAATGGCTCTACTTAAGTATTTCTGTGGTCGGCTTTTGTTACTTTTGTAACAACCCTTAGCAGGCTGCTCTGAGTGTTCCTTTCAGCTGGTGCTTAATTTTGTTAAAGGGAAAGGGCTGACTTGAATCTCTTGGCACTTTTTTCTGAGGTTTCTGGTGCTGTGCGGTTTGGGGCACTGTCCTTTTGGGGTGTACTTCCCCAAATCCCCCATTTTGTGCTAGGGCAAATAATTTTTGCCAATTATTTCACCCTCAGCACGATCCTGGGAAGTGTCTGAGTATACTTGATAGTCATGGTCAATTTGAATTATTGTTAAGAAAAACTGGTTTCCCTTTTCATTGTGTTTTGGAGGGGTGAGACTGCAGGTCTTGAGGCAGCTCAGGCACGGGGGCAGGAATACAATGACAGAGGTAGCAGAAAACTATCCCTTGGCTTCCAAAAGGGGAGCTTTCAGCCATGAAGGTCTAACAGCCAGGGTAAAAGTTCTGGAAAGAAATTTACAGTGTCTAATTTTCTATGCCAATTATTTTCAGAGGTTTGATGTCACTTTCTGTGAGCTTACAGTCATGTTTGAAGCAAGGCACAAGCCCCAAAATGCTTTACAGCCATGGTTTTGCTACAGGCTGCCAATTACAAAGGTTGTTTCTTGAACCTGCCCTAGCTCTAACTTTTGTGAGGCCAAATTGAGGTTAACCAGTATGCAATCCAGGCTATTTATTTTTCAAATTACACACAATGAGCTCTGGGACTTCTAAGGAGACCACCTTGCAGCATATCCTGCTTTTACTGGGCAACATCAATTGTGAGTCACAATCAGGGCTTGGGGTTTGGAGATCTCTTTTCTGCTAGTTCTTCAGTGAAGGAATTACCTGAGGGGATGCCCCCTCGCCCATGGAATTGGCATAGAGGTATGACTGCTTGGGCCTTAGTGCAACAGACAAAACAAAAAACAAAATTAGGAGAAGCTTTGTGTGGGGATAGGTGAAAGGGATAGCCTCAGTCTAATTCTGAACAGTCTCTCTCTCTGTGTGTGTGTAGCTACTTCTGCAAGATAGACAATACAAACATGCTGGACAAATTTTCCTCCCACCAGACCAGTCCAAGATGTTCAGAACTTACTGTGTCAACCACTCCCAATTGCCATCCCTCCATGGGTCCATTTAAAATTTTAACTGATTACAATGCAAATGAGACAAGAAAGGAAACCTTACAATGAATTTCCATCCTCCCCCATTGTCTTTCCAGCTATCTTCTGGGGATTGAAAATAGTCTTTAGTCTTCACTGGACAATCTCAGGGTCCTCTCTTTCAAGTCTGTTAGGCTTGACTCGGTGGTATGGCCAATCAGTCAGGCTTGGGAAGGTCTGCTCCACTCTGGTTGCTGTGATGGATTTCAGGTGGATGGTGGATCCAAACCCAGTTCTCTGGCTCAAATGAATGGAAGGTCTCCTCTGGAGGCAGCATCTGGGTCAGTGTTATCTGCTTCCACAGATTGCAGAGTCATCTGTGCAGGGCTGAAAGACATGAGAACAAGGCTCCTCCCACCTTTTGTGGGTGATTCTCCCAGGAAAGGCATTGATAAGAGATGGAGAGATAGAGTGGGGGGGTGGGGGGTAGATAGCTTGTAGGCAGTGTTTGAGGAAGAAAAAAAAAACAGTATTGTGGTTATTAAACAGACCAGTTATAACAAAATGGGGACATCACAGTGGAGAAAAAAAACTGGATTCACATGCTTCATAAAAAGGATGGACAGATAAAACCATACAGTAAATTCAAGAATGATTTTTTTTCCTGTAAATGAACTTAAAATATTCCCTCATAACCTTGGGCTGTTCTTAAAAGTACAGAGGGGAAGAAACTTCACCCTGTTCTGCTGGCCAGGCAAACTCAGGGTGAAGGCATTTCCATTGCTTAATTCAACATTATTTCTAACAAGTTAATTATTATTTTTCTCCTAGGGATCAGAGACATTTAACAGTTTCATTTACCTTGAGGGAACACAAACACTTTGACACACACATATACACACAAAGACAAGAAACAAAACAGAAAAGGACCCCGATCTGGGTACCACTATCTGGGACTTTATGGCAATGTCCCAGATGGCTATATTTACCATCATTAACTTTTTCCGTATTCTAATCAGGAAATAGAAATAGGGAGCCTGTTCAATATATTTTAGCACACATACAAGCATCAGATTTTTTTTGCATTTACTATACTAGTAAAGACATACAAATGCAAGGTATTACTAGTTTCTCATATGGCCAAAAGAGGGTGCTGTCTGATCAGAATAACCTTAGCGAGGCTAAACATTCTCCTTAAACAAGTCACAATATTTATTTATAACGTTCTCCTGCACAGCTAGTTATAACATGGATATTGATTGAAAGATCATTTCAAAGCTTGCTTCCATACACGATTATCACTATTAAATGTAGATTATAAAATATTTGCATCAATAGTGGGTAAAAAGGCTAAAAAGTTCTTGAATGAATTTATTCATTCAGACCAAAATGGATTTTTACCAAAAAGACAAATTAAAAAAATATAAGAGTCATCCTATACACGTTGGAGTATTATGAAGTCCACTATGAAAAACAAATGGCACTGATTTTTTAGACATGCAGAAATCCTTTGACAATGTAAATTGGCAATTTATGTTACAACAATTAAATTGTATGGATTTTGGTAAGACGTTCATAAACATGAGTAAGACAATTTATTATAAACAAATGACAAAAGTAATAGTTAATGGGAACTATACAGAGAATTTTAATATACAAAAGGCACAAGAGAAGGATGTCCATTGTCCCCATTACTATTTATGTTAACATTGGAAGTACTAAACAGAAACATCAGACAAGATCGGAAATAAAAGGCATAGAAATAAAAAGGGAAAAATATAAATTACAAGCATTTGCAGATGAGCTGGTATTTATTTTAGAAGAACCACTGGAAACTAGTCCCAAGTTAATGGAAAGAATAGAAGAATATGGAGAAGTGACAGGACTGAAAATAAATAAGGAAAAATTAAAGTAATAGTTAAAAATCTCACAGAGAATCGGAAAAGTGAATTGACACAAAAAATAGTTCTACAAGTAGTGAAGAAAGTAAAGTATTTTGGAATATACTTAACAGCAAGATGAGTAACAATTAAATAAGACAACTATACAAGGCTAATACAACAAATTAAATTAGACCTGGACCTTGCAATTGTCAGTGGTAGGAAGAATTGCAACTATAAAAATGAATATCTTACCAATATTTTTGTTTCAAACAATTCCAATAAAACTAGAGAACAAATATTTTGATGAGTTAAATAGAATAATTTTGAAATATATCTACAAGGCAAAAAAGCAAGAATAAGATTAAAAATGCTGCAAGAATCTCAAAACAGTGGGGGGTTTCGATTAACAGACT
The DNA here is from genome assembly GCF_900518735.1 of Pseudonaja textilis. The sequence continues at coordinate 5,972,674 of NW_020769320.1, read as the reverse complement.
GGGAGTTTATTATCAAGTATCTCTATTAACATGGGTGAAAGAATGGATAATGCTCAGACACAGAAGAGTATTATTTTTAGAAGGCCAAGATCTCCAACTGGGGTGGCAGTTTCTTGTGGTTCAACAATAATAAACACATAGATACTTTCAAAGACATGTAAGGAATGCCTTACTTGTAGTATGGGAAAAAAATAAAGCAAAAACCTATATGAAAATACCAGTTTGTCTATCAACAATGGAAGCATTTATCCATCCAAACATAATAAATCTGGAAAATATGTAATATATGAAGACATTTTGAATGTAAAAGGGGAGCTTAAAACCAAACAAGTGTAAAACCGAAGTGTGGGCTTAGCTTGGTGGTCATATGTGCAAATACAATCAAGATATGAGAAAGGCAGTAAGACATATGGCTTTTATAAGGAACAAACAGCATTTGACCAAATATTATTAGCGACAGATGAAAAGTTAATAAAGAAATATATAGCTTTTTTAATAAGCCTAAAAACGGAAGATGAACAGGAGAAAGAAACAATGATTATTGATAGATTATTGATAGGCATTCCAACATAAACCCAACATTTTCCTATTAAGTCTTTGCTGGAAGCTATCCTATCCATTCTGACTGGCCTTTAACTTATTTCAGATGCTTTGCCTTTTCCATGAAAAGAGAATATCCATATTTTACATTGACACATACTTTTATAACATTCCCACTCCTTCTATCTATATATTAAATATTTGATGAAGAGGCAAATACTGTAGTGGTTAATAATAATAATACATTTTGCCTGCGAGCAAAAACTTGCAGGACCATTAAAAAGTAATAGAAAATGAAATGACTAAAGTGCTCTGAGACTTTAGAATTTAACCAGACAGGGACCTGCCACATAATACATCAGACTTAACAATTGTCGATAAGAAAGGCAAAACAGTCTGGATAATGATGCAGCAGTACCTGGAATCAGAAGAATAGAAGAAAAATATTTGGAAAGATTAACGAAACGCAAAGACCTGCAAATAGAAGTAGAAGTCTGTGGCTAAAGAAAACAAAGATAGTACCCATAGTAATAGCCACCTTGGATGCAACATTTGAACATCCTTGACACTGACAAATTCATCATCAGTCAATTGAAAAAGGCAGCTTTACTTGGAACAGCTTATATCTTTTGACAATGCCTCTAAGAACATAATACGTCAAAATCCGCCTATCCCACATCCTTGGGAAGGACTTGATAGCAATAGCACTTAGATATATAGACTGCTTCACAGTGCTTCATAGTCCTCTCTAAGCTGCTTACAGAGTCAGCATATTGTTCCCAACAATCTGGCTCATCATTTTACCGACCTCAGAAGGATGGAAGGCTGAGTCAATCCTGAGCTGGTCAGGATCAAAACCCTGGCAATCACAGAATTAAACTGCAATACTGTATTCTAACCACTGCACCACCATGGCTAAAAATGCCAAATCTAGTCTAAACATTGGGCTGACTGTGCAACAAACCACAATAACGTTTTCCATTCTTTCACAATGGCATTTATAGAATTCAATATATCTTTCTTCTAAAGTAACATAAATGCAATAGGTGAACCTAGTCAGAACCCATTTTAAAGAGGCTGTCAGTCCCCCAACCATCTTGAATCAGATTTGGGGCTGCCACAAGGGAGGATAGGTAACCCTGGGAATGAAAGTAAAGTGAGAAGAGAGGATAGCCACAACAACATTCTTTCAGTCCAGCCGCACCGAAAAAAAACATGCAGCGGCTACAGGCTTCTTGCAGTGAAAATTACCGACCTCCAGCTCCGCTCCACTTCTCCAATCCGCCATCACCACCACCGCCCTGTTCTATGTGCCGGTTGTACAGGCACAGACCATTGCCTGCTGCACCGCTCTGTTTGGACTCGCCCAGGCAAGACCCTCCAGTGCATTGGCAATCTAAAATCCCACATTTTACCCACCCCAAATAAAACCAAAAGTTCCTTCCCCTGAATCCACATCTGCATCACATGGTCCAATCAAATCAACATCCGAACTTCAGCCAACTTCTATTACACCCACCCAGGTGCAGGCTGGACATCCTTGTCTCCCAAGGGAAAGAATGTTATGATTATACATCCCACACTATCTGCACCTCCTTCCTTTTGTTCCCACAGCTTGCTGAGCCATCACTCTGGCAGCCTTGTAGAGTCTCACATAAGATGGCTATAGAGCTGGCACATTGGAACTGACGAAGCTTCAAGCCCTTGCTTTCTGGTCCCTCTAACATACATTCTTGCCTGTCTTCTCCCCCCCCTGCCCCCCAGTGGCCATGGAAGTTCCTATTCCTGCTGCCACTCCCACTCCCTCTGGTCCTGGTTTCAGATCTGAAAGGCCCCAGACCTTGAGCACTATTCACGTTCTGCCCAAACCAGAGTTCCTCCCAAAGCATGACCCACACTGTTTTCATCCCATTCCCAGGTCTGAATACTGACTATGATCCAGATTAGTTGCTTCCTCTGAGGTCCTCTGAAGCTGTTGCGCATTATGCACAACTATCTTCTCTACCACCTTCCCCATAAAAGACAAATAGAGTCCCATATTGTGAATCTAGTGATGGATTCTTGCAGAGGGAGTGAACAGTAGCCTTTACTAGATTTTGTCACTTTATGATATCATTGCAAAATATAGTGTTAGAGAAAATAACTTATAAGACATGTCTTATAAAGAAATGTCTGTCCAATACAAACCCACTACAGACAACACCCAAATGTTTCAGATAATTTGATTCTTCTTTGCAAGAGCATGAAAATGGTGATTCATCCCTGTCTTGAGAATGCCAGTATCTATTAAATTATATGGTTTTCACGTATTAAGTACTCATCATTATAGATGGTTATGTTAGGACAGCCTATTAGTTCTAGGAGTGTCTTCTGCACAAAAATTAATCATCCATTTCAAAAGATTTTGAAAATCATTCTACTGAACTGATTAAGCTGAAAACAGTGACAAGTGCATTTGATCTTTCTTTTCTAGCACCTGTAATATGTCATGTAAGTTAAAACCTGATAAACATGTTTGGCAGAGAAAATTAATTGAAATTGCAAAGGCATATCTAACATTGTAAGCAAGACAAGTCTGCAAATATTTGTTCAGTGGTAAGTCAATCTATGTTCAGCTGAGCTTATTTCTTAGCCTAGTTTTCTCAAGGACCCTCAAGACAGCTGGGACTACAAATCCTAAAATGGTACAATTATAAATCACAAAATTGTATTTCTAATATATCTGGAGAGCATCAGGTTGAAAAGGACTGTTCTAAGTCAATGCTTTTATATTGCAGACTTAGATTTACTGGACTTGTTTTAAAGAAGTAATCCTTTGGATACAACTTAAAAACAATTTTTTTACAAAACAAGTTATTTTTCATTAAGCTTGCTGGGTAGCCAATTATTCTCAACTTCATCCTTCCTCTTTTCATCTTATCACTAAATCTATATTGACTATATTGCCAACCACTACTACTGGCATCGTTCTCATTGAAACTAAGGAGCCCACTTATCACGGCAAGCTGAAAATCCCCAGGAGAGATTAAAGCAGTAAAAAATCAATATTGGCATCTGATGAAATGTGCTGTTTCCATTTTATGAGAAAAAAACACAGAATTATGATAGAATTGTTGTCAAAATCTGGTATATTACAAAGATTCCCAAGTATAAACCTAATACTTGTTTGAATAATTTAAACATTATATATGTTGACAACAAAGGGATATTCAAGTTTATTTTGGCACTATGATCAACAGAAATGGATTTCTCCCCAGAATGGAATTGGCATTATCTCTAGGTTGTTGTTTTTTTGTGTGTGAAAATTTTATTCAATTTTCACATATTAGAGAAAGAAAAAAACACTTTTTTCAGTGAACAGCATGATTCCAGGTTAACACATTTCCATTACAAACTTGACTTACATTTCATATTCATCTTTCATACTTGATAAATTATCTTTTCTTAAACTTACTTTATATATTTTCTTTAATTTTAATCTTCAAGCTTTCCCCATCTTATTTTATAATTTTTCCAATACATTACTTGATCTATTTCTTTAAATCCTTAATACATCATTATATATCTTCATATTCATTATATTTTATCTTCTTATTGTGTCAGGTCTGCAATTTATTCATCTATTAATTCATCATTCCAGCAATTCACACATTTTCAACATAGTAATAATAATAATAATAATAAAGAAATAACAACAACAATACCCCTATTTGCCAATTCCAAGGTGCCATCCCTGTGGTCAGACATATCACATAATTAATCCCCCCCTAAGATTCCAATAATTTAACTTTTAGTTAACACTTTAAAAAAGAAGAAAAAGACACAATAATAATTTTCTAGTAATTACTACATTACATGTATCTCTTTTAAATCTGGGTGTGCAAGTTCCCTTTCTCATTACCTTAAGAATATATCTAGATTAAAAAAATTATAGATAAAACAAACATAATTAATCCCATCATTTCATAACAACTAATATTGTTTCCCCTTTGACATTACTCCTACTCTATTTGCCACAACTTATTAATTCACGTAGTATTATTGATATCTTTATTCTGATCACCACTCTTAATTTCACAACATAAAGGGAGAAGAAGCAAACAATCACTACAATAGCAAACAATATCAATCCCCATCTCCCATCTTGGTGCTCTATATTCCATTGTTTATCATTTCTTATGTTATTGCTTATTAATTTATTTAACATTATTAATACCTTTGAGTTATCTCTCTTAATGTCATCTCATAAATAGAAAAAAGCAAGCAATCACAGCAATGCCAACACAAAATCAGTCCCTATCTCCCCTTTTAATAATCTATATTTCACTATTTTCTAAACAATCTTATCATTTCTATTTGTTTAAACTAGTCCTTATACTCTTGCAGAATCCCCTTCTTTATAATTCTCAGTCGGCTATTACCTCTGTGCCTTTTAATTAAGCAATTTCATTTCATTGGAATATGTGCTTGCCATATTCCTTTCTTTTTATCACTCCAATTTCTATCGCCCTTCTTTTCCATTACTCCCCCCTGAAGTTTCCTTTCCTGTTGTTTCCTTTTCTTTTGTTCGGTTTTTAAAATAAACCCCCTTTTAATTACAGTGTTGAATCTCCTATTATTAATTCTCTTTCTGTTCCTCCTTTGCTTAAATTTCTGTTGATTCAAGTGTTCATTTAACATGGCTACTTCTTGCATTGATTTCTTCTTCTTGTTTTTGGTATTTTGAAACCTCCATTTCCAGAAATTGCAATGCGAAATCAAATGATTTGCCTTCTTTTTGTAGCATGTCTTTCATGATTTTAAGCTCCAGTTTAAGGTTCAGTAACATTCCTGCCATCTTACCCATTGCTTAAATTTCTCTCCTCCTCTACATCTCTGCTCCTGCACAAACTTATTCCAGCTGTCTCTTCCCCTTCAGGATGACCATGTTGGACCACTGCTTCAGACGTCTTCGGGTGGGAGTGTTTGCCAAGCCAGGGAGGGGGTATGCGGCTCTCCTCTACCCGGCTGGCGGTCTCCCCTTCCTCCACTGCCCCATGAGGTGGCTTCTGCCCCAAGTCTGGATGATTGGGGCTGTCCGATGAAGAAGGCCGCGGACAATCGCAGCAAAGGTCCACTTCAGGGAAGTTCAACCGGAAGACTCCCATCTCTAGGTTTTTAAAAGTGTAAAAGTTTGAACAATTAGTTGTTTTTCAACTTCTAAAAAGTTACAGGCTTTTAAAGTCACTTTGGAATGTTCATGTACATCATGAAGTTAATGAAATGTAAATAAATAATTGGCAGGTTCTATTACATTCGTAATTCAAGGATTACCTGTATAATGAGAGGGTGGGAGGGTCTCAGGGAAGTCCTGCCTTAGTACTTGGCCACAACAGGTGCCCCCTCAAGTCCAGTGCCACAGCCATAATGGCCACAGCCACCCCGGCCACGACCCTGAACATGCCACGTTCCCCCCGGCACTCTGAGGTCAAACACAATTCTGATGTGGCCCTCAACGAACTCAAGTTTGACACCCCGTCTTACAGATTACTGGCAGCTCATTGGAAACAAGTCACAACTCCCAGTTCAAAATATGTTGCTCACACCAGGTTTATAGTTTAACTATTATAATATCAGCATTACTTACAGAATTATACTTTAGTCACAAAAACCTTTTAGTAAGCATTTCTTAAGGCAATATATACAATATTTGCAAAGGTTTTTTTGTATCTTTTTCACTGTAACTACATTTGTAGAAGCAATCTGGAAAACAGATTCAAACCCCACTTATATTTGGCTGGTATATATGATTAGCCAACCTGAAAGAACAGTACTTCAGATATTAATTTAATGCTTTTGTGTAACACTAGTTGATTTTTTTTTAAGGTAAGGTATATTACTCAGTTCAAATAATTTCACATGACATTAAAGTTTGTTCTCCGACAAATGTTTCTGACATTTTTATGGGGTTGCCAAGTATATTATCTGTTTCTGATTTATTTAGGTCTAAAAGAATTTTCATATAAGAAATTACCATTGGGTACCTAGTACAACCAAAGGTTATAAAATTACCTGCTGTTTTTAATATATAAAAATCTTGAGGAATTCACATTTCATTCATTAGGAACTACCTAGCTGTTGCAAAAGCTTTTTCAGTCATCTCCAAAACTAACTAACCCACACAAACTGGTTGGTCGATTTCCAAGTTAAAGGAAACAGCGCAGATCAAACAACCCGAGGTAGCAGAATACCTACAGTCGGGCACAGGCGATTTGATGCTCCCTAGATGTTTGAGATTTCAGTTTCAATCAATCCCATCCATCATAGCCAATGGAAAGAGAATGTCAGACTGTACTCTGAAGTGTATGACGGTTCTAAGCCATCTGCTCCTTGTTTTAGTATGTGCATATAAACACCAGTATCTTCTTGAAGTTTGGCTTAAGAAAATACCTGACTGATATTGTCCCCCTGCTTTAAATTTGCACTAATTTATATTTCTTAAATTAGGATTTTTTTTCTAGTTTGTAAAGAAGCCTATAAGAAGTTGGAGTGATTTTTATGATAGTGGAGAAATGTAAGAAGTACAGAGGACTTATTCTGAATAATTTTTGAAACATGCCCTATATCCTATATAGAAATTACTACTGAAAATTAATGGGCATTCCCGGCCCGTAGGTACTTCCATAGCAAGGTTGCCAGCTTTAAATTTTTAGAAGTACCTACCAGGCCTTCTAAGATGCAAAGTTATGAAGTATTTATTCCTGTTTTTCAGTAAACCACCCCCCTCCCCACCAGTTGTTTTCTGAGGCTTCAAAGAGAGTCTTTAGTCTCCACTTGTCCATCTCAGGGTTCTCTCTTTTAAGCCTGATGGGTGGTGTTGGGCTTGGCTTGGTGCTAAGGCCGGTCAGTCAGGCTTGGGAAGGTCTGTTCTACTCTGGTTGCAGTGATGTTTTTCTACCAATTCCCTGGTTCAAATGGATGGAGGGTCTCCTCTGGAGGCAGTGTCTGGGTCAGTGTGCTCTGCTTCCACAGGTTGTGGAGTCATCTGGGCAGGGCTGAATGATATGAAAACAAGACCACCTTCCCCCTTTGTGGGTGACTCTCCCAGAAGAGGCACTGTTGGTCTGACAGGAGAAATGGAGAACAGAGGATAAGAGATGGAGAGGTGGAGTGGGGCAGATAGCTTGCAGGCAGAGTTTGAAAAGACATCAATTAACATTACAGGTGTTAAAGGAGAGAACCAGTCACAACAGAATGTGGGCACCACAGATGAGAAAAATGGATTCTGATAATAAGGCAAAAGATGTCTCGTGATAAAAGAGAACAAGAAAAGACAAAGGGTGTCACCTCTAAAAATGAATAAATGCATAAAATTTGCAAAGCACGTATTAAAGAGGACTTAAGGACTGGCATCTTTAGAATGCTGAAAGTTTCAAATACTGTTATAAGCCTAATATTTTAATGTGTACCATTTGTGAGGGGCATGGAGAATCTACCTTTAACATTTGTTTTAAAATAGACCACATTATTTTAGAGATTGAAAAATGCTTATGTGATCCAGAACTAGTTTCATAGTAATTTTACTGATTATTGATAGGATAAGAAAAGTAAGTTAAGACAGTTATTTCCCTACCCAAGCAAACTTGAATTCATGAGGGTCCTGTGGATGGATATACTTCATGTTCCAAGGAAAGGATAGACAGATAAAATCCATTTATAGCACAAACAGAAAATGCACAAATAATTTTTCCCTCTAAATGAGCTTAAAGCAGTCCCTCCTGACAACCTTGGAGTGTTGTTAAAGGTACAGAAAAGGAAGAAAAAAACCTAACACAGTTCTCTACATCCTTCCTGGCCAAGCAAACTAGGGTGAAGGTATTTTTCTTTTCATTGCTTATTTTAACATTATTATCTAACAGATTCTTGTCTCTGGAGATCAGAGACATTTAACAGTTACAATTACCTTGAGGACACACAAAGACTTTGACATACACAAAGACAAGGGAAAGGGAAAGAAAAAGAAAAAGAAAGCAGAACTCTCAGGTTTATACACCCTGGTCATTCCCACAATAAATCTCAGTTAACTTTAGGAAAAACCAAAAAAAACCTTAACAAACATATTAATTCCTCAGTGGTTGCATAGAAGAGGAAAAAAAATGATGTTACTTGTTCTGTCGCCGCTATACGTTATTCTGTGTGCAGCTTGACATGCAGCTAAGCCCATCTATCTTTCAATAAATCAGACCATGTGCATGGATATGAATGCTTTATTGGGAGAACAGGATATGGTGAAACTGAGGAAAATAGCAATACGTACATTGAGAATCAAATATAAGAGACAGTATTAAGTTACTGCTGAACATAACTATTAATAAATGCAAGCAGTTTGAATCTCACCAGGGCTGTCCTGTGTGTGGGATGTGGGTTTGTCCTTGGATGACCAGGTGCCACAGATTAAAATGGCTGCTCTTTGTGCTTCTGCCTTCTCCAAATGCTAAAGGAAATGGAGTCTGGCTTTCTAGCCTACACTTGGTTTGAGAGTGCAGGCTGATAGGTAAATGTGTGGAGTTAGCTACAAACAATATAGTTGGGGCATATTTGTTTCTCCAGCCACTAGATGGGGATAGCGAGTAACAACAGTATATAAAGTTGTGGCATGGCATTACTATATTTTCATTTTCTTTTAAATACCTTCTTTTAGCCAAACTGGTTTTCCAGCTTCGTCCCTGAGCAAAGCTAACACTTTGCATAACTTCCTTGCTCATTTCTTCTTCATACCAGGCAAGACAGGCAACTGCCTCTCACCCCCATGTCCCCCTAATTCCAATATAGGGGTTCAATTGGCTCTGCCGGGTGTCTTTTGCATCCAAGCTTCCTTACAAGCTTCTGACCCTGCCTGACATTTTTCGGACCAAAAAAAGGGAGTCCAGGAGGACTCTGGTTCCCCATCAGAGTATGGGCACCTCCTTCCCTAGGACTTTGCTCAGCCACTTTCCAGCTGGTTGTCCAAGTTTGACCCTCTCACTCACATCCTGTTCTTCCTTCACACAGCTTCCCTTCTCCTGATGGAAGGTCCTGTGTTCTGGAGAAACCCCCTTGCTGTTGGTTGAACAGATCTGTTTGAGGCTAGGAGAGGCACAGAGGGAGCAGGATCCAGGAAATGGGGAGAACGGTCCTGTCACTCACACACATAGGCATACACACATTTGTCTCACTCTCCTGGGCTTTAAAGTAAAAATTTAGAGGTATTCATGTTCTTTCCATTGAGCTCAAGACTCAAAACCTTCTTTACTATCCTTGCTTCAAACGGGCATGGTCTGGAGAACCCACCCACAGACACAAGGGGTCTGCTGCCAACAAGTGGAGGCTTACCCGGGCCAGGTCTCTCGATCAGGTTAGCTCGAAGTACCATCTTGTAGGAAGAAAAATCCAGTTTGATTCAAAACCGGGAGAAAGGCTCTGGAAATAAAATGAAGGCTGATTGCAAGAAAAGAAGGTTCATTTGTTTTCCAGAAACTTCAGTGCAGCAGCAATGTTTCTTAGGTGGCTGACCCCTTGGCTAGATGAATGTAGGGATATTTATAGGATTCTATGATTTTATTATTGAGATATTCCAGGGGGTTGTGCAATGTAGTGAGCCTTCTGTCTTTTGATATTCTAATGGTGGTGGGAAAATCCTATTATGTCCTAAAGGTCATGTCCTGTCCTTAGACCTGGGTGGAGAATGTAGATTTTAGGAGTCTTTGTTTTTTTACTTTTAATCCCTTCTGGGGGAGCTGGGATGAAGGCATTTTGTTTATGAATAGGCTGGCCTGGATTTCTTAATGGGCACAAAATATACATCTCTAAAGGACTTCAGGCATCTGCTGGAGGCTGTTTCCTATAGCAGGAAGACGGGGGCTGCTTTCTGCCTTTAAAAGCATATTTCTCCATTTTTCCTTTGGGGAAATATGATATTCTGCTTCTTTTATTATTAAGAATAAAGAATATTTTAATCTGGGGTGGGAGTGGGGGCTCTCTACATCAGCCTTACCCAATATTGCCAGTGGTGACAGATCATAGATAATCCTTAAGCATTTGGGGATCCACATGTTTTATAATCTTAAATTACACCTTCTTAAATTCCTCATCTATTGTTTCAATAGTGCTCACTTGTTTTCCTTTTTCATTTTCACAACACAGTTGTAATTTCCCTTATCTGGGGATCCCTGGAAGTCTTAGCTTGTAATTTAGCCAGTGCTGAGAAGAGATTGTAGTCCAAAACAGCAGCAGATTGAAAAAGACTACTTTGGGATGAAGCTATGCTCTGGAATGCTACCTGCCCCTGGCGGTTAAAACTGTTCAGGAGTATAGGAAGATTAATGTATAACACATAATAGATTTTTCAAGTTCATCTAGGAAGAAATGCTTAGGGAAACATTACTTAAATAACTGCTATCACATAGTGGGAACTGTAAGTAAAAAGAACTTCAGTAATGTCATTCCTCTACTCAGATAAAGAAAGTCTTGCATAATATTACATTAAATGGCGGTTTCTGCGTAGATTTAAAAGCACAACAAGGAGGCAGTACACATTTAAAATTTTCTGAGGTATACCCCTAGTATACCCCTAAACTAAGCACTGGTGAATAAAATTACCTATCTCTCACAATGTTCTTGAATATGGAGACTTAATATGGCATCAACCCTGGCTGGGTGGTATTAGACGAGGCTAATAAGTGACTATGGGGAAATAGCTAAATGCAGATTGCAAGCAATGTTAAGAATGGGAAAAATGTCACCAGGCCTGAGGATCTCAGGAAATTAGAAATCTGTCTCAATGACTCCACTATTGGAGTAGATATATTCATTCTCTCTCTGCCTGGGGTTTGCCTATTTTTTGCTATCTGCATTTAAGCCATTTCCCCATGTCACTTATTAGCATCTTCTAACACCATCCAGCCAGGGTTGATGGCATATAAAGTTTGCCCAGTCCTCATTCCTGTTATATTGATATACAACTTAGTACAGCCAGCAGTATCCATGCAACAGCTTGAGAGCTGGAGGTAGCTGACTGGTAGCCAAAGTCGCATGAGTAAAACCCATCTGATCAGATGATCAGAACATATGTCCTACATTTGTATACTAAACAGTCCCATTCAAGCCAAAAATTGATTTCCCCCACAACTGAAAAACCAGTAGGCCAGGAATGGGAAACCTTTCATGTCTCACTCAGGAATTCTGGGAGTTGAAACCCATAAATTATAAAAGAACCAAGTTTCTCTACCCTGGCCTAGGTTGTGCATAGGGCGCGCATAAGCGCATCAACGTGCCTACCGTCCCTGTCCAATTGTTTCTTTTATTTTTATTGTTCTTATACGGATCTATGTATTCATAACTATGTTTTTACTTATACCTATTATCTTGTAAGCAATTGACAAAAACAAATAATTTTTTTAAAAAAGGTTACAGAGGTCAAACCAACTCTTATATACACTTCAGCAAGTCTAAGCCACGCCCAGGCTCCAAACTATCTCTTATGGCCCCATACAAACAAATACTGTGCTTCAGTTTCTAAACAGTCCAAATTGGCTGGCCTGTTACCAGGTCTATATCCAAACAGTCCAAATTGGCTGGCCTGTTACCAGGTCTACTCCAATTCATGAACTATATATACTGACAGACAGTCTCACCGTCAGGCGATAAGGGAAACGCTCTAATTCTGGCTGGGAGAGGATAAAGCCTGGTAATTGAGTGTTAATTGACCCTGAACACTTCCTTTTCTCAACTTCCCCTGGAAGATTCGTGGGGGGTGCGGGGTGATAAATCCTCCGGTTTGAATACAGCAGGTTGGAGCTCCTGGAATGGAGTTAGCAGAATTTCCCAACTCCCAGTTAGCGTCTGTGGCATTTCCCACTCCACCCACGACCTTCCTTGAAAAGGTCCCAAAGAAGCCCCCCCTGAGGAAAGAGACAAAGCACGCTCCCTCCGCGAGAGGACGGGGCCAAAGGAGGCAGAGCGCTCCGGTGGTTTTGTTTTTGTTTTGTTTTTGTGGTTGTTGTCTTTGGACACCCTCCACATATCCGCCTTAGACGCCAACGCCTCGCCTTCCCACCTTCGGCTCCCGCCTGCTTTACGAGCGCGCACACACAAAGGTCCGCTGCTCCTGGGTTGCCATAAGGGGAGCGACAAGCTGACCGTCCGCCAGAGGACTTCAGTTCGCTTTTTCATCGCTGTTCTCAGCGATGTTCTTTGTTCTCGGGCCGGATTCCTTGCCGGCGAGCGGTTGCTTTCGTTTGCTGCTTGCTCCGTGGAAGTAGCTTCTCTGCTGTCGGCGGTTCCCGGCTTCCTCGGTCTGCAAAGTAGGCTGAATTTAGAGGAACGCTAATAAGCCGAGAGGCAGCGAGCTGTAGATAAGATAGCCGCCGAAGAAAGAGGCCCGAGGGGGCATTTTCTCATCACAACGTAAGTCCCAACAGCTATACTGTATATCCAAAGTCTGAGCGAAGTGATGGGCTTAAAGATGCAAGGGTAGAGGACCCACGCGAGATATTTACTCGGCATTTACTTAAAGGGATTGCAGGCTTTGCACTACCAAGTAGCAAAAGTTTAGCTGTGCTGTGCCATTTTAAAATTTCCACTTATTTTAATGGTAGACAGTTTCACCTCTGCTTGATTGTTTTTTCTTGAAATTGTTAAGTCTTAAGCTATCTGCCTTATAAGGCAAAACGAGGGTGTGTGTAGCAGAAACTAAATATCTGAACTATATCTTTAAGATTAGAACTGGTGTCATTTAAATGGTCTCCCAGTCAGTAAAACTATTTCAATTATGCAGGAAAACTACTAACAGTTGTGTTTATAGAATGTTTCTGTCATATGAAATGAGCATTAGGAGCTACCTTTAGCAACAAAGTTGGCTACCTTGGATTAATAATTAAGCTACATCTGTGAAAAAAGAATTTCCCTTAAGACAGTTTTCTTCATGATAAATTAATCTTAAGTTTTCTTAATAAATGAAGTATCTTCTGATTTCTGTTAAGGCACATGCTGAATAATTATTCCATTAATCTAATTAGCTGTTTACTAATGAGGATTGTAAATTTTCTTCTTAGGTGCCTAAACTTAAAGTTTCAGGGTTTTTTTTTTTTTTTGTACAATGGTTACTTTGTGTCATCTTTGTACTAGAAAAGTCTCTCATCTTGCATGCTGTTAGTCTATTTATAAAAGAGAATTTGCTTAGATGGAACTGAAGACTAGGACCAAAAATTCTTCAGAGCTAAAATTGGAATGGTGCTTTGTGGAATTGTGCTCTTCCTTCTAGTATAACCTTCAACATTATTTTAGCATATTTTCATATCCAGAGCTGTACGCTTGATGCTAGAAATATACTGCTGTTCTTCAGCTTCTACTGACAATTGTTTATAATTACAGAGTATCTTTTCTAAGTTGTAAGCCTTATTGTATGAATGCTTAATTCCAAGTAACCACGCGTATTGCTATAAATGTACTTAGAATTCCAGAAGTGGCGCTTTCCTAGGATTAGAAAGGACCCAATGTGACACATTACCTGAATAACTTTGGCACCATGAAAATGAACAAATGTGCAACATACAGCCCAGTTCAACCAGAAAACCCCCTTCTGACCCAAATTATAGGGAGAATGTGATAAACTAAAATCTGACGCTGAACCATTTACAGAGGTGAGACTTCATGCAAGTGCTTCCCTGTCTATGGAACTCGTGAGATATTTTGGACCCCTTAACACAGGGGTGTCAAACTCAAGGCCCGTGGACCCATCCTGGAAAGAGCAAAGGACCAGTCCCATTTTTGGCCGCGGCCCTCCCGGACCCCATTTTCAGCCTCCGGCAGCCCTCTGCCAGAGAAAACTGAGCTGAGGGGGTAGTGCACAAGCTCTCTTTTCACTGGCAGAAACAAACTAAAAACAAAAAAGGAGAAACGTTTCCCCTTTTGCATTTGAGCATGCAAGAAGGGATAGGAAAGGAGAAAAGGAAAGAGGAAAAACAAAGAAAAAGAAGAAAGGAGAAGGAAGAAGGAAGGAAGGAAGATTATAATGAGAATGAGGGAGAGTCTGAGGGAAGTCCTGCCTTAGCACTTGGCCACTGCAGGTGCCCCCCCATGAGTGATATTGAACTGGCCACGCCTACCTCGGACTCCTGGGGTCAAACACAACCCCGCTGTGGCCCTCAATGAAATTGAGTTTGACACCCCTGCCTTAACACATATTAGTTGTCCTTGTGAATGCCTGGAATCAGGACAAAGTAAAAATATATTAAATGCCAAAATAGTCTCTCGAGAAACTTTAGTAAGAACTCAAGAACATTTCTTGCCAAACCAAATTGAGATAAGGTTGGAAAACCTTTTTAATTAAAAAATCATTTTCTCTCCAAGTATACATTGAACTGTTGGAAACATTTTCCCTATACCAGAGTATATTAACATTCATTTCATACTTTATCAATAATATGCCTTACCCATCTGCGAACAGGTGCGAACCACTTGTTAAGTAGAGTTAAATTGTCTAAATTATTGGCTTACTAATAAAGATTAAGTTAATCAATCTCATGTTAAAAGTATGTGTGCATGTATTAGAACTAGTATTATGTAAAGTTTTAAATGCATTTTTGACTAAAACAACTATTCATATATCTTGAGAGAGTATTAGCAACCTGGCTGTAAGATTGAGACTTTTTGGGTTTTTTTGGTACAAGTTGTGATTTTACAAGCTAACCCTGCCTTTCATAATGCTGGCTGTGAATGAAAAAAAGTGTAATCCACCACTCTTAAGAGAGTACTAATTTGGGGAAGTTTAGGCAAAATGATATGCCACTTGGCACAATTTAGTATGCTCATTTGACCTGGAAGTGATAGTGCAGTTCAATGTTCATTAAAAAAGGAGAAAAAGCTTGTAAAATTAGGAAGGTATACCACAGAAGTATCTTTGATTTGTAATAAAATGAATTCTAAAACTCCAAGGATTGTTGGGTGAATCAGCTGTACTTTGTCATCTTTGATCCAAACATTTACAGGTAATCCTCAAGTTACAACCACAATTGCACCCAAAATTTATGTTGCTAAGTGAAACATTTGTTAAGTGAGTATGCCCAATTTTATGACTTTCCTTGCCACAGTAAAGTAAATCATTGCGGTTGTTAAGTTAGTAACATGGTTGTTAAGTGACTCTGACTTCCCCATTGGCTTGTCAGAAGGTTGCAGAAGCTGATTGCATGACCCCAGAACGCTGCAACCATCATAACTATGAACCAGTTGCCAAGCGGCTGAATTTTGATCATGTGACCATGGGGATGCTGCAGTGGTTGTAAGCGTGAAAAATGGCCATAAGTCACTTTTTTCAATGCTGTTATAACTTTGAATACTCACTAAATTAACTGTTATAAGTGGAGGACTACCTGTACTTGTTATTATCAAGGAAGTTCACAATGGTTTGGCAGTATCATTGTCTAAATTATTTCATATTTGAAAGTATATATACATGTTACATATATAGGACATAATCTGAAGAGCACAACTTTTTTTAAAAAAGCACCTATGTAATCATATTTTTTAAAAAACGAAGTCACTAGGGCCCATGTTCTCCATCAATTGGCTGTTTTATATATAGCTGGGTTTAGGAATATAAAACCATCTTTGGTTAATGACATCATTCAGTGTATTTGCCAAATAATTGTGGTATCTATGTATTTCAGTTTTAAAAAATTGTTCTGTCTGAGTAGTATTGGAACAGCTGTGGTTTGTGGTATCTTGTGATGACTTTACAACAGTTCAGATTCTTTCCATTCTGGGGTGAATGAACCATGATGTCATTTTCTGCCTTCAAAGCTTTAACCTTTAAGGTATTCTTAACCCTAGGGAAGTGGAAGTTGCCCCAAAAGTCCATTCTAGCATGGAACTGTTGATTCAAGCACATTCCAGTGTTTAAAAGCCTCAGCCACCACATGTCTTTTTGTGGTCAAACTAGCTAGAAATGATATCTTAAGAAATAGGGAACAGACATTTTACAGAATATTATTTTTTGTATTAATTTCTTTTCCTTATTGAGACCACATGTCTCTGATATGGCATGTTTTAATGCATGCTGTATTTGACTAGAATGCTTAAAATGCATTGTTTTTAATTCCTTGGATAGTTTTTTTTTTCCAGAAGATATGGGTCAGGTTTATGTACATTATAATAGACATTTTGAGCCAGCAATGATTTCTTACGATGGATATGGATATGAACCAGAAGAGCTAATAACTTCTTTTGATTTTTGTTCTAATAGGGCAGCCTAAGATTTAGGGTACAATGTGCGTATACGCACATACATGTTGGAATTGTGGCTGCTTAAGGGAAAGAGAACAATAGTCTCTTTATTTCTCACAAGAAATGATTAGCCTTTGCCTGGAGGAATATATGTGCTGAATTATGTTTTTTAAAGTTCTACAGAGTTGAACTACCATTCTTTATTACAGCTTATCTTTCTTTTGGACTTGGATTTTCATTTCTTTGCATTATGTGTGTGCAGTAGAAAGCAGGACAATGAAATATCACATTTGCTGATGTGGTCAATGCAAAAGACAGATTTGTAGTCTTTCTTACCAAATGATATTGAAAAGCAGAACAGGTATATGACTTCTGGGAAGAAATGGTGAACTGAAGATAATCCTGCTAAAAGCACGTAGGCTAGTTCTTTCTGACAAAAGAGGATTTGAGATTACCTGCAAGTGCTTTAGATGGTTACTCTTCACAAGGAGACTACAAGACCAAGGTGTCTATTGGCTTTAGAGGTCTGGGAGATTTTAATATTGGACATTTTGAATGGTATTTTTGAACAATGGACCCAGAAATTAAGATTGCCTATCTCTGTAGATGGACTGTGTTTAAAATGTTATTGAAGAGGAACAAGTTTTACTGGACAAGACATCTTGGTTTATTCCAAAGATGTGTTCTTGCATGTCACCCATGTTAAAAAAAAAAGGTATTGCAAAAATTATAGCAGAATATTTTTTTGCCAAGCTAGAGAAATGTACATTTGATCTGTCAATTAGACTATTCGGTGTACAGAATTTTAACAGATGGCATAGATGGATCCAGAAGAGGTACAATCCATTCTATTTCAGTAGAGGCACACCCCTCTCCTGGCGTGAAAGAGGTGCAGTGTTTTATGGGCTTTGCTAACTTCTACTCACAAGTCACCCTTAATTTTGCTGATCATGTAAAACCACTATCTTAGCTTTTAAGAAAGAGTGGTTGGTTCCACGGGTGGGATTCTACCAGTTCGCACCTATTCTCTAGAACCAGTGGTTAACATTCTAAGCAGTTCGGAGCACCGGTTGTTAGAAGAAATTCCTGGCCTAATCCTGTAAGGAAGGCAGGAAGGAAAATTTCTGGTGTTGCTTACAGAAACTGCCTCTCCATTAACCCTTATTACATTCTTGGCAGGACTAGACTTCCTGTCTCAGGAACTTCTCTGGAGTTTTTTTCCTCCTTTGTTGGTACTTTGCTTGTGTGGAGTGACCATTCAAAGTTAAAATGGCACTGAAAAAAGTGACTTATGACCATTTTTCACACTTACAACTGTTGCAGCATCCCCACAGTCATGAGAGGCCAGGTGAGGAGATGTGTGCCTTGATGTGAGTGATATTGAGTTGGCCATGCCCAGCCAGTAACATGACCACCAAGCCATGTCCACCCAGTCACATGACCACCAAGCCATGCTAACCAACTTAGCCACGCCCACCAACTTAGCCACGCCCACAGAACCAGTTGTTAAAAAAATTGAATCCCATCCCTGGTTGGTTCTCTTTACTGACTCAATAGGAAGCAGCATTGCAAGAACAACCTTGGGAGATAGGGCAATGAGATACAGCCAAGGATGAAGAGTTAGATATAAAACTGCAGCAGAATATGAATACAATAGGAGGCTCAGAGCAAGACCCTAGTATTTTGGGGCTATAAAAGGAATGGCAGGGAGAATTGTATTTTCAAACTTGCAAGATTTTGTAATAGTGATGAAGAATTAGCTAATTTGGTCCCGTTTCCTGTATGGTCTACCTTGAAAGTCCGACACTGTCAGAAAGCAATGGGGAAAGAAAATGTGGGGAAGATTGGAGTTGATGGTCTGATACACTTGTCTGAGAGCCCGTTAAACAACTGTGTTCATCTTGAAAGGCAGTGAGTGGCCGCTGGCTAAGTTTTGAACTGCTATTGTAGATATTTGTCAGCAGTTTCAACTATCCTCTAAGAGCTTGACATTGCCCAGTAAATACACAATAAAACTTGACAGAATTCTAGTTATACCGTCTTTACATATTTTCATATACTAAGTCAATTATAGAACAGAGGGTAGAAGGCATTTGTCTTACCTTCCAAGAAAATTATAATCAGTAATACTTCTAGAGTCACATTACGATGATCTCCACAAAACAGTTGGAGTCATCATTATTTATAAAATGTTATTGGATGTCCAGATGGAAAATTTATAACTTAACTAGAGAATGAATTATTAATTTTATCCATTATTTTTACACTTGTGACTTTTAAAATATGTGTATTAATCATGGTTCCTCTAAACCTTTGCCCTAAGTTTGATTAATATATTTGCATTGTTTCTAGTTCTCAAGTCAGGATGAACTTTGTTTTTATTCTGTCTACTATTCTTATATTTCTAATTTAAGTTTTAGAAGACTGTGACTGTGGCCTTGGAGGGGAGGGGTGTTGGTGTTCCTGGGGCTTGGGTTGGGAAGCAAGCAGGTGGGAGAACTTTACCCCAACTCTGGCCAGGATGAAGTGCCCCACTCCAGGCTGCTACTGAGAACAAGCCAGCGGAAACCCACCTACTTCTCCCAAGGGAGCACGATTACTTCCTGGCCAGCATGCCTCTTACCCCGGTGTCAGACAGACATTCCTCCCATGGAGTCAGCTCCTGCACAGCCCTACCTCCCCAGAAGAGCAACAGTGGCAGCCACAATAGGGCGAGAGACAGGAGCGAGAATCGCTGCTGCCCTTTCACCCCCAGTGGTGACAGGAACAGCTGATGGGGCAGCGTTTGCTGGATGGGTGGTCAACTGATCTGCCCACTGGTCCTGCTGCCATCGGGAGACCAGCCAGCCAATTCGGGGAGGCTTCTTACATTGCCAAAGAGGCGGCTACTGATCTCCAGCTTCGCTCTGCTTCCCCAGTGGTCCAGCACCGCCCTGTTCTATGTGTGGCTGCTCAGACTTGCTGGGCCCAATACATAGAACAGGGTGTGCTTTTTTCAGTGCGGCTGCTAGAGTGCAGCCGCACCACAAAAAGTACACAGCAGCTGCAGGCATCTCGCAACGGGGTGGGGGGGGAGAAGCCCCGGGACATGCGGCTACCTGCTGGCTGGCAGGGCCGGGCTGGGCTGTAAGAGGCACGTCTGCCAGGAGAAGAAAGCGGGCCCTGGGAGGACAGGCACCAGGCAGGTGTGAGGATGTCCAGGGACCACTTAAAGGTTGACTTTAAGAGCATCTCTATGGAAGAAGTCGAGAACCGAGAGCAAAGGTACTGGCAGCGGGGGTGACAGGCATCCCTCCACAAGGAGTGTGAAGCAAGGCAGACACCATGCCTCTGAGGAAAAGAGGTGCTGAAGCCCTGGCTGTCACCCGGAAGGGGAGTGCGGAGGGACACATCACACGCCCCTGTCGTCCCTGCTGCCACTACTTTTGCTCTCATTCTCGGCTTCTTCCATGGGGGTGCTCTTAAAGTCGATCTTTAAGAGCTAAAAAATCACCGCCAATTTATCATTGGGAGAGGTGTAGCCCCTGAATACACGAGAAGTCTTGGGCAAAGTTGTCTGACTTTTAAAATGCATCCGCGTGGTGTCTGCCTCCTTTCATGCTCCTTGTGCACGCTAGGAGCACCTAACCGGAGCAAGAGAGAGCGAAGTTGGCTGCTATGAGGTGAGCGCCTTGGCTTCCCCTCTTGCTCCTCACAGTCGTCCTGAGCCGGTGCAGTTCTTTACTTGGGCAGCCAGACAGTCGCAGCAGCACCTGCAGCAGCAACAGGCAGCTCCGCAACAACGAGCTACAGTAAGATTTGGAGGTGCAAATTTATCTCCGAGAAGCTTCTGGCAAAAAAACCCAAAAACCACCCCAAAAGAAAACCCATTCAGCAGGCAGTCGTGATCTTTAGTTGGGCTATTTTTTTTGTCAGCCCAAGGGAAGGGGGGGAAGGTACGTAGGAAATCACCCTGTCTCTGCAGCATCGGTCATGTGACTGAGTGTGCATGGCCAACTCAACGTCACTTGCTGCAAGGTGCTGCACCACCTTGTCGAGTTGGCCACGCCCACCCAGTCACATGCCCACCAAACAAGCCATGCCCACAGAAAATTTTTGAATCCCACCACTGAGTAGGACTCTTTGTATACCTGAAAAGGGTATCACAAAGATAGCCCTCATCTGAGAGGGCAAAACAAGCAACAATAGATTGAAGTTACAAGAAGCAAATTTCTAATTGAACGTTAGGAGAATCTTTCTGCTACTCAAAGTGGTTGTGGATTCTGCTTTACTAGATATATCAAGCAGAAGCTGATACTATCAGGGATACTTTAGTTTGGATTCCTGCATTTAGGAGACATTAGACTTGATCTAAACAGACTTTATTTATTAAGTATGATTTCATAAGTCTCTGTACAGTGTAAGGCTAGTCACACATAATCATTTATTGGAATGCAAACTGGTAAGGTTGCTCCCTGCCTTAGTTTTCTAGGATGCTCTCAACTGTTCTAGTACTTGTGTTTGTTTGTGTGTGTATGTTTCTCTTTCAAAGTGTTGTGTATATCCACTGATTTTTTCTAAAATATCTAAGAAGCTATGTAGAGCTTAGAGTTGGTTTGAAAATAAAGTATGAGATAGAAAAGACTATAGTTTTATAATTTTATGAACAAATAAAACAGGCAGGCTGGCTCACAGCATTTTGTTTTTCTACATTTCAGTGGGATACTCACAGGGTTGCTGTGGGGAAATTAGAAGAAAATATGTTGAATATATTCGCTGTCTTGGGTTATTATTAAAAATAATACAGATTAAATAATACAAATTAATAGGTAGAATTTGGATCCAAATATTTGGGAGGGGAGATTTATCTAAGTTACTTGAAATATTGAGGACTTTCTGCTTAGCTTTCCTTGAGGCAGAAAATGAATTGAATTAGCAGAAATGAATTAATAAGAGGCAGGACAAAAGGTACTCATCTTATGTGCAAGTTAGGTATGTAAAAATAGAAACTCTTTTTATTCTGAACATCTATTCTGAGTTATATGTGACAAAAGAAATTTTATTGCAACCATTCATATTTAATCCCAAGCTCATATCAATTTCTTTACCTTAAAAATAAAAGCTACTATATAAATAATGGGGAAAGTAATATCTCCTCTGATGAAGAAATTGGAAATTCTAATTGTGTTTTCAGTTCAGTTCAACCTTCAGCTGTTTTAAGAAGTCATTGGCAAAATCTTGGTAAAAGCTGGGATAGCCAAAGCTCATTTCATTCTACCCGTACCCAATTCTCATGCCTGGTACAGATTCACTCTTTAATTTGACATAATGTTTCTGAAACAAGAATAAGAACAAAACTTAGCCAGATGCCTTAGGACTTTATCTTGTGGTGAATTCCCAAGAGATTTGGAAAGTTGTATTTACGTGGAAGTCTTTTGTTGTTGTTAAATTATGAATAATGGGCATTTGGTATCACAATTCTTTTATTTCAATTCATGACTAGTATGCTGTGAATCCAGGTCCTCTTTTTGGGAAGTTCCACGATTGGGCTGGTTGTATCAGTTGTTGCAGGCACTTCAGAGTCATCGGAATTTAAGAGTTATTAATAGTCCAACATTTTAAGATTGGATAGGTGTAATATTTTACATGCATCTGAGCTATATATTTAGCATGAGTTTTTAGTGAATTGTTTAATGTTAGTGTTACATTACTGCTGTACATTAAGAAGATGGATCACCTTGTAAAGTACATTTTATTATGGAAATGTGGGATGCAGTGGCTCAGTAGCTTAATGACGCCAAAACTGCTAGCCAGAAATGGTCTTTACTCTGGAAATTCAAGCCCAGCTCCTGAAGTGGGATAAGCTCCCACCACTTGCTCGTCAGTTCAAAAGTGTGCAATATTGTGAATAGATAAATGAGTACCACATTGGTGGGGAAAACCTAGCTGCATTCGTATGTACAGAGAGGGAGGGCGAGGGACGGGGCCAGCCAATAATGGGACAGGGAGCTGCAGCAGAGCACCCAAAGAGCCCTGGGTTGCCGACACCCGACCTAGACCTTAAGGCAGCTTTCTGTATATAAAAATTTCAATGTATAAATCTATTCAATTCCAAGCCAGATCATCAACCAACCCTATACAGTACTATTACATTGCTGTTTTCCATAACTTAATGCCACAGTATCTTTTTCAGTCTTCCCTAAAAATGCTTGGTATGTTTTGTATGCTTTGCATGTGTTCTGCTTTGTTGGGGAGGAGGGAGAAAATTGCTTTGTATGCAAAAGGTTTCAAGTGTCATTTTCTGGTATGGCTGTCAGAATCTCTTCATGAGCCTCTCTGGAAAATTGCTGCCAATGGATACCCATGTATAAGGCGACTTCCTATGTTTCTATATTCTTTTGACCATCACAATTCCAAAAACTATTAGTCATGTTTTATGTTGGAAGTAACCCAATGGATGAAAATTGTAAAGGGAAAAACAATTCAAGAAGCTTGGGAAACCTTGAAAGATTATAAAAGCCTAGTCTAGTTCAATACCACTGAAAAAGAAAAATAAGAAATCCAAGAAGAAACTAGCATGGTTACACAAAGAACTCTCTGATAAATTGAAAGACAAAAATGATATGTTCAAAAAATGGAAAAAGGGACACAATAACTAAGGCAGAACACCAACAAATAGCCCAAACTTGCAAAGATGAAGTCAGGAAAGCTAAAGCTCAGGACGAAGTAAGACTTGCAACAAATGTCAAATATATATATATTTTTAAGTTTCTTTCAACATACAAAAAACAAGAAAAAAGTCAAGGAAATAATTGGTTCACTAATGAGAGAAGATCGTAAAAAGTGATCACATGAGTCTGAGACACAACAATGGTCATAAATATGAACCAATCGCCAAGCATCTGGATTTTGATGATAATGGGGTGTTGCAAAGGTTGTACCTGTGAAAAATGGTCATAAATCACTTTTTTCCAGTGCCATTGTAACTTTGAATGGTCACTAAATGTTGTAAGTCGAGGACTACCTGTACAGCCCAACCTACCCAAAATACAGTATAATCATAAAAGACAGACTAGGAGTATGAATTAAAATAAGAAAGAAAATGGTAAGAGAACACCTGTCCACTCTAGATGAGTTCAGATCACTGGGACCTGACGTATTACACCCCAGAATTCTGAAGGAGCTGGCAGACATGATCTTGGAACCATTGAACCATATCTTTCAAAGATCCTGGGGTACTGGGAAACTACCAGAGGACTGGAAAAGAGCTGAAGGGGGTAATATGGAACAGATCCAGGATACTACAGACCAATCAACCTGACATCAACAACTGGGAAGATACTGGAAAAGATAATCACGCAACAGATTTGCGAACATCTAGAAGGAAGCAAAGTTATAACCAAAAGCCAATACAGGTTTGTCAAAAACACATAATGCCAAACAAATTTTATTTCATTCTTTGAAAAAGTGACTAAATTGGTGGATCAGCAAAATGCTGTGGACATAGTATATTTGGATTTCAGTAAGGCATTTGACAAAGTAGACTATAAGCTACTTCTTGGGAAGCTAAAACAATGTGGTATAGACAGAATAGCCACCAGATTGATTTGTAAGTGGCTGACAAGCTGCACTCAACATGGAATGGAACTATATCTACATGGAGAGAAGTAAGCAGTGGTGTTCCCCAAGGTTCATTTTAGGCCCAGTACTCTTCAACATCTTCATAAATGATTTAAATGAGGGAATAGATGGGGAACTCATCAAATTTGCAGATGACACCAAGGGTGGGATTTTACTGGTTCTGTCTGGCTCTGTAGAACTGGTAGCTCTGAAGAGCAGCAGACACAGAACCGGTTCTGTGTCTGCTGCTGTTTTGGCTCACCCGCCTGCCCGGGCTCTTACCTTACTTTTACTCTTACTTTATTTCCTGCTTTTTCACCCTCAGCTGTTTTGCACGGCACAGCTGCAGTTGAAAAAGCGGGAAAAAAGTGCTTTTTCAAACACTGCACACCCACGCGCAGTGCTGCTCAGCTGTCCAGGTAGCTCAGCTGTTAATTGCATGTGTGCACAGCGCATGTTAGGCGCACATGTGCACATGTGCACAAAGCACATATGCGCGCGTGACACGTAGCCACTGTACCAGTAGTTATACCGATCGGATTCCACCCCTGGATGACACCAAACTGGCAGGAATAGTCAACGTTCCGGAATATAGGCTCAAGATCCAGCTGGTTCTCAACAGACTTGAAGATTGAGCCCAATCTTAACAAAATGAATCCAATGTAGAGAAAAGTAAGGTCTACTTTACTGTCGTATTTAGAAATGCTTTTCTTGCAAGTTGATATACTGTAGTTGTGCAGAAATAGCTTCCCTTTAAGTGAACCATTGGAAATTAGACAGGTCTCTGCTGGGCTTATGTATTCCCTAAGTTTCAGGAACAACCCTGGTGGGAAAGAAACAGTTCCTGATATTTGTTGGTAAATAATTATTGGAATGTTTGCTGTCTTGTATTGCACTGACAAGTATTTTGTTTTGCTTTCCGGAAATGAGTCTACTGCAATAAGAAATTAGTCACTAAATAAGAAACCTCCTCCTGCTACTCTATACTTCCTGACAAAGTACTCCACCCAAGAGAATCTGGTCCTTAATTGCATGTGGAATAGTCCATGTTTTTGATAGAAAATAACTTTTTGAAAATAACTTCTTGAAACTGAGCCATTTGGTTTTTCCAGAAGCAAATGTTCTGTCAACTCAAGCCTTCTTCTCTGAACCTTTATCACATGCACCATTAAATACTGTAGTTCTGATTCTTTGGTGGTATGAAACTGTTATCACCTGTCAGTTGAAAAATCAATTATAAATGTGATCTACCTCTTAGGGTGATTCTTTTGAAGCAGGCATCTGTGCACAATATGGAAAAATCTTCCTTACCATTTGGTAATCTCATACAGGAAATCTTGTTAGTTATTCCAAGTCCAAAGGACAACCATTCACCTGGGGATAATTTGATTATCCAGACTTAGGTGTTGAGAAAAGAATTAAATATAAAAAGAGAGAAGTAACTGCAGAACAACAAGCAGATTTCAAGCTGTCACTTGATATACAAGACCAGTTACATTAAATATCTAATGTTTTGTTCTTCACCTCCCACCCTGGTTTTTCTGGCACAGGATATGCATACTGAAACATAGTCATTAATTTGATGGTTGCATAATTCTGGTACTACTAATGAGAAAACAAGAAGTACAATAGTCAAAACTTGATAATGTAGGCATTATAATCATTGTAAGAGAATAATGCAGTATCAGTATGGTTTACAAACTTTCTTTTACAGTTTTAAAATTATGCAAGCTTTTTTGATTTGAAAGATAATTTATATGTTGCAGAGAAAGGCTGAAATTAAAATTATTCACAGATCTTAATGGGACATAAGCATATATAATTAGATGCTGGATGCAAGCCAGCATCCTTTCTTCAGACGAAAAGGAACAAAATTGAGGGATCAACCCCCCATCATCATTAACAACTTTGAGGAACCACCATTACAATTAGCACAATTATTTATAACGTATCTTTTTGTGTTTTTCATTGAAGAAAGAAATTCATAAAATAGAACTGATGTGTAAAAAGAAGCAGGGTATTAAAGCAATAAAAATTCTTTAAAAGACATATTTCTGTTTCTCCTGTTCAGTGCTACAGAATGGAAGAGGAAAACTAATTAAAAGAAGCTTCATTTTGTAATATCTGGGTGCTAATTTATTAATTATTAAATTCCAACCTGAGTCTTTTTCTTAATAAGATTTATAGGAGCATGTTTCCATCCAATACTTGCTCTGCCCACTTGATAATCTTTTTACATGCAGTGTATAAATCTGATTCATTTTGTAAAAATTAGGATTTATTTGAAACTTAATATTTATACAGTATCTACATTAGAATGGCAAATGAATTGTATGGCTAATAAAATATGATAATGCTGCATTAGGACAAATTAGTTAACAGGTTCACAATTCATTTTGCTCATCTGAAAAAGTGGTATGAAGACTAGAGTAATTTATGCAAAATTCCAGATAATATGACTTTTTAAAATCTATTTCTGACCTCCGCAGCCTGTTCCCTCTTATTTATCTAAATAATAAGATCTTTAATGAATAAAAGCATATTAGAGAATTTCTATTTCACTTATAATTAAAGTTCAACAGAGGAATAATAAAATTCAGTCTCTTGGCACCCTTAGAAGTTTTAGTTTGAATAGTCCCTGTATTGAAAAAGAGAGAAAGAAAAAAAATACGGGCAGCCTAACTTGCAAAGTGTATTTATTTGCAGTGTAAATCTAAATCACATGAGTAAGCAGTAAAAGTGATTCTGTGCAAAAGTGATATATTTTGTTCTTTGATGCAATAGGACATATGATAACAATTGATTAGATTTTCATTATAAGAAAATAATATATTGTAGTGCCAAAATCATTTCCTAGCCTCAAGGATTATATTTTTTTCCATGACTTACATTTGTAGTTTTTCACTAGTATCAATGGTAATCACTTGGTATGCATAAACTCTATTGTGCATTGATTAGACAAAGGAATGTTCTATAGTGGCCTGTCCTTAAAATATAAATAAACATGATTTCACTGTACATTTTTTGTCTGTGTGGATATTGCTATTTTATTTATCTCTTGCAAAGAACAGATGACATGCCAGATGGCATTTTCTTTGTAGAGATTCTTGTTTTAGAGACTTGGCAATGACCTGCATAATTAACATTAATTAATAGTGGGATGATTTCATAAATATATATAATCACTAAAGCGTAAGACAGTGTGTTCACGGACAAGTAACTTCGATGTTTGAAGAAGGATGGATCAAAGCTGATATATGAAATATATAACGAATCTATAATTGTTCATAAACAAAATTGGATACAAAGAAATTCTTAATTTATTTGCTCAGCCTTCCCAGATGCCCTCCAGATGTTTGTAATTTTCAGAATTTCTAGCCAATATTGCTAAGAATTATAAGCCAAATGTATTTAAATGAGCACTGTTAAGCCTGCCAAGTTCTCCTAACCATGTCAGATTTATAGAGACAAGATTTGGGATATTGGTTTCAAGCCCTCCTCTGAAATGTTTAAGTATGTCTATCTAAATTGTCTGACACCTTCTTACACAAGTATGTTCTATGTAATAGAATTATTAGAAGGACTATTTTGTAGTAGAATTAAATTGTCTATGAATAAGGTTACATACAGTACTCCTCCCCAATTCTCAGCTAAGGGAGCCTGCATACTCTGTAAACTTTTCTGTCATCATGTGGCCAGCATGAAAATACAGAACACAGTAACCTTCTCACCAAAGTTCTGTCTATTTATTTACTCACATTTGCATGGTTTGGATTCACTAGAAAAACCACTACAAAACCTTATGCCGTCAGATTAAGGCAGAATGCACTAATTACTACTGCAAACAAGAGGAAAAACTATTACACACAAAATCCACCCGTGCAAATATACTGTTATGTGTCTCAGGGTAATATTTCAGGATCCAATCTGGGTCCATCATTGGGATTAGAGGTTTAGTCTTCCAAGCTTTCAGGACCGGTGTTGGAGCCCATCATCCTCGGGGAGCTTCTCTCGACCAGAATGTGGTAGAGACACATTCTGTGGTAGAAGCACATTCTGGTCGAGAAAAGTTTCCTGAGGATGTTGGGCTCCAACACCAGTCCTGAAAGCTTGGAAGACTAAACCTCTAATCCCACTGACCGACCCAGATTGGATCATTTTCATTTTTTTCCTTTTTCTATTTTTACAAAATTCTTCAAAGCTTTAACAAGCTTATTTTCTAAATCTAACACAGGAAAATTATCCAGGTCATTCTCTTGGTTTTGCTATTTGTTTTTAATTTTAATTATTAACACATTAGCCAATTTCATATGTGCATCCAGTGTAGCTTCTTTTCCCATATTATTTTTGTGGCCTATCTGTTTTAAATCCATTTTCAGATCTTGTCCTGTAAAATGTGTTCCTCTTCCATAACATCTTTTCAATGCAGTCTATCTATGAAGCAAATATTCTTAACACTTAACTTTTTCATCCATTGTTCAAAAATATCCTTCAATGTTTTCAGTTAAAATATTTTTTCTGTTCTGTTTCAGTAGGTCAAATTTAAGTTTTCTTCTCCTTTCATTGTTGTCAGGGTTCCGACAGATGCCCTAATTAATCAATGAAACTTGGGCCAAGTTTCAAAAGAAATCCAATTATTTATTAAGTGCAACATGTCATCACTTTTCCCAAGTGCAGTTGTCTTTGCCCTATGTAATTTACTGCCTACCTATGGCCCTATTTCCCCCCTCCTCCCAGGGTGTGTCATAAGTCCAATGAAGCACTTTTGCGGGCTATAAAAAACACGCCTCTCCGGCTGGCTCTGGTCACTTGGGACACAATCTGGAGAAAGGTATACGTGGAATGTGCTTCTGGTCATAGCAACCGAACTGCTCCATCAGATCTCTTCACGCCCCTCCTTCTTATGGCAACTCAAAAGCAGACCAGGAATGCTTTACGAGTTGACAATTGTAATATTTAGTTCTTTCTAGTTACTACTAGTTTTCAACCCTCAAGATCTCATTCTATTTTGTTTAAAGAGCATTCAAAAGAAAATTATTTTCCCACAGGGAGGATTGTTATAATTAATTCCAAAAACCTTATTTCAAATCCATCTGGACTTTTAGTCTGTCATTTTTCAAAATTAAAGGTCAAAATACCATATTGCCTTTTATTTCCCTCCATTAAGTCTTTAAACTTGTATTTAAACTTCTTTCACTTAAGGATTGAAGGAAACTCACCTGGTACTGAACAACCTGTTGATCCAAAGACAGGTTCCTAACCCATTGGAGGCTGTGGTCTCCTTGTGAGGAGCAACTATATAGTGGACAATTTGAAGTCATCCTCTGAAAAGGATTATGAAGAGCTGGTCTGTTTAACAGGCTCTTCCTTCTGCTGTTAGTGGGGCCATCTTCAGTTTGCTATTTCTTCCCCAGAAGTTTTTTTTGGGTGTGTGTGTATGTGGCTGAATTGTGAAAATCCATTTTATCAGGATAGTTTTCATGGTGATTATAACTAATACATTATTTTGAGTTTAAAATCAGATAAATATTTGCAGTGGATTAAACTAGATTTAAATGAAATGCTATTAGAAATAGCAATAGTTTGGATATATTAATCTTAAGTATTTAGATAATGTCAATTATTGCCAGATACCTTATGCTTTATGAAAAATTCCTGAAATGTACATTTCAAAAAGTATGGTATTATTTCAGACATATATTTTTCAAAATTTTGTCCTTATTTTTCACTCCTTAAGTTTCATCTGTCAAGTGGGAGAAAATTTTGCAGATTTAATTTTATACCTTTTTAATCTTTTTTGGTTAGAATATAGCTTAAATGTATATTTTCTGATTTTATCTTCATTATTTAAGTATAAATAATTTGTGTAATATTGTATGACATAAATATGTATGTGGTGGTTAGATTTGATTAATATAAAGAAAATATATAGTTTTTTTTCTTTTATATGCACACACACACACACACAAAGTAGTAGTGTAATATGCAAGATGATTGTATAAATATATACATTATATACATTATATAAATAAGAAAAATGCAGGCATACCAAACAAGAGAATGGTAACAAATGTTAAGAAAATTTGTATATATGTGTTTAGTAATAGCTTTAATCTTTGTAACCTCTTCATTTTTTTCATCTCATATAAAAGAAATAATGGATTAGCATTCGTAGTTAATGCTTCAAAGCCATATGTGTGCATATGTCTGTGAGAGAATTTTAAAATATCCTTTCCAAATCTACATTTTTCAATCTCATGTTCTAAACCTGCTTTATGATTTGGGCATCTTTATAGCTAAATATACTGTGTGAAAGTCATTCTTGCTCTTTGAAATAAAAAAAATGGCTATTGAATGGGAGCCATCAAACTCATGGAATTTGAAACATTCCTTTATTTTTTTTCAATATAACAAATTTAGGGTGAAGGAAGATATCTGTATTCCACTATGAAATTCTCTAAAAAACGTGGATTCCTCTGCCACAACTCCTCATTTAAAAATACTGTTTTTTATTCTTGTGAAAGACACTTTACTGCTTTTCTTTTATGGCGGTGCTGTTTCTTTTATTGGACTCATTAATATACGCCAAACTCTGCTGCTTTCTAGGTATGCTTGGTTACCATTAATACCGCCCAGAATCATCACATCCCAAGGGAGAAGTTATGACCACACACATTTGAATGGCTGTATAAATATTGTTTTGATTTTGATACTATTCCTGCAACTTTCCTTAAACCTTTTACAGTAATAAATTCAGTGTGTTGTAAGGTGCCAAGCAAAAACATGAAAATGCTGAAAATGATATAAGCCAACATTTTTAAAAAGTATCTAGCCATGGAAAGTTTAGTTATTTTTTGTCTCCCAAATGTCAAGGAATATGGGACATTTGGGAACAGGAAGGTAAATTCTATGAGTTACTTTCAATTTCAATGCATGCATTTAGGAATCTATTTCTTTACTTAGAGCTTTGTTTTGCAGGGTCCCTTAATACATAGCAATATAGCTGTCTTGAGTTGTTTCGTTGAATGCATGTAGGCTACTGGAGCAGCAAGAAACGTGTCTTAAAGATGTTTTAAATGTCCATTCATTCCCAGCCAGCAAGACCAGTGGCAAATATTTGTGGAAACTATGCTGGAAACCATCTGGAGGATCCCTACATGCCTATTTCCTTCATGTTAGCTTATCAAAGCAAAGCTAATGAACAATTCATAACAACACGCTAATTATTATGCCTGCCAACTAGCAAGTAATGCTCTAAATGCATATAAACATGTTTCCAGAGAAGTCTGCAAAATGATCCTAACTTTGTAACAATTCAAATGCCAGTATCTAATGATTGAACAGTAGATTCTCGTGTAAAGGTCTGTTGCTGTTTTATAGTGTTTTTATTATCAATATTGGTAATGACTCTTTTTTTTTTGTCTTTCACTGTGCAATTGAATGTTGATCAAAGGTGGTTCTGTGAAGGTAAAGAACTACAAAATTCTCCTGATATTCAGATTTGTTCTGAAAGCGGAGGACTCCAGACACTCATTATAGCAGAAGCTTTTGAAGACGACACAGGGCGCTACTGTTGCCTGGCCTCCAATTCCCTTGGCTCTAGTTCTTCTTCAGCAGAATTATTTGTGGAAGGTAAGAAGATATGGCAATAAAAAGATCATGCATTGGATTCTGTTTCTACTACCATATTTATAACAACAGCTCTAGCTTTTACAAGTTTATGGGTCTGCACTCTGCAATCTCAATCTGCATGTCTAAATTGTCAATGTCTACAATGATTAAAAAGCCTAATGTTAATTGTTATAATTCTGCTATATATAGCAGTTCTTCTATTCTTAATTATACAAATTAGACTTTAAAAACTGTTTTTAAACAAAAACTGAGATGTTGTAAAACAAGGCAGAAAACCTTTTTTCCATAGGAGGGTACCCTGTTTATTTTTGAAGTCCAAGAACTGCTGGGGCGACAGTGATGGTGTGGTCATGTCTATAGTGGCAGCGAGTTGTATTTGATATTTTGATATTTTGATATTTTCAAAGTGTATTATAAGCAGTATAGTTCTCATGAAGGCTTTCCAATTCATAACATGGTCTGACTCAAAGCAACATTTTCTGGCAAAATGGTTTCGCTCACCACCACCCATATCCCTGTCAGTTACAAATTTGTCACCTTCCCATCTCTGGGCATACATACAAAGCACTAAGATGAGGTGTCAAACTCAATTTCATTGAGGGCTGCATCAGCATTATGACTGCCTTCAAAGGACAATGTAAGACTAGGATGATTCACAGCGGCCAGATCGGCATGGCTGGGTGGGCACAACAGGGTCACTGCAACTAGGTGGACGTGGCTGGGTGGGCATGGCCAACTCGACATCACCCACTGGGCATGGTTCACTCAGGACAGCTGGGTCAGGATGGAACAAGTCGTACTGGCTAACTCGATATGGGGACAATTCAGTGCCCCACAAGCTCCTTGCCTCCTCAAACTGCTGGCAGCAAAGTATCTGTGCACACACCCACGCCCACACTCTGAATTCTAAGTTTGGGAAGCTTTATCCACAGAAGGAGGAGAGAACTGTTCCCCAAGCCCAGGCATGATTAGCAGTTTGCAAGTTCAGGTGTAGATAAAGACTCTAAGCTTGGAATGGTGTGTGTGTGTGTGTGTGTGTGTGTGTGTGTGTGTGTGTGTGTTGTGCACGCCCAAGTACAGCACACCAAAGGAGACTTTCTTCTTCCAATCCTAAACATTGTTGGTGTTTCCCTATCTGGTGCCCCCACCCAGCAAAGCAGGAGGCAGAGGATGATGCTGTTGAGGAGAAAGTCTGAAGAAGCAGTTTCTTCTGAGTCTAACTTCTGCCTTGACAGATCTCTGGAGAGCAAGAGGAGGAGGCAGGGGAGCAGTGCTCCCCAGTCCTGCACGAGAGAGGCTGCCCCTTCTCAAAAGGAATCCCCATTTCCAATTATGTATGGTAAGGATGCTGGCTTATTGGGGCAGCCTTCCCTCATGCAGCTCCCACCACCACCACCATCTCCTCCTCTCCAGAGATCTGTCAAGGCAGAAGTTGGACTTGGAGGAAACTGCTGCCTGAAAACGTTTTCTTCTACACTTCCACATGCAGCAATGTCATCCTCTGCCTCCTGTGGAGGGCCAGGCAAGGCCGGGAGTG
Organism: Pseudonaja textilis; assembly: GCF_900518735.1. The sequence continues at coordinate 5,939,127 of NW_020769320.1, read as the reverse complement.
GGGATCCAGAGGTCTCCAGCCTAGGTAAGGTGAGACCAGGGTGAGCTCCAAAGCTTTGTCCACCAGAGGAGCCTTGCCATCCCTCTCAGGCCATGTGGAGGTCCCCCGGATGGCAGCATAGGCTGCCTGGAGCCCTGGGTAGTAAAGGGTAAGGACCCACCTGGTCCTCAAGCTCTTGGGGCACTGGGACCCCACAGCCCAGCCCGGCTTCTGGGGGACCTGGCCATGCTTAGCTCCTCCTTGAGGTTACTGCTGCTGTGCTCGCTCTTCTTGGCCAGGTTGCTCATGGTGAGTGTGGGAGGGCAAAGTGCATGGGTCAGAGGGAGGCCCACTCCCTATCCATACAAGGAGACCTGGCTTTACAAGCAAATCATTCTCAACAATCAGATGGGAGACCACCAGAAGTGGGCAAGGAGATGGCAGAAGGGCAGCTGGGTTGCTGGCGGCCAAGTGCTAAGGCAGGACTTCGCTTAGACCTTCCCACCCTCTCATTCCAATCTCCTTCCTTCCTCTCTCCCTCCCTTCATCTCTCCCTCCCTCCTTCTCATTCCCATCTTCTTCCTCCCTCCCTCCGTGCTCAGGAAGGGACAAGGGGAGGGGGAGAAAGTGGCAGCACTGCTGGTGGCCGTGGCTTTACCACACGGGGGTGGGAGGCGGAGTGGGGGCCATCCCAGTGAAAGGGAAGCGCTAATGGGTTGAGGGGGTAAACAGGACATGGAGGCTGAGCAGGTGAATAGGCCATGGAGACAGCGGAAGCACTGGTGTAAGGTATGGCACTGCTGCTAGGGCTCCACTATATGCTGATCTGCAACTTCATGGTTGCCACCCAGAACATGGTCAGCCTTAGATTTGGGCCATGGAGCTACCCTGGAGACAGTGAGAAGCTGACCCCCACTGCCTTACCCCTGGCCTGGACAGGGCATTTCTCCTGGGCATATACATAGAAGCAGTGGTGGGATTCAAATAATTTAACAACTGGTTCTCTGCCCTAATGACTGGGTGGGAGTGGCTGGGTAGTCATGTGACTGGGTGGGCGTGGCCAACTTGATTGGTCTCACCCTTAGGAAATTTCTCCTTAGTCCAACTCACAATAAATTAGCAGAATAAAATAGCACTATTCCAATATTTAGAACAGAATAGAATATCAGAGCTGGAAAGGATCTTGGAGGTCTTCTAGTCCAACCCCCTGCTTAGGCAGGAAACCCTGCACCAATTCAGACAAACGGTTATCCAATCTCTTCTTAAAAACTTCCAGTGTTGGAGCATTTACACCTTTTGGAGGAAAGTTGTTTCACTGATTAATTGGTCTGTCAGGAAATATGAGGGGCTCCTACAACAATGAGGGAGTCAATCTATTTTCCAAAGCACCAAAAAGCACAACAAGAAACAATGGATGAAAACTAACCAAAGAGAGAAACAACCTAGGACTAAGGAGAAATTTCCTAAGGGTGAGACCAATCAACCAATGGAATAGCTTGTCTTCAGAAGCTGTGGTGCTCCATCACTAGAGGCTTTCAAAAAGAGTGAGGGAAATATACCCCGAAAGGAACCACTAAAACAATGCAGAAAACTTAAAACAGCCATTCCCCCTTAAAAAAAAAGTCAACCCCAAAGCAAATGCAGCAGCTGAGAGGGAAACTAAGAGCAGCTGCTCATGTTAATTGAAAGCCTGGGTGTGCTGCCAAAAGCCATCAACCCTTCCAACTCTATTATTCTATGTTCTCTATGTTCTAAATTGGGTGCTTCACAGCAGAAGCAACAAAGCTGGCTGGACCACACATGCATTATATTCATGGCCTGTATGATCAAGCTGCACCACTGCCCTATCCTGTATCTTTCCCCCCCAGGAAGACACAAGAAGTAGCCAATACTGCAGCATCTATAAAAGGTCTTGGGGAACTCAGGGAGTATCAGCTGATCACAGAAGTGTTACTTAATACTCTTTATAATGAAAATGTTTGTTATCTTGTCCTTCTTCCTGAAGAGAAGAGGTTAATCCCATCCCAAGATGAGTGATTGATGGGTTTCCCTGCTCTAATCCTGTCAGTTTCTGTTGCTTATTGGCTTGATTCAGCATGCATTGGCTGCATTCCAGCTGCGACTGTTAAGTGGTTCTTGGCTATTAACTGAAGGGAGGGACAGAGAGAGAGAGAGAGAAAAACCACTCTTGCACTTTATTTTTAACCAGTTCTCCGAACTGTATGAGCAATTCACTAATGGTTCGGGGGAAAACGATGAGAACCTGTTAAATCCCACCTGTGCATAGGAGGTGGAGAGTGCTTCTCCACTGACCATCTTGCCCCACAGATCGAACAAGTTCAGAGCACTTGAGTGCCTGGCAAGGTTGGGGTGGGCACTGTCCCTGGGCAGGTCCTTCACTGTCTCCAGGGCGGTCCTGCAAGTGAGATCTAACCACATTTTTGGTCTGGCCTGCGGGCTTTGAGTTTGACATTTCTGAACTAAGATAAGGACACTTATTATTTTTGCTTTCCAAGAAAGTAGATGGATTTTGTATGGAATTCAAGAGTTTTATGAGAACCAGACATAAATTCTAGCTTTGTAGACCGCTGATTTCTTTTCATGTGTCTTAATATTAAAAACTTTAAATTTAATAAATTACAGTAATTGGATGGGACAAGACTGGTGAGCACCAAAGTGCCATGGAAAATTTAGCAATACTGAAATCATGAAGATTGTCTTAAATATTCTGTTTATAAACATGCAGCTGTGTTACACCTGATGTTATCACTAATGATTCTGTTTCTTACTTTTCTGCAGGTGGCAGTTCCTCAGATTCTGATAGTGAACATTTCAAAACAAAATCTGGAGCCATGCCCCAGTGAGTTTACAGAACAAAACCAACTATGTTGTGTTTAATGTTTCTATGGCCATCTGAAAGGATAATTGCTAAGCTGTTCTGCTTCATATCTTCCTCCTGTAATCACTTTACGCAGGGAAAGAATTAACTACTGTTAATCAATAATCAAGTGCTGTTGATGTATTGGATTGAACCTTGACCATAGGATGACTATGAAGGCTATTTTTTTAATATTCCCAAGATGGATTCCAAGCATATCAGTAAAATTATCTTTGTTGTGATGTATAGCTGGGGTTTATATGTAAGAAATATTTCCTAAAATACAAAGAATTTGATGGGGAAATATTAGGTTAGAGTTTCATTGCTGCACTGGAAACATATTAAGCTGCGGTTTTCTACTTATTGAAGAAATAGACAGTGGAAAATGTAGCTAATTGGTTACAGGTCCCTAATCAGAATGTTTTATACTAAGTAATCAGCTGATTTAAGCAGCCTGGCATACAAAAGTTATTACTTTTATCTACTAGAGCAATGCGAATACTACGTCTGAATTGGATGGCATAGAAATGGGGTACTGCAATGATGAGAATGCCTTATTTAATTTAAACTTTTGACAGCAAATTTACTAAGGAAAAGTTCTACACCCACAATCTTTGTATGACTGTTAGAACAAAAATATAACCATCACTTCAAATGTGGAATGCCTGTTTTTTCTTTTTTTAGAAAAAATTAATGAAAAAGGTAAAAAAATTGAGAAATCAGCTTTGAAAGGAAAAAAAAACGCACTTGCTTTACTTTAAGATGTGTATAATTACAGCTTGGAGCAATTTCTAACATTAAAATGTTAGCTGATTGAAGAATAAGGGTTCAAAGCAGTGCTGGTAGCACCGATGAGTAGCAGAGACCAAACCGTTTCTTTCCAATGCTCTGCTGTTGGACCATTCTCTCCCATCCTAACCTTTATTCCTATTCCCTACCACTTAACAGGGTGGAAAATGAGTGTGGAACTTAGCGATTGAATTAGTCATGAGAATAGAGTCTACGGTGTTCTATTTCATGAAATGGGAAGCATTGTTTGAGCACACTAAATGACTTTCTCTCTGCATTTTGATTTGTCCGTTTATTCAGAGCTCAAAAGAAAAGCACTTCTGTTTCCTTGACAATTGGATTGTCATCCCCAAAGTCTGGAATTACTACAGCAGTAATCCAGCCTATCTCTGTGCCTAATCAGCAGGTATATATTTATGTGCTACTTTAAAACCTAGAATATTTATTACATTTATTATTTATGTATTGTTATTTAGCATATGATGAGAATATGACAGAAGAGAAGTAAACATATAGACAGAGTCCATGTGATTATCAATATAACCTCTATGGGGGTGTGCAGTGGCCTCATAACTGGATGTCCACCTATCCAGGCAATTGCTTCATGCAGATCTTCTACAGAACTGGGGAATTAATTAAATTATTATTAAATTAATAATAACATGTAGATATATCCTGCAACTATAGGAGCTTTCCTTCTTTTCTGCCTTGGATTCTTCTATTCTCGATGCACTTATTTTATGAAGTGTTGTTACTCACCTTCCTGTACAAGGTTCAGGTATGAGACCATTAATGTAGAAATAATTTTTAAGGGAACATGGCAGACTACAGGTAGTTCTCAACTTACAGCACTTCATTCAATGACTGTTCAAAGTACAACACTGAAAAAGTGACATGACCATTTTTCACAGTTAACAACTATTGTAGCGTCCCCATCGTCACATGTCCAAAATTCAGATGTTTGGCAACGGATTCATATTTATGATGCTTGCGTGTCCTAGGGTCATGCGATAACTTTTTATGACCTGACCCGCAAAGTCAACAGATAACAGATAATCAGAGTTGGAAGGGACCTTGTAGGTCACCTAGTCCAACAACCCCCTCCGCCCAAGCGGGAGACCCTACACCATTTCTGACAGATGGCAGTCCAATCACTTCTTGAAAGTCTCAAGTGATGGCGCTCCCAGGGAAGAGAGATTTACTTAACAACCATATTAATAATTTAACAACTGCTGTGGCAAAAAAAGGACATAGAAGGGGGCAAAACTGAAAAATTTTGGGCTTAATTGTAGTTGTAAGTTGAGGACTATCTGTACTTGCATTTGGGTATTTGTATTCATTGATTGATTCTACAAAACTAAAAATTGAGCCTTTTGTGGTAAATTTATTATAGATACATTCATTAGGAAGATAGAATTAGGTATGGTTTTATGTAAGTATATCCATGAATCAGTGCTTCTCATTTCCTGACATTTCCTGAAAAGCTTGATCATTTATATGATGAACATACAGAGTTCCCCAAAGATTGAGGACCATAAATTTAAAATAATCACTTTTGGAAATTGTCTTCATTTTCTTAATATGGAGTATCTTCCTCAATTACATATTTTTCCATGTTCTTTTTTATGTTCATTGCTTTCTTCACAATTCAATATATATTTCTTTTTGAAAGCCTTTTTTTAAGAAAATTAAGCCACTGCATTCAGTTCTCCTCACCATACAGAGACTCATATAACATTTGAGCAGCCAGAAAACTACTGTGGCTCATCCTTCACAATTCCAGATCATAGTTGAGAAAACTGCAACATAGCACCTGTTCATACTAACTGAATATCAATACTAATGTAGCCGGAACTTTAAAGAAGCATATAATGTAGCTGTTTAAAGTAATACCAGAAGCTGTTCTGAGACCTTGAGTGTGACATATTTCTTATTTTTCTTTTTTCAGGGATCATATTTCAATATTTGTTCAGACTTTCCCAAACTATGGTGTTTAATGTTGTAAAAGTTGCAAGTCAATATTATTGTTAATGGTCTTACACAGTGGTGGAATTCAATTTTTACTACTGGTTCTGTGGGCGTGGCTTGGTGGGCATGGCTTAGTGGGTGTGTGACTGGGTAGGCAAGGCCAACAAAAAGAAGATATACCAAAAAGTAGTTTTATTGAACTTCAATTCCCAGAATTCCCAAGGCAGCAATGTAGTTCGCCCCTCTTAAACTTGCCAAGACTGAAAAATGCTGATCTACAGAGTGGGATTTTTCCATTCCTCTTTTACTGGTTCTTACTTGTAAGCAATCATAATGCAAAATCCTCACTTCCACCCCATTCCAGAGCAACCATCATTCCCTCACTAACCTGCTTTCCAGATCTGTTCTCCTGTGTGTAGGGCAACAAAAGAAGACCATGTGACTTACCAATTTAAAAAAAGGTTCAGTCAGACCCCCCAAACTTCTTGTGGGAAGGGAGATCTCACAAAATTGGAAGGTCTGACTGAACCTTTTTTTAAATTGGTAAGTCACATGGTCTTCTTTTGTTGCCCTGTACACAGGAGAACGGAACTGCAAAGCAGGTTAGTGAGGGAATGATGGTTGCTCTGGAATGGAGTGGAAGTGTGGATTTTGCATTATCTTTGCTCTGGGATGGGATGGAAGTGAGGATTTTGCATTATAATGCAAAACCCTCACTTCCACCCCATTCCAGAATACCCACAATTCCCTCACTAACCTGCTTTCCATCTCTGTTCTCCTGCATGCAGGGCAACAAAAGAAGACCATGTGACCATGAGTTAAAAATAGTTCAGTTAGACCTTCCAACTTCTCCGGGGAAAAACGATCTCGTGGATGGTCTGACTGAACTGACTGATTGGCTTCCCAGCTGGTCCATTGCTACCTCCCAGCTGATCAGTACGGCTCCCAGTCATGCAGCCTCCCCACCTGACAGGCAATCCTGGTGGGTGGGGTGATTCAGCAAGCAGGTGGGTGGGGGCAGGGCCAGCCAGAGGTAGTATTTGCCGGTTCTCCGAACTACCCAAATTTTCCGTTACGGGTACACCAGAACCAGTACGAACCAGCTGAATACTACCTCTGGTCTTAGAGCATATAAATTAGAAATGACAGATTTCATGGAATTATATTCTTAGTGACATTCGTATTAATTAGGGTTCATATAAATTATCAAAGTGTAAAAAGCTAGGGACACTTTTGAAAATGGTGTATCACCATTGATAATTCAGTGTCATTGCTTAGTCACATAAATATATCTTTATGAGTTCAGTCTGAAATACTAATTTTAATATGTTTATGCTATATTCACCAATAGAAAATGAGAGAAAATGAGAATTGAAATATACTTTATATTATTGTTTAAATTGCACTTTATATTATTAATGGTGCAGATATGCTTTAAAATATCTGCATATGATATTTTACAGGTTCAAAGTCCTACTTTACATCTCTGCAAATTAGATGGATCAAAGCCAACCCATGCTGCACCTATTTTTACAAAGGTCTGTTTTCTCAACCAATATTCTGTCCCCAAACCATGTGACTATGGATAATTTAAAGCCTAGAAGAGTGGTAAACAAATAGAATTGGGGTTTTTTTTGTCTGCCAATTTTCCCAATGGGGCACTAAGCATTCTTAGGAATTATGGGGATTGAGAGATGGCATTTCTGGAAAGCAACTGGTTTAGATGGGTGATTTATACTATTGGAAAAAAAATGGATTTTTTTTTCAGAAATACTTTTTTCTGAAATCTTAGCTTCCACTACTTGCACATTATAAGATGGAATGGGCTAGTCTTGGACTGCGTGCAACTTTCTAACATCTCAAGCTTTGGAAACTGAATACGATAAAATTTGGTACACTTTTAGGTGCAGTTTTGATACATGGTACATTTTTTTTTGTTTTTTGTTTTCCACAAAATTAAGAGCTGGAACAAAAGTGGAAGACAAAATGCCCTAAACCGAACCCTTAAATATTCCACAAATCCTGAAAAAAAATCCCTAAGTTAGGCTGCAGAATGGTTTCTGGACCTTAAGAGATTGGGGTATAAATGTGAAGATTTTAGGATTCAAGTCACTCCATAATTACTTCTCACCACCCTAAGAGCCCTCTCTTCATCTTTTTAACTAATTTTAACAGTATTTAATCTTCCTTGCCTCCTTCTAAATTTTTAGTTCTTACATGCCGCTTTATTAACATTTTATTGTATAGTTCCTCTCTGAGGGAGATGGGTGATTCAAAAATGTCAGAAATAAATAAAAAATAAAACAGAAAGCCAGAACATCTGAAATTTTTGCAACTTTTTCCGTTCACTTTTTATTTTCCAAATTACAATTTTTGTATGTTTTTTGAAAATATTTGGATAATGCATAAGTACTTATACATAAAATAATTGCTACTAGTGTGGAAAAGGTGCTGTACAGATAATTTTTTTTCATAATTTTTTTTTCTTGATAAAGTCAAAGGTGGAAAACATGTTATAAAAGACATGTGGGTTGGTGTAGAGTATAGAGATGGCCTTGAAGATGGAATTGAACTACCATTCATCAGCTTTAGCCTGGAGAGAGTGCGGGAAAACTTCAACATTGCTTTCCCTTAATTCTCTCAGTATAAGAGCAGATGGGAAGGGAAAGAATTTTTATGAGACTTTTAAGATTCTGCTATTGCATATTATAATTTTATAGTAGACTATATAGTGTAACTCTGTTTCCTGACCTGATCTCCCTCAAAAGTCCTCTAGTTCCACACAGTAGATAACAGTTGTTTTGGATCTCCTATAAAGTTTCATAAAGGAACTACATCAATTCCACAGCAAAAAGCATTGTCTAGAAATATACATTGTTATAAAGCTTCTGCACATTGAAATTTCATTTCCTTGATATTAACTTAGGAAATATCTGTGTTTCATAGATGCTGAATGATAGATAGATACATAGACAGACAGACAGACAGACAGACAGACAGACATAGGCAGGCAGGCAGACATGGGCGGGCAGGCAGGCAGATAGGTTAATAAATGAAATTTCCACAGCTGTAAGTGTGCTGTTCAGACAGTATATAGGTAATTGGGAATTGAGATAGTTAGGTTAGAATTGGGAGCTGTCCCCTTAAGGGAATGCCTCATGGTAAATATAGTTAATGCATCATGGGAAATGTAGTTCATGTCATGTGGTCTCATCTGTAATCCTGATTGGTCACTGAATTGACCCTTGCTTGGTTGGGGGAGTTTCCTTTACTCTTGCTCGGACCCCAGCATCATGCCGGTGTCTCACCCTTTGCCCCATCATTATGGGATGAAAGATCACTATTCTTTTACACTATGAAGTCAGCTGTGCAAAGAGTTGGACATTAGATGAATCTCAACATAACCGTGAGTTACACCTTGAGAATGCCTTGTGATCCAATAAAGAAACTTTGTATGGAAGCCTTTATAGAGTTGACTGTCTGTCTGTCTTTATATTCAGCTAGCAGTCTAAAGACAGAACAGTAAGCATCTGATCACAACATAACTTGATCATCACAAGGTTTATCCCAATACTGGGACTCTTTGTTTAGAAAAGTATTTCTTTTTTCAGAACCCAAGAGCGAGGTTCCTTAGTAACTTATATGATATATATAACAAGATATATGAACTTCAACTTGCTGGGAAATCTGATCAAGACAAGACGAAAGAGAAGAGAGATATGTTGACCTAGACCAGGAGTGTCAAACTCGATTTCATTGAGGGCCACATCAGGGTTGTGTTTGACCTCATGGGAGTGTGTGGAGTGTGTGTGGCCAGCTCAACATCACTTGGTAGGGGGCACCTGTGGTGACCCGGATGGATCCATTGTCTCCAGCGGAGGAAGGCGAAACTAGGAAGAACGTCAAACTCTTGTCCTCCAGAGGGGGGCCTTGCTGTCTGCTGGTGGCCAAGTGCTAAGGCAGGACTTTCTTTCCTTCCTTCCTTCCTTCCTTTTTTTCCTTCTTTTTCCTTCCCTCTTCATTCTCCTTTCTTCTTTCCTCCCCTTTTTCCTTCATTTTCCTTCCTTGCTCTCTTCCAATCTTTCTTTTTCTTTGTCTTTCCTCTTTCCCTTTCTCCTTTCCTGTCCTTTCTTAGATATTCAAATGCAAAAGGGGAAATATTTCTCCTTTTGTTTTGCTTTGCTTTTAGTTTGTTTTGCTAGCCCTTTTTGCCAGCGAAAATGAAGGGGGTGGTGGCCTAGACAGACTCCTGAAGCCCTCTGCCAGCCTTGCTTTTGGCCCGGATGGCCTCCTGAAGACCTCTGCAAGTAAAAACGGAGCCCGGGGGGCCACGTGCAGGTCCATTTTTGCTGGCAAAGGGCTGGAGGAGGTCATCCAAGCTCCATTTTTGCTGGCAGAGATACCGCAGGCCAGTCCTTCATCGTTTCCATGGCTGCCCCAGAATTAAGCACTCCATGGACTGGATCCAGCCCACGGCCTTGAGTTTGACACCCCTGACCTAGACTTAAGACACTAGTTCAGCAACCCTCAGCCTTTTGGGTACCAGGGATTGGTTCTGTGGAGAGAGGTTTTTCCATGGACCGGAAGGGGTGTAGTTTGGTGTACTGCCTGTATCCTGCAGATGGAGCTTCGCTTTTTTGCATGATACGGTTTCTGGCATGCCGTGGATTGGTGCTGCTCCATGGACCAGGGGTTGGAGACCCCTGCGCTAGTTTAGTTGAAAATAAAAGCTGCACTATCCAAATAAAGAATTGGAAAAAATAATAACATAATAAATAATAAACAAGTAAAATATTTCAACAGCTGCTGTTAATTGCCAATGTTGGTGTTATGATTTGCCAATGTTAATGTTACTTTTTCTGATTGACACTCTGTATTTTTCTGATAGACATTCTGTATTTTCATTAGCTTATTTGTATATCAAACTTTCAGGAACTTCAAAATTCAACAGCAAATGAAGGAGAAGTAGTTGTATTTGAGTGTAGAGTAAGAGGAGCACCTTCCTTGCACGTTCTCTGGTTTCGTCAAGGGGTTGAAATTCATGATTCTCCAGACTTCCGAATTCTTCAGAAAAGTAAGTGCCTGCCGAAATGAGTAAATTGACATTTGAAATTAGAGAACAAGAGGATAAACAATTTTATATGATATGGGATTTATTTTATCAATGGTTAGATAAAAAGACATGGTAAAGAGATTAGTAAGCCTTACAATAAAAGTTAATAGATTGATATAGAATACAATATAAAATATATAAACATTGGATGAATGTATAAGATTAAATCATAATGAAAATTAGAATATCTTGTATAAAATGATGGCAGAATAGTCAAATGAATGTTTAATAATTGATATTGTATAAGCACAAGCTAGATTGATAAGGTGAGGATTTATATAACTTGTGAGTAATGGTAAAAAAAAGATAGCACAAAAGATTGTAACCAACTGACACACTGTATGTATATAATTGAAAGAGGGTTTTATGTTTTATTCATATGTTTGTTGTAAAAAATAAAAACTTTGTTTAAAAAAAAGAAAAGAAAAGCAAGTGCCAATTATTTTCCCATTAAAGTAGACATGCAGTAAAAATATACAAATGTGAAATTATTATTGTTTTTAACTGTATTCTGAATTTAAAGTTCTTAAAATTTGAAGGCTTATTATCTTTTGCATAATAACATTTCTAATGCACTTTATTCTTCCTGCTTCTCTTCCTTAACCTGTGGTTTGGATGATGTCATAAATAGAACCACGTTCTACAGCAGAACCTGGTAAGCATCACATTTTTAAAAGTATTGATTTCTTGTATCGTAGTTAAAATATTTTGTGAAGAGCTAGTAATAAGCAACTCTTTTGGAGGCAGTCTTTTCTTCTTATGATCTTATAAATATTAGTTTCTTTGGAGGGATGAGGGTTAAACTGGTGCAGCTCCGGAGCTCACTCTTTCCAATAATAACTTTATAAGAATTAGAGAAAACTAAAATACATATTACAGCAATATTACAGTTCATGGGGTTTAGTTGAATGTTTATTCCAGTCCCCAAGGTGGGTCTAGAACAACTCACTGTAGCCAGCATGCCACTGCCAACTTGCCACAACCAATTTCCCATGGCCAACTTGCTGCAATAAACTTGTCACAGCCAACTCACCATGGGACAACTCGCTACAGGTCAAGAGTTACACTAGTATCAAAGAAATGGTGGAATAAAATCATTAAAGAAAGGATGCAAAAGGAGGGATAAAATGAAATGTGAATGTCAAAAATTAAAATAATTTATAAATTCTTTTAAAAAATTAAATTGCATTTCTGACCTGTCCTATGGTGAGTTGTTCCATGGTGAATTGTCCCACAGCAAGATGGTGGTGTTGAGTTGGCAGTGGTGAGTTGCCCCATTCTGCCCCAAGGGTTTATTTTTTGTACTGATGGTATGTTTTAAAAACCTACAGTAATAAATAGGAAACAGGATAATTGCTATTTATACATCTCTGATACATGACATTTGTAACTTACCTCCCCAAAATCTCAGTTGACTATATGCTAGTGGTTAGGCACTAGGGAATTAAAAGCAGAAGAAAGGGGAAGGGAAGAAAATTTGGAGATTCAGGAAATTGAAAATCTATGAAACAGATTTTTTAAAATCATTTAAGTTCTATCAGCTTAATGTGTTTTACACTCCTTTCTTTGTCTAGACAGAAATCAGCCTGCAACAACAAATCTTTTCAGACTGTTTGAAAAATTAATAGCCAGACAAATTATTTAAGGCCAACAACACAGTTTGTCAAATGACCTGTTCAGTACTATGTTATTTTGACATTTTGACTTTATGTGGATTGACTCCTTCAAAGTAAAGTTCCTTTAACAAAGGAGAAAAAGAGATCTACAGAATCATTTGCCAGCTGCTGATGCTTTGGCCATTACTCAGCTGTCTGGAAGGAGCCACAAAGAATATTGAATTTCTTTAACACAATTGTATTTTGATACATTAAAAAAATCAATATCTTTTTCTTTTTTGGTCAATGGATCATCAGGGACTTGTTAAATAATAAAAGTTTTCAGAATACTTTATTTCATTGGATTTATATTTTGAACATTCACATAGTAAAACCCACTCCAAGTTTTTATCAAACTCTCTTAGTCTCCGACTATCTTCTGTTTTCATGGATCTAGAAAAGGCTTCTTAGCAAATGAAATCTATATATTAATTGCAGAAGGTGTTTAACCAGCTCTCTCTGTAATTTTTATTGCCATATTAATATCACACTATTTACTGAGAATTGTGCAGTTGCTAATCAATATAATTGTTTTATCAAGATACATGAAATTGTATTCCACAAAATAATCACATTGAATTTTACAGAAATAACTTGTTTAATACTGCTTATATCGTAAGATCTCTGTAACTGGGGGAGACAAATACAGTCTGCTTATTTTTTGTATTTCATTGTTATTTAGATCAGCTAAAATTAATGCATGTAATACCAAGTAATATCAAGCCTTACCATATTTTTCAGACTATTCTGTAAGTCAACAGAAACTGTTGAAGTGTCTAAAGGACATACTGATTTTTTCTTTTACATTCAGTGTCTAAAGGACATACCGATATTTTCTTTTACATTCAAGGCATCTGCAACATAGAATATCTTCAATACATGGCTATGTATCACTATATCCAAAAGTGAAAACAGTTTCAAATAAAAATATGTCACTGACTTTAGGGGGAATGTGTTTATAGATCTTAGATTGCAATTTAGAAGTAAATCATGCCTTTCTTTTTAAGAACTCCAAGTGAAACATCAACCACACTGATTTTGGGTACAAGATAATTAGAGGGCATTATGATATATTTCTCATTAAATTATTTTGAGTATGCAGTATTCATATTTTAAAATTATTTTCCCTCCCTTTGGAGCAATTCTACATCATCTTTTAAATGATGCTACAAAGTTGTTTACAAACACATCATGCAGGCATGTTTTAGAAGAAAATTAGATTTGTTTTTCAGGGAGAAAAAATGAAATTAACTTTGCATAATGTGCAATATGAACACATATTAGCTAATTAAAGCTGAGTTTTAAAAACTTGGCTCAAAGGCTGGTATTCTCAATTAATATGAAACACAATGGGGATGATGTAATAAACTTACTATTTGTTAGCTGCAGCCAATACTTAACATTATCTATGCATTGGATCATTAAGGTTTGACTAAAAACTATGTTTAAAGCAAATCATGTATGAACTTAGACACTTTTTGCCATTAAACAGAATTTATTACAGTAATAAGATGGGAAGGACTTATAATAAATGCGGGGATACAAGCTTTTATTTTGGTCTGTGTCGGTGAACAACTAGTATAGAAGTCCTGAATTATGTAATCTATTATTATTAGAAAAGAATATTCAGAATAGCAGATGATGCTGGAAAGCCAAGTGATGGTTAGTTCAGGCTGGCATTGCTTCTAAATAAAGGTACAGTATAGAAAAGATTGAGTTAGATTGTATTTGGGTGCAGATTTTAGCCCTTTCTTAAATGAATAAAAAGGTTGGAATGTAAGCAAATACCCTGGTTGCCCAAATAACCAGGAGTTTTCAGTTGTACTTCTCGCTATTGGGAAAAAGGCTTTTATGTGCTATCTCAAGAGCCTTGATACCCATCTGAACTGAATTATTTTAACTAGAATTTTTAAATTTTATGGATGATTACATAGTAAATACATTATCTTAATCTTATTTGGCATAAGCTGCTTAAGAATGGCTATAATAGAAGATATGTACACACATGTGTAGGTATATATTGTAAAATTGTCATACTATAAACCATTAGTGCTTCTGAATGCTTGAGTATCTTGGGTAAGGAGAAGAATTAGTCCTGAAGCAGTCACAGGAAAGGCCAACTGAATTTAGAGGGAATTAAATATTGTTCCATATGTTGTAGTTTTTTATCAGCATCCAATTCCAAGCCAATTTTAACGTAAGGCTCATCTGCAATAAAATACAGGTAGTCATTGAGTTACAAATGTAATGGAGCCTGCCAAGTACATTCATAACCCAAGGATTTGTAGGAGTGAATCACGTAACTTGACTGCGATTACTCCCTCCTTTCACCCATACATTTGCTAATCAAATGCGCTGGGCGTAAGTGCACATGAGGCCTTCCCTCTGCAAAGCCTTTTGCAGTGGATGTTGTGCAGGCCTTGGTTCATAGAGAACAGAGACCTAAAGTACTGTAGTGTGAGATCATGCAAGATCAGTAGCACAAGATTTCGAGAAGAAGAGATATATCAGAAAGACCAGGTTACTTTATCTATTTGTAAAGTTAATTACGAATGACAGCAGAGATTTCACACTACTGATCTTGCATGATCTCTCACTACTTTAAGCGTCTATTTTCTGCATATGCACTGAAGCAGGCAAGGAAACTGATGGCTCACTAGTTTGTAACAAGGTAAGTGAGTTTCCACAGGCCCAATAGCTTTGGAGTCCCGGTGGAGGTGAGGGATAGGCAGGGTGAATGCTGTAGTGCCTCTGCTGTCATTTGTAAGCGTGAATGACGGCCATGGTGCTGTAACATTTGTAACTTTGGGTTGTAAGTATTTGGGGGGGGTTATGTCATAACTTTAAACAGTTGCTGAGTGAACTGTTGTAACTTTATGGTACACTACAGCTATTAGTTGCTTTGCCATATGCATCAATAGCTTTTTGTATTTATAGTCAGTCTTCTTGGGTTAGATGGCATTATGTGGTATAAAGTTGTTGTCACCTCTTAGATGACAACATAGATTTTTTTCCATGATGATCTATCTGTAATCTGATCTTTCTGATATACCTCTTCTTCTCTTTTCTTCTACTATTCCCACTATTAGAACCATCTCCAAGAAGCTAGGTCTTCACATAATATATCCAAAGTAGGAGAATCTGAGCTTAGTCACTTGTATCTTGAGAACTCTGGATTGATTAGATGATAAGCTTGATTTAGACTGCTTTTAATATCTAGTAAATGGTTTAGGATGGAAAGAACAAGGTGTTTGCTTTAACTACTTATAGTAGTTTAAAAGAGCAGAGGGCTAAGATGCTCATCAAGAAAGGCAGCCTCCCAATAAAGCAAATCATTGTTGTACATTTTATTTTTGTCCTAGATCTAAGATTGAGGCTAAATATTGTGAATTCCAAAGCTAATTATGTGAAACCTAATGCAAAATTGTTGTTTTTCTTTTGATTGCCTTTTAGAAGAGATATGTACTTTGGTGATTGCAGAGACTTTTCCTGAAGATGCAGGAATCTTTGCATGCATGGCAAGCAATGATTATGGATCAGTCACAAGCACTGCCAAACTGACTGTGCTGTCAGGTATTCAGTTTTTGGGTGGGTTGTGTTGTCTACAATATAAATGAAACAGAGTGATGTTTGGACCCAGCTGCACCACATACATTTAGAGTACCATTGTATGTTATCTTTCCACATCTTTTACTGATGATGTATTACTTTACATCAAGGTAAAAAGAATGTATAAAGTATAATGTATAATGACATATCTAAAAGTATTCTATATAATCCTATAAAATAGGGGTTCCCAATCTTGACAACTTTAAATGCGTGGTTGGGGAAATTTGGGAGCTGAATTCTGGGAGTTTTAAGTCCACACCTTAAAAGTTGCCAAAATTGGGAACCTTGAACTAAATCTTACTTACTTATTTTATTTCTATTTCACAAATCTTGTCTAAAGGTGGCATTAGGAAATGCAGTAAAATAAACTCTGTGGATCCAACTACAAAAAATACAGCTGCTAATTATAAAAGAAGAAATTTGACCTCTGTTTCAATTGGATTACAAACTACAAAAATAAAACTATGTAAGAAATGTACTGATATAGTAAAAAGCTAAGATATGCATTAAATTATCTTGCCATTATGAGTGTACAATTATATTGAAAAATGAAACTATTTCCTTTCCTCATTCAGGTGTATTGAAGTAAAACCCCCATGGTTTCTAGCTAGCACAAAATGGTTCTGATTTTTCTTTTATATCTACTTCAGTCAATATTTTTTAAATTATGAAGAAATTAATAAGAATAAAACATTTTATGTATTAATGATAAAACATGTAGTCAGCTGTATATTTCATTATGATGTCAGTTAAGAATATATTCCTATAAATTCTGGTTTCTGTAACTGCCAGGAAGGAATGTGTAATGTGGATATTTTATACCTTGGCACCGTGTAAATTCCTGAATAATTATCCATATCCCCCCCATATTTGTTTTGTTTTCTACTACATAGAGGGAGAAATTAATTATAAGTTTAATCAAATTTTAACATTAAGATTTTGAGGCTAGGTGGCAGCAGAGGCAAAATGGAAAAAATGAGTAACTCATACTTAAAAACAAAAGCCAACCCCACCCCCCGGTAATTTTCTTGTGAGTATTAAATTTAAACCAGAAATGCATACAAAAGTCTTGGAATAAGTCAGTGTTTTTCATACACAGTGGTATTATATATCTGTGATTAATTCAAATAAGATTGATACACATAGTTCATTCACTTAGTCAATACTGAGCATAAATTAATTACTATTCTCAACTCAATTTCCACTTGTAACATGAATAATAACAGTAAATAAATATTTATTTATGATCTTTAAGTTCAAACATTCATGAGAATTTGAAAATGACTGTCTTTCTTGGCATAACAGTTCAATGTAACTGACTAAAGTAATGATCTCATTTTCAATGAAATAAAATAGGATAATTTAAATAATCTGTTATGATGCTATTATGTGCTATTTTTTTCCTTTCTATTTTAGCCAGTTGCAAAAGCGCCAGCCATGATCTGTCAACGAGAGCACAGAATGAGGATAACTTTCAACATTTCCCACATCCACCTTCATTTCCTGAGATTAATTCTGTAGAGCTTCCTCCAAAGCATTCAGAGTACTCCAAGATCAGTCATTCCAACTCAAATGTAGCAGCTTTTGAATTACAACTTAACTCTGTGGAGAAGAAAACCAATGGAATTCATCCTACCCATGGAGTCAATGGGATCATTAATGGCAACACCAAAACTGACAAATCCCACGCTGGCGATTTGCTTTCACCCACAAAAACACCACCACCTGTGCTTGCTAAGCCAAAGCTGTGAGTAATTCTTTGTCATTATATATTCTAATATTATGAAAAGGTATTTTACCTTTGTGTCACAGGGCCAGAAATTTAGCAGATAAAATTTCAAGACTTCTAGAAGACACAAAACTAGATAAGTCATGTTAGCTAACTAACAGTCTACATAAGGTCATGAAGTATGAAAAATTATAATGCTTCTGGAGATATTTTCTTCCATATGGGGATACATTGATGTAATGGGAATGAAAACTCATCTTCAAATCATTACTTGGCAACAAAGCTTAGTAGGTGGCTTTTGGTTAGTTATCTGTCATCCAAAAATGAAATGCTTGGGATGGAGGGATAGAAGCACTCTTGTTCACATTATTCAATACCTTATATTGCATAATATAAATTTAATATCTGTTAGCAATGTGCCTTCCAGAAGGATATTAAAGGCTAGTTTTGCTGGTTGGCTTGGGAACCCAAGAGGGGCACTCACCATTGGTTGACGGGGTAAGAAGATCTCAAACTTATGACATCCACATCTTTGATTTTAATTTTTATATACTTTTAAAAATTTTTTAATTGTTTTATATTTATCTGCTTACTGTTTGTAAATAGGCCAAAGTCTCTTTATTGTTGAGAGGCATGGCTTCTAAAGATTCTAAATAAATCTACATTCTAAATAAATATTTAGGACAAGGGCTTTTATTTTAACTTCTTTAATTTAGGCACTACCTAAACTTCAGACAATGAGGGTGGTCTACAATAAAACCAACCAAATTATAATACAAGCATTTGTATGCCTCCCCAACTGTTCATGACATTCTGGGTGGCTAACATTAATCATACAGCTGATTTTTTTTCTGTGCAGTCTCAACTGATAATATAATTCAGACTTCCTTATCCAATGTCCTGCAGGTGTGGGAATGATTATAGGAATTGATTAGGATAATTACTGGATTTGAAATACAATCCATTTAAAGGATAATACTTTAGGAAGATGAGTTTATATGTGGATAAAGATATATATGGGAAAAATTACATGCATGCTAAGCAAAATTACATACATATTTCATTTTTAAAAAAATTTCTACATTTCTTCCTTCTCATTATATACTAGTCCTGTTGTTCTATTTAATGAATTATTTTAATACCATTTTCTTATTCTGATCAGCTATACTTTTTATCTAATGTGATGACCTGTAGAATAGTATAGGCATTCCTGAACCTTAAAACAAAGACAAAAAACCCAATTTGAATAGAAATTTAAATGTAATACTCCTGTTGATTGATAACTCCCACATTTTGCATTGAGACCTCATTCTGAATCAGAGTATTGTGGATCATATTTTTTCTTGTTTAGATTTATATATTGTGATATTGATCAGAGTATTTTAAGTTTATATAGGTCTTATAAATGCCACTGTTTCTTTGTACTGGATTTGGAGCAATTCTGTTGGGCAAATGCTAGGTACCATTATTGTCTTCAGATTTTGATACAAAATATTGGTTTCTTGTCTGAGAAACATGTTATAGCTCAATCATGTATTCATAATCTGTTGCTTAAGTAATAGAATTACTATTTTGAAAATGAGAAATGTGTTAAAACTTAAGGAAAGAACATGTATAGCCAACCAGTGTAACCATATTCAGTGCTGAACTCAGACTCAGTTCAGGTTTTTGTAGGTTTTGGGAGGCAATGATGGTTTTTGGGGGGAGCCAGATTTTTGAAAAGTGCTAAGTAAAGTACTTTTTTCCTGGTTCCTGGTTTCCAGAAAATGGAAACTCATCAAGATGAAAAAGATAACTGTTGCTCAATATCTTATCTGGAAATTTGAGTTTTTCCCTCTCTTAACAGAGTTGAAGCCAGAGTTAAGTTGTTGGCCATTGAAACTGATCAAGGAGACATTCAAGCTAGAAATAAGGAGGAATTGCTAAATTGCTCTGACCTCATTATCTTATTTCCAGGATTACTGACATAAGTACCTTTTATAAATGAACTTTGTTTTTAGTTTGCTTAATCTCTCTCTCTCTTCCATATCTATTTTTAAAATATGTCTTAAATTTGTATTCAACCCTTATAAAAGTTGGTCTAGCGATGGGCTCAGTTGATAGGGGTTCTTTCCTCTGCAGGATCTGTCCCTGCATCTGAAAAGAAAAGGAGTGAATAAAGCCATCTTCTGAAATTGTTACTTGTTTTTCAGAATTGAAACTGGACGCTACTCTTTTTTAAAAGTTTTTTTTTAATAAGCAAAAAAAAATCATTATGTAAAATATCACTACAATAATATGAGATTTGGTCATTGCCGGTTACCTGTTTTACAATTAAATGTTAGTTCTTTGAAATGGAAGAAAGAGAAAGATGGGCCAGATTGGCAAGAAACAAGATATACTTTATATCTTTACAGTCTCTATACATTTAATGTTTCTGTAGTTCTGTATCCACTTGTTTTGGGGGTTTGGCCTTTCTTCAACAACTGAGCACATGAAATCCCATTACTTTATAAGAATTCCGCAACATTAATAGTGGAGCAGCCAGTTGGGCGTTTTCCTAGTGACAAAAATTACCTCATAGCTTCACCTTTCTTCCTTTACTGGTGGAGCCAAGGTGCTTTGATGCCTAACTGCCATATCTCTATGCTTTTTCCTTAGAGCCAAAAAGATAGCCATCATTTCAGTATACTACTTAATGGCAGCTTCATTTACTTCCTTATGATTTCAAATACAAAGAGACAAAGGCAGAGAGCAAAGCTGAATGCTGGCTGGAGTATCAATTTTGCAAATTCCCATTAATCAGTGAAGGCAGCATTTGTCAGTTTCTGGGGAATACTGAATATGTCTGAAGGTTTGAAGTAAGAAAGTGAAGATGGTTGATGTGTGGAAGTGCCTGTAATTTCACATGTTGGAACATGACAATGCTGGCAACATTGAGGACATACAGCAATTTCAGATAAAGAGAAACTGTTTCTTAAATCTGTAGTTTTAAGTGTTCCTGTTAAGAATAAGCTGTGTTGCACATAAAGGTTAAATAAGGAATGTAAGCTCCCTTATTCAAATAGCTTCCCTAGTATGTTTCCAAATGCAATTCCAAGTATCTATTTTCAGAAAGACAGACTATATTTTCTCTTAGAAGACTA